>BMAW01126562.1:6579-107704 GCA_019974015.1 Nephila pilipes
TTCAAAATAGATTTTGAATTTTTTGTTTTAGAAATTAATTTTAAGAGCTCTAAAGTTTGTTCAGAACACACTGACATCTTGTGAACTAATGAATATTCATTAAACAATTTGAATCTATTTATTTGACTCAAAGTAATGGGTTAACGAGGTTGATATACATAAAAAACATCTCCAGGAAACATACCCGTGCGCACACGTAAGGATTCATCAGTTTCGGGCTTTAAATCAATAAGTAAGTATCCGTACGGTTTTGATGTGGCATCTGCGTAACATTCTTGAAAAAATTTCACTTTACGAGGATATAATTGGCGACCTAAATGTGTAATTTGAGATTGATCTCTTCGATTCTTAAATAATACAAGATAATGAGAGTTTAAGGAAATTTCTCTAATTTCTTTCCCTTTATGAAAAATATTCTGTACCACAAAAATTATGCTTAAATTTCTGTGATGCGAAAATTTTACAAATAATTTTGTTAATTGGGGATCATTTCCCAACTCGCCCATAAGATCGTCTATAACAATTAACGTATCCGAATACTGATACAAATTAGATGGAATACCTTCATAAAAGGAAACATTCGGCATTTCTTCATATAACGTTTGGTAAACTCCATAACACCAAACTATTTTTTTTGGAAAAGGTTTAATCATTTTATTTTCGATTAATTTTTTAACGAACTGACTTTTACCGCTACCAGATGGCCCTGCCAAGATTAAAGTAAATGGATGAACTAATTTGAGAGAATCCATGATTAAACTAAATAATTTTTATCAATGATACTGCTATTTATACTAGGAGCCAGTTAATTCTATAAATTTTAATTTGTGTGATAAAAGGAAAATTCATAAATTCTTTCCTTGTCCGTGTTCCCCAAGGGAACAAGTGAGGTCTCAACGATCAGGCAGTTTCTCGTGGGAAAGTATCCCCTGGGTGGACACCCCGACGCCGATGTTCTAAGGGAAAACGACCTCTGACCTCCTTTGATTTAGCCGCTAGTAAGGTGTCGAAGCAGTTCCCACGCCAGCCGCCGATTTCAAAGTACACCGCTCGAAGGGGGACTTTGACCAATAGTAGAATGGTTTTCCTGAATACGTCCAAACAGACTTGTCTCTACATCACGTGTCACTTTTGTGGGCGGGGCGTATTCCACCCTGAAATAGACTTGCGACCAACACTCCCTCTCTTTACACACGCAGACCCAGCTCGTTTTAACGTTGCATTCATCAGGAGACATTAGCGACGAACTCAACAGCGCCCGCCGCCCGTAACAGAATACAATTGTCGCGGCATACCCAATCCAATTCGCTCCATCGAATATATGTGCTGTGCATGATCGCTACAGGGTAGCTGAGCATAACATTTGTTAGCAACGTTCTATAATTTCTACTGCTTCATTATGGTTTCTTGTATTGTTTGTGGAAAAGGTTTCAATACAAACTATAATTTAAAACGCCATACGTTACAAGTTCATGAAAAAAAGTATTCCCATCAATGTCCAGACTGCAGTAAAAAATTCGCCCAACCAAGTGATTTAAAAAGACACAAAGACTCTGTGCATTCTGCAGAAAAAATTGTATGTGAGTTTTGCGGTACATCATTTACCCGTAGAGACAACTTATTACATCATTTAAACAATGGAAACTGTCAAAGAAAGTTGCAGAAAGAAGCGGGAAAGAGAAAGAGATTGGATTTGACTATTTCAAGTAGAAAGAAAAAATCACAGTTGTCCACATCTGCTGAAAATTCTGCTGCTGTTCTTGAAAACTCTACGACCGTTCCTGAAAACTCTACGACCGTTCCTGAAAATTCCGATGATGATCTTGAAAAAATCTCCTTACCACCAAAAGAGAGCGAAAGTGCTTTTCAAAAAGCGTATAAATCTTTTAATCTCCCCAATAACGATAGTTCACTGGGGATAAAAGAGTTTCTACTCTTAAGAAAAGAAGAGACAGTCTTTATTTTTCGCAATGAACTCAAAACTTACAAATCCTTGAAAGTGAGTAAATGGATTCATTGCATTTACTCGAAAGAGACAGATGCAGGAAAAATGATAAAGAACGTAGAATTCAAAACGTCGAATAATGAAGTATTTCAAGAGACTAATCTCGTCAGCCTTTATGACACTATGTCTGAGAAAATTGTGAAAGAAAGTGAGGATTTCGAGGGTAAAGACTCGGGCTGGACACTGGACGAAATCTTAAGACTCGAAGTCCGCACAAATCGTTATTCTCCATTCAGAGGTTCATCATCATTCATCGAGGTGCCGAAGCAGATAGCTGAAACTAAGGCAATCATCAATGTCATCAATAAAAAGGATTCTCAATGTTTCATGTGGTCTGTTCTCGCAGCTCTCTACCCCAGCGCCAACCACCCTAACAAGACGTCAAGTTATGTCAGTCACCTAAATAAGTTGAACTTTGATGGAATATCCTTTCCAACACCTCTAAACGAAGTGAAAAAATTTTCAAAAATGAATGATATAGGAATAAACATTTATTCATTTGAAGAAGATTTAAAAATATTTCCTCTTCTTATTAGTGATATAGTATGTGAAAAACATATAGATTTGCTATATATAAAAAATAATGATCTCGGACACTATTGTTTCATTAAAAGCTTATCTCGACTTGTTTCAAAGCAACTATCAAAACATCAACATAAGACCTACATATGTAAGAGGTGCTTAAGTGCCTTCCAAACAGAATATAAACTTCTTCAGCACAACGAGATGTGTGGGAATAAAAGTCCTGCAAGGGTAGTAATGCCGTCAGAAACATGTAAGTTTTTAAAATTTAAAAATTTCCAACATTCTTTGAAAATACCTTTTGTTGTGTATGCGGATTTCGAGTGTGTAACTATGAAAACTGATACTTGCTGTCCTGACCCAAACTTTTCCTTTACTAATATGTATGAAAAACATGTCCCGATAGGTTTTTGCTATTTTATCAGTTATCAAGGAGGACATTATAAGGATCCGGTTGTATATAGAGGTACTGATGCCCCAAAATGTTTTATTGAAAAGCTTGAAAAAGATGCAATAGAAATTGAACATATTTATAAAAACCCAAAACCGTTATTACCTCTTACCGAATCAGAAAAGCAATTGTATGATAATGCTAAAAATTGTTATGTTTGTGATCAAACCTTTCGCGAAAACAATATCAAGGTTAGGGATCATAATCATGTTACTCAAAAATTTAATGGTCCTTGTTGTAATAGTTGTAATTTAGCAATGAAAACCCCCAAATTTTTGCCTGTTTTCTTCCATAATCTTTCTGGGTATGACGCTCATATTTTTATTAAAGAGTTAGGATATGATAAAAAACAAATTAACTTAATTCCGAACACTGAAGAAAAATATATTTCCTTCAGTAAAAGTGTTTCAAATGATTTTCAGCTAAGGTTTTTAGATTCTTTCAAATTCATGCCTTCTAGTTTGGAAAACTTGATAAAAACACTAAAAAAAGATGAATTTAAATATATGAAACAATATTTTGATTCAGAAAAAATAGATTTACTTTTAAGAAAAGGGGTTTTTCCGTATGATTATTTCGACAGTTTTGAAAAATGTAAAGATTCTTGTTTACCACCTATTAGCAAATTTTACAATGAACTAAATGAAGAGGCTATAAGTGTAGAGGATTATAATCATGCATGTAGAGTATTTAATCAATTTAATTTAAGTAATCTTGGTGAATACTGTGATCTATATGTAAAAACAGATGTCCTATTGTTAACCGATCTTTTTGAAAACTTTAGAAAAATATGTTTACAAACTTATAAACTCGACCCCTGTTGGTACTTTACCACCCCAGCATTATCATGGGATGCTATGTTATTAAAGACTAAAGTAGCTATCGAACTGTTCACAGATTATGACATGCTTCTTTTTATAGAAAATGGTGTAAGAGGAGGTATTAGTCAATGTTGCAATCATTATGCTAAAGCTAACAACAAATATATGTCTAATTTTAATCCAGTTGATGAAATAAAATATTTAATGTACCTTGACGCAAATAATTTGTATGGTTACGCAATGAGTAAATATCTACCCTTAAAAGATTTTGTTTGGAGTGATAATAATTTAACTACACAGGATATTTTAAATTTGTCAGATGAATCAGATGTAGGTTACATCTTGGAAGTAGATCTGGACTATCCCCCCGATTTGCATGACAAACATTCAGATTTTCCCCTTGCCCCTGAAAATAAACCCCCACCTAATTGTAAAGAACCTAGACTTTTAACTACTTTGGAACCAAAAACTAAATATGTTCTCCATTATTCGAATTTAAAACTTTATTTAAAATTAGGGTTAATCTTGAAAAAAATTCATCGTGTTTTAAAATTTTTTCAATCTCCTTGGCTTAAAAATTACATAGATTATAATACTAAATTAAGAACTAAAGCCGTAAATGATTTTCAAAAGGATTTTTACAAACTAATGAATAATAGCATATTCGGGAAAACGATGGAAAATGTAAGAAGGAGGGTAGATATCCGTTTATGTTCAACAGAAGAGCAAGCTCGAAAGTTAATAGCGAAATCAAATTTTAATCGTCGCACAATATTTTCTGAAAACTTAATGGCCGTTCATCTAAAAAAAACCAATATCAAATTTTTCAAACCAATACATGTAGGAATGACAATTTTAGACTTATCAAAAGTTCTCATGTATTCTTTTCATTATGAGTATATGAAGCACCGTTATGACTCGAAAATAAAGCTCATGTACACTGATACAGATTCTTTTATATATGAAATAAAGACTGATGATTTTTACAGTGACATGAAAGATGACCTTAACTTGTATGACACTTCTGACTATGACAAAAACAACGTTTATAATTTACCTCTTGTAAACAAAAAAGTCATCGGGAAAATGAAAGATGAAAACAAGGGAAATATTATGACAGAATATGTAGGATTAAAATCAAAAATGTATGCATACAAAACAAACAATAAGATTGAAAAGAGGTTAAAAGGGA
Organism: Nephila pilipes; assembly: GCA_019974015.1. Lineage (NCBI taxonomy): Eukaryota > Metazoa > Arthropoda > Arachnida > Araneae > Nephilidae > Nephila > Nephila pilipes. The sequence goes on from BMAW01126562.1 coordinate 11,571, forward strand.
TTAAAAAACAAACTTTAAAAAATAAAATAACATTTGAGGACTACAAAGACTGCCTTCTTAATCAAAAATTAAAATATGTTGACATGAACTTAATTAGATCTAAATTTCATTCAATACAATCTATAAAACAAAACAAACTTGCTTTGTCATATAAAGATGACAAAAGATTTGTTAATGGTGATGGCATTACTACTCTTGCCCATGGACATTGGTCGTTAATGCATTTGGACTTATTCAATGAACAGTATGACATAAAATCCGATGATCTGATAAATACACAATAATGTGATTTTTTTTAATGTAAATAAAGAATTGTAATGTAAAACTTATTACAGAATGCTGTTTTTGTAAATAAACAATTTATTTTGTATCTTTACTGAACATATGTAATCATTATACTGAAATCAATTTTAAAAGTTGTTGTCCTGTAATGTGAAGAAGCGATTGTAATGTAAAACGTAATACAAAATGTTATTTTTCTGAATAAACAATTTACTTTGTATTTTTACTGTGTATGTGTAATCATTATACTGAATTAAAATTTACAAATTGTTATTAAAACATTATAAAATAAATATTTTTTTATTTCACTTTAATTAAGGAAATGCTTAAAACAATTTTATAACCATCTGCTTCGAATGCGTATTTAAATTCATTAGATTATAAACATAAGTTTTCTTCAGGTCTGTATGCCTTCATAGGACAATGGTTAGCGTAACTGAAAAACTATTGTCCTATGGAGACATTTTGTTCTGAGGCTGCGAGTTTGAATCCGGATATATTTCTTTTTTATTTGAGCGTTATTTATTTTAATCATTTTCAAATCTAATAATTAGTGTATATTTTAATCAATAGGTGGCACTATGAGCACTTTTAACATTCCTATACTTAAAATTATTATTTTAGTAGTTATTTCAAACCCTGATGGTGTACATAATTCAGTCACCATCTTGTAGAATCAAGATCAGACAAGCTAAGACAAGTTAAATCGTAACCCGTTCACGTTGATTACGAGTATACTACGTCACACGGTTTCGAAAACCAAAACCAAAACTGTAGCAGGAGAAAAACAACTCAACTCGACCTCCACCTGCGCAGCCTGCTCCGCCTGCCTCCGCCTGCAAAACAACTCAACTCGACCTCCGCCTGCGCAGCCTGCAAAACAACTCAACTCGACCACCGCCTGCGCAGCCTGCTCCGCCTGCAAAACAACTCAACTCGACCTCCGCCTGCGCAGCCTGCTCCGCCTGCGAAACAACTCAACTCGACCTCCGCCTGCGCAGCCTGCTCCGCCTGCAAAACAACTCAACTCGACCTCCGCCTGCGCAGCCTTCCTCCGCCTGCGCAGCCTTTTGCCGCAGAATCGGCTTTTCTTACCTACTCACACCATTCCAATGTAGCTTTTGATTTAAGCAATCACGCGCTATTAAACTCAGCACAATCAGTTTTTTCCCACATATTCAGGCCTGTAGGGTTAATCCCTGCCAGACGATCAGTCTGCAGTTTAAGCCTGGGGAAATCCCTCCATCCAATACCACATGATGTGAAGAAGTCCCTGCATATAAATTCTAAGCAAGGTAAATCTCTCTCTTTTTCTATTTAGTCCCAACGCTGAAAATACGTCTCTGGCTTCTTCAAATTTTCAAGATGAAAATATCACACTTCTGCTTTATCTACAAAATTGAGTAGATTCGAGTTCACAGCTCCCTCGATGTAATTGCCTCCCTCTCCTTCAACAGCAATAAATAGACTTTATTCGGACAATTCGTTTTGTTATTCCAGCCAGAATTATGCTCTTTCTACTCATCCATTAAATATTGTCACCCACCCACCTACACACACACATACACACACACACATATATATATACGAGGCATGTTTTTTAAGTAAGTACCGTTTTGAAATTAAAAAAAGACGTGCAAAGATATCGCAATAATTTTATATTTACATGAAAGCCTGTACCTTAATCTACTTTTCTACATAATTTCCGTGAATATTGAGGCACTTGTCATAACGTGGCACCAGTTTCAGAATTGAATGAGGAGGGCCTCATAAAATTCTGCCGCCTGACTTGTTAACCACTGTATCACAAATGTTTTGACTTCGTTATCGTCTTGAAGACGCTGACCGCCCTGGTGTTTCTTCAAGTGCAGGAACAAATGGTAGTCGCTGGGCGCCAGATCAGAGCTGTATGGAGGATGATCTAGAGTTTCCCATTTAAAAGATTTGATGAGATCTTTGGTCCGATTAGCCACATGTGGACGAGCATTGTCATGCAGCAAAACGATACCCTTACTCAACTTGCCACGTCTTTTGTTCTGGATTGCACGACGCAGATTGTTCAATGTCTCACAATAAGACGCTGCATTGATTGTCTCATTACGAGGCAGAAACTCCACTAGCAATACTCCTTTTCTGTCCCAAAAAACTGTGCACATGATTTTCCGGGCAGAAATTGTTTGCTTAAACTTCACTCTTTTGGGTGATGATGAATGTCGCCATTCCATGGATTGTTGTTTCAATTCTGGTGTGACGTAGGCCACCCATGTTTCGTCACTAGTAACAATTTGGTCTAAAAAATCTTTACCTTCATTGCGGTACCGCTCAAGGAAAGTCAATGCACTGCCTAAACGTTGGGTTTTGTGCAAATCCGTCAACATTTTTGGAACCCAACGTGAACACAATTTCCGGTAATTCAAGTTCCCGGTCACAATGCGATACAAAACACTACGAGAACATTGAGGAAAGCAGTCGGACAATGATGAAATTGTAAAGCGTCTGTTTTCTCTCACCTTTTCGTCCACTTTCTGCACCAAATCTTCATTAACGACCGAAGGACGCCCACTCCGTTCTTCATCATGCACATTTGTGCGGCCATCTTTAAATGCTCTCACCCATTTCCTTACCATTCCATCACTCATAATGTTTTGTCCGTAAACTTCACAGATCTCACGATGAATATCGATCGGTTTTACGCCTTTAGCACTAAGAAATCGTATAACAGCCCGTACTTCACAATCAGCGGGACTCACGATTGTCGGAGGCATCTTAAACACTCAGTAAACAACGAATACAATGAAGAATCAGACTGTAATGGCGTCAGTGCGTAGACAAGAGATGTAGGTAACCAGCGAGCATGCGCGGAACGCCGACCGGAGCGCTGCGGCGGCGGAATCGCAAAACGGTACTTACTTAAAAAACATACCTCGTATATATATATATATTAATTAATTATTATTATATATATATATTATATATATATATAATTATATATATATATATTATATATATATATAATAATAATAAATTTAAAAAATCAATTAATAAGTAAGAATGCAAATTTCACTTAGTTGTAAGGAAAACACTTTTGTTCAATTATGATTGCTTATTCATTTCGATTAGAGAGAGGGGCAATAAGTATACATTATTAAAATGAGTGTTCAAGAGACGCGGCTTTACAATCGCAGCAGAAGAGAGCGAATTTTTCCTTGCCTTCAAACTTACGGCAGGGATTTCCAGGGATTTCGCCAGATCACGTGGTATAAGATGAAGGGATAATGATGGATTTCCATGAAGTCTATTAGGCTTGTCGAGATTATTTCCGACAGATTTACGATTATGTGCAAGCTGATTCAGCATGTTTTATGGGCGCGTGATCGCATGAATTGAAGGATAGTTTGAAATATGATCAGAAAATGGAAATGAACTCTTCACTTTTGAATGGGAAAAAAACTAAAAAAATCAAAATTATTTTTTCAGTGAAATTATTATAAACTGAAGTTGAATCGTAACTATACTTGAAATAAAAAGCTAAAAATTTGGCCTTTTGAAGGAAATAAAAAACTTTTATTCCTATTTGACATTATTTAATGTACACCTTTTTGACTCGATGCCGTCACGCGCCGCATGCGCGTATTGACGGCGCGGGCCTAGACACAGTCACGATGTGGCAACATATTATATGTACCAGATCTGCAACATTCCATATGCTTAGAAATTTCAGAGAACGTTCATTCCTCAACCTTTTTCGGCTTTCAAAGCTTGTGAGAGCTCAACGTTGCAAGGCATGTCGCAATAAACTTCAAATCGGAAAAAAAGGATTCGTCTTTTATATTCAACAGCAATTACGTCAGCAAAATTGCGTGGTTTGTGAAAATGTTTATTTCTAACTTGCAATTTAAATTTTCATAGTTCTCCATATACTCATGTTTTTGAGACAGCATATTTTTATTTATTATGCCACGTTTATCCTTATTCAATGAGTGAAAACAAAATTATATTTATTTTACTTCTTTGCTCATAATACTATATATATATATATATATATATATATATATATATCATTTATTATTTTCATTACTTTAGCAGTTTTATTTTAATTATTACCTAAGAAAAACACCAGTCCATATATTTATGAAATGCTCCATTTATGTTTTTTATTACGCTAGAAACAAACTATTTAATTATTATTAAATTACTCGATTAAATAAAAAAAAAATTAAAGTTAAAGTTGAAATATCGAGAAATGTACAATAGCAAACTTTTCCGATATTAAAATTGAAGGAAACGATCAATTATTTTTTTGAATATATATACGCTTCATGTAATTAAAATTAAAGCAAACGATTAATTATTAAATTGAATATTATTTCTGTTGACATGTAATTAAAATTAAAACAAACGATAAATATTATAAAATTAAATATATTTAAGCTAAATTCCATTAAAATTGAAGCAAATGATTAATTATTAAATTGAATATTATATCAGCTACATGTAATTCAAATTAAAACCATTGATAAATTATTAAATTGAATATATTTAAGGTAAAAATTAAATTGAAGCAAACGATAAAAAAATTGAAAAGTGATCTGGTACGCCAAAACTCCCTTCATAAAACAATAACCCCTTAGGTGGCTAATTGTATAAAATGTTATACAGTACACGCAAATAAATATTATACAGTAACCCGCGAAATAAGAAAAAACTACAAAAAATGTACAATTTTGTATGATACCTTACATTACAACAAAGAAATAGAGGGTATAAGGTAATTTTCTGTATAATAAATTTCCTTTATAAATACGCCTGATTACTCGAAAGGTCGGATAGATTAAGTGCGGGATTATTGAGGAAGTACTGTATTACCAAAGCCAAAAGAAATTCATTAAAAAAAAAATTGTGTATAAGGATCTACAGAAAATTTAATTCGAGACAACCTGTTTCAGAAAAAGCAGCAAATAAATCAATGAAAAAGAACATACTTTATTATGTTAAGTAATCCTTCGGATATGCTGTAAACGTTACTAAAAAAACAAAAATTTGTCATTAATAAACTCATTCTGCAAACGGAAATGGAGCAGGATAACTGTGTAAACAATCTCTTCAGAAAATGAAGAATTTTTCAGCTATCATTAACAAAAAGATAAAAATATAAATAACAATCCTTGTTGGGAAGAATTTTCCCCTCCTTTGTCGTAAAACAATTCATAATTGAGTAAAAGAATTAGAAAAAAATTTGAAAAAATTTATAAGGAAAAATTACAATAACAGTTTGAATTGCGAAGCAGGTTACAAATCGTTTTAATTTTGGAATAGCTTTAAATTTTCTGTAAGAAGACAATAGCTTTTAATCATAGGTTTTCTCATAATTAATTGGAATGCTAACGTTTTCTGTTTACTTAGAATACTATTTTTTGGTTCTTGATAAAAATAAAATTATTCCTGAAAGCAGATTTTTTTCGGTTAAAAAATATTTTCCTTTTTTATCTTGCATTTAAAAATTCAATTTTTTACGACATAAATAGATTCGAATGGTCTACCAAACCGAAACATTCTAATCGAAATTTCTGCTGACGTAGTATGTCCACCGTTCGAATTTCAAATTGACGCTCAACGAGACTGACTGTTAGAAGAACAATAAAAGAACCAAAAAAAAAAAAAGGCAAGCGATATTATCTTGCACCCCTCGTTGCCTAGAACAAAATGCGAATTAAAAAAAATAACAATAACGAACCATGAAAAAAGAATACAATCCCAACGAACAAGGTTCTACGTATTCTCGTTCGGGCTCTAGTTATGAATCACCTTTAGAATGAAATTACAAAAAAAAAAAAGAACGAAACTTGTTCTCCCATCTCCCTTCCCCTGCTGTGTCCTTAAGCTTAGGTCACGTGGTCACGAGTAGAAAGGTTTCAACCTGTTGAACCAATCACGGCACTTCAAGCAAGAAGTGGAAAATTCAAACGTCTTTTATGCTTGTTTCAAAAAACGTACGACTTGAAGATGTTGATAACAAGATCATATTTATACGTAGACTGCTTGTATTTAGACATAATGAGTTTTCTGTGAGTCAAATTTTATTTTTAATTCGTTTTTAAAGAAGCAAATATTTACCGAACAACTCTGTGAGCAACAGTAAGGTAAGTCATTCGCAACATGTTACTTGAGGGGAAGGAGAAGGTGTATGTGCGAAAATACCGTAGCGGTTTAAAAAGCGTTATATTGTTTACGTTTGTAAATTGCTTTTTTTTTAGTTTCTTTATAATGTTTTGCAATCGGGTTTTTATTTTTAAAATCGGTTCCCCTGGATGTTTTATAATATCTCGTTTCGTTTGTTTATTTTTTGTCTTGTTTTTAAAAATTTATAATAATAATGACGTAAAAATTATTTTTTCTCGCCGATAAATATTTTGTTACAATTTTTCGACCTTGACTGTGTATTAGATATATTTTTAAGCCTTTATACAATTCAGAATTTTTTCTTCTTCATATTTTTATTAGTTTTGCTTCTCAAGAAACGATAGTTTGCTTTCAATTAAGCAAAAAATAAATAAATTTATTTTTATGCAATAGTTTTCGCTACAAAATTGTTTTACTATTTTTATTTATTTTACTTTCTTGCTTCCGAATATTTTGATATATATATTCCGAATTAAGATATTTTGTGAATAAGAGTTATTTGACATGCAGCCTATTGATTTCTGTCACGTTATTATTTTTTATTTGTGTGAAATAAGAAAGACGTGTTTTAAATTGAAGATACATTTAGAAATATTTTGACATATATTGATTTTTATGTAAGTACAGTACATTTATATATTGCTATTATTCCTTTGATACATTTCTTGACATTTTTCTTATTTTTCAATCCAGTTTTTAGTGTATATGTATGTTCTTTTTAAGATTAAGTTGAATATTAAAAATTTAATATTTATTCTAGTGCATACGTACGTGTAATACATACATTGATATAGAATAAATATCGTGAATTTTGTATTTTAAATACAAAGAAATTAATTGTTTAATTTAGAATACTTTTCGGGTCTTTATTTTTATAATTATTTAATTCATTTTAAAAAGGAATAATCTGTTTCAAGGAATTAAAAATTTTAACCTTAGATTTATAAACATACATGGGAGGTACATTATTCATAAACATTCGTCTCTCAGACTAACATATTATATTGATGATATTTGTTTTATAGAATACAAGGAGCACGCTATAGAACACACTTTAAATCTGAAAGGCTGTTTATTGATTATTAATTTTCTGAAATGAAAATGAACACTGTCATGTTAACAGTGAAAGGGTTAATTAAAATGACTCTTGTTTGTTTGTGCCTTTAAAATGATAAATTAAAAAATAAACATAGTTACACCGTATACAAAAAAAAAATAGTCTTACAAACGAATAACAATCATATTTACCTTCAATAACATTCAACTTCACAAAAAAAAATGAAGATTTCAAGTAATTACACCTGTTCTACATTCGCAACACTATTCACAAACATTCGTCTGTGAGACGACCTTTTCACTGTAACTGCATTGGTATAAGTAACACCTGACATGCGACAGACACAATACTAATTATTGAACGATGTAGGAAGAGAGATACTTAGTTCTTCTTTCTCTCCTTCATTTTAAAAGTTTCAATTGTTTTGAGCGGCCTGCAAGAAGAATGTTTACAAATCTTGTGATAAGCAAATTCAATTAAAAAACTGAATATAAAGAATTATTTTCCAAGAAAAATTTTAAAATGAAAGATAGTAATAATAAAAAGCTTATTCTGTTTTTAAAAAATTCAAAACAGAAGGAAAAAATATTTAAAATACAAATTTTGAGCCCCCCCCTTTTTTTTTCTTTCTTTCTTTTTCTTGCCCTCGTAACACGTTTCAAATAGAAAAGTATTTTTGTGATTATTAATGCAAAAGTATTATTTGAAAATGATTTTATATTAGATGTTTTACTGTGTGTATGTGTTATAAAATTTGATTTAATTACTTATTAATTTATCTTTTAAATATTCATATAGTTGCAAACTTTGTGTTTTTAAGCACCTATCTTTCGTTCTTTCTACTGTATTTAATCAACGCATCGGCCTTCAATGAATCAAGTTAATTTGCGAATTACTTACAATATAAGCTTTTGTGCGTGCGTATGTTTTTAAATAAAAATTTTTTTTTTAATTAACCCTAGATAACTAAACTCGGTTTTACTCTGAAACTAATTTTTCGACTCGAAGGTTACGAATTAAAAACAAGTGTGTTTTTAATGTTTATAAGTATTTCCTTGATTTATTTCAAACAAATCAGCGTAACTCGAGAGAAGTATTAGAATGTTTCAATTAATCAGAAAGTGGTAAAAATGAGCGCTTTCTCTCTTGGCAGGTGTTGAATGTGTGCTCCTCACCTAAATAAAGTATGGTTGCTATAGTCGCATACGTACTTAGTCATTCTGCTTTTCTTAGATGGACAGAAAGTGAATTCTGCGTTTGTTTTGCTGTGCTTTGAATCGTTTCTTCTCTCTCTTGTATGGGCTTTTCAATATTCAAAATATCTTTCTTATTTATTTTGACGAAACGTCGCCAACTTCTGCACGTTATCACTAAATATTCGATCGTTAGACAATGGTGACGGCAAATTTCGAATAGTAACGGAAAGTGCAGCTGTGCTTATCGCCTTCGGATAATTTATTATTTTAATTGTTTTGAAGGTTCTGTAAGTGGTGTTTTATATAAAGGGAATATTTCGAATTCGCAAAACTAGAAGGAGTCAGTGTCAGTTTTCGTATAAATATTAAAACGGTTGGTATTTTTCCATTTCGCCTGCTCAAATCTCGCCTGGCAGACTTTATTGGAGACAACACACAGTATAAGCATATTCCGTTTGGAGTCGGTTGTATCATTTTTGGCAACTTTATCGCATGCGGCACCGAAATGGAAAAGTACCAAATGTTTTTTGTAAAAGATACTACTTATGGATAAAGAATGGTTTTATTCATGACACATAACTTTCAATTTTATTTATTGGTTCAAAAAATATTTATTTAATTTAATGTGACGAATCTATTTTGATCTAAGTCCGCTTATATTTTTAACGTGATAATGAATTTTTAAGTCTTAACAGTCACTCTTTATTTATACTTAGCACAACTGATAAATATGCAGTTACAAAGTACTTGTTCCCAATATAAGTAAATCTGTTTAAAGGACCTGTGTTTGTGGCCTCTCTTTCTCTTCTCTTATTTTAATTATATTTTTAATATCTACAATATACACTCGGAACCCGTTAACAGCAGTTCAGTAACACTCGAATCTGCTTTATAATCGACTAAAAAAGACAACAACACTTAAATAAAAAGTGTTATTCTCATTACAGCAGGAGCTTCAATTGGCGTCATTGTTAATGCATCTAAAGAGCTAAATTTACAAGCTATATCTTGCGATATCACTCCTAGAAATTAAGGGTTTCTCATCATTTTTCTTTCAATGAAATGAAGATTAATTCTTTGTGCGGTTGATATCTTAACTTTCAGTTAAGAGCAGACATTAATATTTTTTTTTTCATTCCGTTATACGTATGAATTTCCATTTCTTGGAAAATGAAATATTCCATGTTAAAGTTTTTTTTTTTTTTTTTTTTTTTTGTGGACTATAATCATGATCTCGTGGTAAGTGAGATTAATTGTAAGTTCAACCATTTGGTATTGGTCAAATATTGAGAGTTAAAAAGATTTTATCTTGTTTAAGGGATTTTCGTAATAATTAAAAGTAATGTTGAAAGGGGTTAAAAGAAAACAAGTCTTTAATGAGCGAGGAAAAATTCGATGTTGTCGAACGAATTCGAAAAGAGATGAGACAAGCAGAACTTAATCTGCCTATATCTGCACCACGTGGATGGTTAAAAAATGAGGATGAACGTCAGTTTCTCGATAACGTTGATGATGATAAAAGAATAACCATAAAAAATGGTTAAGATGGCGGGAAACATGAATTTCAACAAATGTCTGCCAAAGAGAGACAATTTTTTTTAAAAACTGAAACTCGCGGCTCACTTAACTCGCTCTGTAGTGAACATAAACCCACGATTACCGCGCGTTAACTGGGCTAGACTGTACGTGCTTTTCCTTTCGGAAATCGTGTCAATATGAATGAACGCCTTCCGGGATATCGAAATTGAGCTTATTTCCGTCTGAGAAAAAAATTACCTGATATTGTTACTTCAGATCTCAATTGCTTTGCAAACTGACCCGGACTTTGCTATGAGTGAGTTGTGGCGGGAATTAGACGCGGTGAGGAGAACAAAAAAATTATAGACAACAAAAAATAACTGGAAACGGTAGGGTACGATGGGGTAGACACACAAAATTTTAAAATTTATCATTATTTATACATAATGATAAATTCACAATACACTCTGAGTAAATTTGGATAGAGTTGTAAGAGAGAGAGAGAGAGAGAGTTGGTAGCTTATACCAACTTTACTGCTGTTTAGTTTTAATTGTAGAATGTAATTTTTTTTAAATTTTAGTTAATACTATACAAAATAAATTTCATCAGAGGAGGAATATTGCACATGTATTACAATTAAATAGAGGTGTTTCGAGAGATCAAGAATGATCAGTGATAATTTCATGTAAAAAAAAGCGTCGAAAAAGGATAATTTGCCAAATTCCAACCAGTGAATTTACTCAAAGGCTTTATGCTCAATTACACTAAAAAACATTCAGAGAAAAAAAAATTAAAAATTCTGTTATATATTGTTTTGTATTTTAATAAGGCATTCAAATTAATACAAATAATTTTCTTATAGAAAGACAGATTTTAAAATGTTAAATAAATTTCTCAGAATCTCATGTATTTAGTGTCTTTGTTTCAAAACAATGTTTAAGTGTCTGTTTTCGCCTGCCGTAAACTACCCCACATTCATCCATCTTGGCTACCTTTCCTCACAGCACGTGCTACACCTCGACTATATGCAGAGGCACTTAACAACACGGTAAGCCGTGATATGCGAGTTTAACAACCGTGCCGCGATGCACTGCATTTTGTGCATATTTCCGCTTGGCAAATTTTTTTAATAATTAAAGAAACGAGATGAGAGATAATTAGGTGATAAGTCAACAGGATTTAAAAATATATTTTGTTAATTTTTCCTAGTTTTAGATGCCGAAAATGGATTTTTTTTTTTTTTTTTTTTTTTTTTTTTTTAAAGTAGGGAGGAGGTTGCTACTCCTCCTAATCGCATTCTCTTTGGGTGAATGTTTTCCGTAGGTACAGACGTGGTTTTGTATATTTAATGAAACCTTGCCATTTTATTGCAGTTCTAATCGTCCGCAAATTCTTGTTCTTGCGGTTTCCAATTTCCTTTGCTGTCATTCTTTTATCTGAAATCGTGTGAGCAATCAAACGTTCTGTTCAATTTGAAAAAAATTATCGACCTTCTATAGATTTAGAAGTACTTCATGCGGTCAGGCTGTATAAAGAATTAAAAACGATTGTCTTCGAGGGTTTATTTGATCACCAATTTTTTTGAAGGGACCATCCGATGTTTTTATACGCAAGAATTTGGCTTATTTTTATTTCTTATATAACTACATATAACAAATTATTATTAGCCACGCAAAGGATTATTGTTAGTGTCAACCTGCGACCCGAGGCGCTGGGTGATCTGAATAAAAATTTAAACTTTTATTGTTCATAAAAGTATTAAAGAACATTGTGCCATGAGTGTTGTTCGTATCACATCCCATTACTATGGGAGTATTTCATTACATTAAACTATCGTCACACATTTTCTTTTATATTCTTGTTCAAAAATAATTACAAAGTTGCGACATGTGGGCCGTCTCGCGGCAGTGGACTTTTCACAATTCTTACCTAGCCACCAAACCTACTTATGAGTAAGGGTGTGCTCATTAGACGCGGGGAGGGAATGCGACGCGCGGATCATGCGAAATAGCAGTAACTGACTGTTACATTGTACAGTCCGCTGCTGATATTCTGTCTACAGCAAGCCTAATATATTTGACCCAGAAGCATATGATTCTGGGTCAAATATATTAGGACTATTCTGTCAAATATGTTAGGACATACTGACTATTCGGAGTCTTTTGATCGCTAATAATTTAGCTCCAGTATTGTGGTGTAACCGCAGAATTTTTTTAAAAATAAATTTCGTGCGAACACATTTAATTCAATAAAATATAATTTTCTTTAATTTCTTAGTTTTTAATTTCTCTATTGGGGATTGGGTGGATAAGTCGCTTCTCGCAATTCGAGAAGTGAAAGTAGTAGTAGTTTTTAACGTGAAAATTTCGACTGGTGTTGAAAGAGCCAAAATTAAAAAGGTGAAGAAAAAACCGCACGCACAATGCGGTCCACCGGAATAAAATGCGTTTCTAATGCGGCCCGCGAAGTCTTTTGGAATAGATAGCCCTGTTTTAAACAATGATAAAATTGTCACCTGAGCACTTTTCAAAATAGAGTATTTTCTGAATATCTTTTCCGGTCGAGATAAATGAATGAATGAACGAGTATATTAATAAATGAGTTTAGTTTAGTTTGGTTTTATTAACATCGCACTAGAAGCAATACGAAGGCTATTGGAGGTGAATCTCGTAATTCTGAATCTCGGTCACGTGACGAGAACAGCGCCTGATCTGACCCCCTCTCCTAACTTCTACATCACGCTTTCAGGGGGATTTTGAGCCTCGACAGATTTCACGTGCATCAGCTCCGGCTACACGGCGAATCTTCAATGGCATCAAGGTTCGAACCCACGACTCGACGAAAACTGCCGGTCGCGACCACTTGGCTACCGCGGCCACGAATTAATGAATGCTTGAGTGGGTGATTAAATCAGACAAATTTCTATTCCAATTATTGTCATATTATTGCTTGCTTTAATTCTAATATTTAATTGAATAATTTAGCAAAAGTATTTTTTTTTCCTTTAAAGTTGTTACCTTTAATGGCTAACGGCTGTATTCACAGTTAACTGGACCGGGCTATGAAACCCGGAGTTAGGAAACCGAGGTCAAGAAAAAATAAATTGCTGATTTAAAACTTTATTTCGTCACTATGCTTTTAATTCCAGTTACTTTATTCCGAGTTTATTAACCTGCGGCTACTGATTGAATCTCATTGGTCAAAATAGACCCCGTGACCTCGACTTATTTGTTTACCATTTGAAATCGGAACTTTGATCAGATTGTGTTGCACTCGCCTGCCTCTCTTTCAGTTTGTTATGCGAAATGGTTTAGATGAATTTTATTTCACTCAGTTCGAAAAAAATTAGAGTTGGCCTCAACAAAGCTCACTTGAATTTAATAGAAAACAAGGAAACTAACTAATGCGGTGAGTTGTTCGAAAAAATAAATGAGGTGTTCGAAGAAATAACACACCAATTTAATTACATTGACGGAGTGATGAATCCACGAATTAGTTTAGTTTTTATTAACGTCGCACTAGAAGCAACACGAGGGCTATTGGCGACGGACCACGTAATTTTGAACCACAGTCAAGTGACGAGGACGACACCTGAGCTGGCACCCCCCTCTCCTAACATCCACACCACACCAACCGGAGGACTTTGGGCCCCGAACAGATTTAACGTGCATCAGCCCCGGCTACACGGCGTGTCTTTGGCGGTCAAGGATCGAACCCGCGACCGAACGAAATCCGCCGGCCGCTAGTCCACGACCTTGACCACTAGGCTACGCAGCCCATGAATCCACGAACATCACAACAAATCCGTCAGTGTTCCTCTCTTTTGGTTTCCAATTTTTCCAAGTAATCAAATTGAGCAATCGATGAAATTTTCTTAATTTTATCCATCCTATGAGCTGAAATATGTCCAAACCCAATACTGTTCACTAATATAAACAAAACTGTAAACGTACGAAATATCGCTTACTGCTCAAGCGCGGTTAAATCTAAACCACCTTTCAAAATTTTCCAACCTGAGCTGGGGTTAGAGAATCAACCTGTGGCGGTGAAACGAACTTACTGCGAAACTCTAGTTCTGTCCCTTTGACTGCCGGTCGGTCCACTTCACGATGAATAAGCGTGGGAAATCTGTTCTTTGTAAAACTTTGCATGGAACAACTTTTTTTTTATATTTATGCTACAAAACTTATTTTACTTAGTTGTTCAAAACTCTTCATTCTTCATTAATTATTTGGAACTTAATTTAATGGAATAAGGTTCACTTTTTCGTATAAAATTAACGAGAAATGCTTAACTGTATTTTAAGTAATGCAGACTACGGCTTAGAATAACCGAGAAGCTTTCCACAAGGAAAAATGAACTTATTTTACGCCTAGTTTAAATAATCCTCACTTTATACATTAAAAGCAACGGAAATGTATTTTAACATTGAAATATCTGTTTATGCACAGAAAAACATATTTATGTACATAAGGCATTAGGCATGAGTAATTAATCGATAGCACGAGTAATAATTTGTAAGTCATGTACTTATATTTACGTACATCTTGCATTAAATCCGCTGCTTTTATAGCTTTAAATATTTGTATAATGTTTATAAATATAACATTCCATACACCGAACATAATTACAGTTTCAAAAATTATATTTAATGTAAAAGTTGTTAAATATCATACAAATATTGTATAGTACTGAAAATGTGCGATCGTTAATTAGGAAAAAAAAAAAAAAAACTGTCATTGTGTAGAACAGACCTGCCCAACCCAAAAGATTTTGCAGGAAACACATATTATTCCGGTGGGCCGCATTATATATATGTGTGTGTGCGCGCGCACAAGTGAAGGATTCGATGCCGATTCAAATTCTCACGTTAAAAATTACTACAACTTTCACCTTTCGAGTCTTGGGAAGCGACTAATCCTCCCAAGCCTCATTACTGAAATCAAGAACATTCTGCAAAAAATTAAAGGAAATTACATTTTATTGAATTAAATATATTTATACCAAATACAAACAGTTACAACATAACGCTTGCGCTAAATTATTAACGATCAAAAAACACCGAACAGTCAGTCTGTCTGAAACCATACGCTTCTGCGTCAAATAATTAGGATGCCTGTTGCTATGTCGCATTCCCTCCCTACGTCCAGTAATGCACATGCTCTTCGGTATGTTTGCAGGTTAGGTATATATTTTGCATCGCCCACCCCCGCAAGATGGTCCATGGGCCTTTTAAAATGAGTACAACTTTGTAATTGTTTCTGAACAAGAATATAGAAGAAAATTTTTGACGATAGTTGAATTAGTGTACTGAGATATTCCTATTGTAATAAGATATGATACAAAGGACACATGACGTGGAACGTTCTTTGGTACTTTTATGTACAATAAAAAGTTTAAATTTTTGTTCAGGTGACCCAGTTCTGTGGGCCACAGGTTGATACCGGTCGGGCAACATGCGGGCCGCGGTTTGGCCAGGCCTGATATAAGAAATAACCTCATTTTATAATGTGGAAAATATCAGCTCTGTGCATAAAGAAGAATTTGAGGTAAGAGTACTAGGAATCCACATTTTGAGAAAACACAAAAACAAAAGCTTTTTCTATCACTTGTGTATTTATAAATTTATCTTGGGTATTTATAAATTTAAGATTCTAATTTTGAATGTTCTATTTATAAAATTATAATAAATAATACATTTATGCGAACAAAATTTTAAAGATTTGATGTCCAGATAGTGTAATTATTGTATCATGTATGTGAATCTTCAGTCCAAAGAGTTCCTAAAGCAAACATGTCACATAATTACATCACTTACTCATAGTGTTTAATTTGCACGCGTACGTGTATGAGCAGTTCTTTTTCCTGAGGGGAAACAGAAAGAGAGAAAAAAAATGGAAATGACGTCATAAGGATACCCATTCAAAATACCAATGTCTTTTTTGTTTTATTTTTTCTTTTAATACTGGTTTGATGCTACTTAAGAGCGAGATGCCACGTACTTCTATTTACTATTAATTATTTTTCTTAATACGTAAATGGTTTTTTTGGCTGTTATTATTTTTGTAATGGCATTCGAAGCACAAATGAGTATCTTTAGTCCAGTCACGATTTGGTGAAACGTGTTGCGGATAAGTGACTGTTAAACTGACTAATATTCCATTCTATTTTTTCATGTTTACAACAATATTTTGCTAAGAAGTTTGGGGCGTATCTCTGTTTACCCGTCTGTCTTAGTCTAACTGCATATCTAAGGTTCAACTTGATTCCAAGCACATATAAAGTAATTAAGATATTAAAATAATCTCCCCCTCCCCCAAGATATGCTCTCTACTAGTTTACTATCCCTTCACTGGGTGTGAGTGTGGGTGTAACATCAGGAATAAGTCAGTGGTTATTATTGATTAATCTTTGATTTTATTGAATGATCCTGGAGCATTTTATAAATTTATATTGTCTAAACCATGACGAAGTAAAGCCCATGGCTCACATAGCAAGAAGGAGAGCATTAGATCGAACCGAACATTTTTATATTCTAGGGAGAACTAATAGGGCAAATAGGGAAAAATTTTGTTAATGCAACAATTAAAAGTGACTCAGGATATTTGTATTAAACGTAACATGCACAATTCCTAAGAGGAATTTAGTACAAAGTGGAAGAAAAGCTTGTCGTTAAGGATAATTAAATAAAAAGAAACAGGATAAAGGCAATTTATCGCCGCATACACATACATGTAATCCGATATATCATGCTAGATACATCATTTATACTTTAATAATTATGCATATTTAAAAAACACGTAAAAAATTATTATATATTAAACATATTTAAAATACCCCCCCCCCCAAATAAATAAAGAAAACACACCTCGAAATTTACTGATTTTGAAAAAAAAATTTCACGACTTCGTAGAGTTCGTAGATTTCACGATTTCAAGACTGGCAGTAGATGGAAAGTTTTTGATAATGGCAAAGCCTTTACTTATGCCAAAACAAATGGAAACCTAGTAACAGTAATAACCACTGTTTATTTCGTTCGGTCTAACGAAAAAACCTAAACCACAAAAATCTAGGTGCGAGAAACGATTTTTTCTTCGTGTTAAAAAAATGTAGGAAATTGATTAATAATTTCTCGGAGTCGGAACATTTTCATGTTAACCGATTTTTCACGTCAAGAATTTTCGTGTTAAACGTTTTTCACTAAAAATTGTCACATTTTAACTTTTTTCTATTTACTTCATGCAATAATTACTTCCATTTACAGTTCTAAATTTCATTTCGCATGCCTACTCCTCTTTTGATCTCAACTATTTCCATTTTTTTAAATGTAAAATACAGTCTGACAACGTTAACATGTGTTAGTCAGGGTCCATGCTTACTAAACCGTGGGTTTAATGAACCGCGAGTTGTAATACGTATTAATATTAATTGAGTGATTATACTGGGTAAGACGGAAATAACTCCCCGATTTCCCACTATTGATTTTGTAGTTGCCTGAATGACAAAATACTTTGTCTGATATTTATATCGTCTATGCAGGATCAGAATGTCCGTAACCGCAACAAATGCATGTTTTAATCGTTTAGTTTTTATGTAGAGGGATTTATCTTTGATATACCCGTTAAAACTATTTTGACGCTCAATAATCCGGTACGGTTATGGTCCTGAACATGTCGGATTAAAGAGAACTTAATTTCTTTAATCTGAAAGAAAAACACCTTGTTTTACCCAATTGCCCTGTTTTTTCAGACTACTAAGAAAATTTCCCTCTTTTTTATCTAATCGGTTTTCAATTTCTTTTTCTATCCAAAATTCATTACGGTTTTACAGTAAATAAAAAAATTTCACTAAAAACTGCCGTACGAGCTCAAAGGCAAAAAAAACAAAAACCCTCATGTTAATTACTGTAAAGACCACATTCCCCTAGTGGAAAAAATCACAAGCTTCGAGGAGTTTTGATTAGAGAATTGGCTTAAAACCTAAATTCACAAAGATTATAGTGTGAAATTTATAATACAGCTGATCCACGTAGAATCGAATTAGACTTCAAAGTAATAAGATACCAGTTCAGGAGTCAACCTTATTATTGCAACCATCTTCAATTGCCCGTTGAAAAACTACTAATGCAAAAATATATAGCGGTGTAATATCTTTACCTCACACAGAAAACTCAGTATAAATTTCCATAGTTAATTTTCTATTAGTATTAATTACTAGGTACTATAAGTCATAAGATTATTTCAAAACAGCTTCCTTTATTTGACAAATCATCATGAAAAAATCATTTTAGTAATTTGCAATTTAAAGTCCAACACTGTTTCAGAAATCTTTTAGGGTAGCTCAAAAAATATCCATGTCAAGAAAGGGTAAATTAGCATAGTATTTATTGTTTATCGATCGTTTTTTTCTCCTAAGACGTCGATGAGTATGATATCCTACGAGTGTAAGATTTGTTTTGATGCCGTTTAACAGATGGCATGTATTATTGTACAATGGTAACACAAACTTGCTTCAGTAACGTTATTTGTCTTAAAAACAGAACCATTTCGAAACACCTTCATAAATACAGATATTTCATTTTTTTAATCGGGGAGCAAAACTTACAGCTAAAAAAACAGATAATGTAGTATATTTTTTGCACTTGTTATCCCTATAACATTAAACAGGAAAATTGAAGTAATTTAATTGAATCTAAATTATGAATTTAAAATGACGAGTTCAATAATATGAATTTTACTGTTAGCATGCATATTACACAACCCTAAAATATTCTTTTGCTTTCTTGGTAGACAAGAATGAGTCAGCAACTGCCGATCGAAGGGAAAAAGAGCAGATCTTCATTCTGGGGAAAACTTTTTGGAACATCCAAAAAATCCACCCGGGAAAGAAAAGATGACGATTCATTTCAGAGACAGAATTCTTTATATCATAGTTTTCACTTCACCAGTGCGCCTCCAGACAACAGTGACTCGCAAGAAGAAGCCAGCCACTTTACCACCCTTGAGAGCAGTGCCTTCGAGGACATGCAAAAAGATGCGGGTATCCTATTTTTAAACAAAAACTCCATTCTATTTCCTAAAGAGGAAGACAAACATGTTCAGTTTGCACCAACGCCAATGAACAAATACTATAAGGTCGATGTAAAAGCAGCTCCTTGTAAACGTTCAAAGAACGAAGAGAACAAAGAAAACTTATCCACCAAGTCAACTAAGCCAGGCCGTCCAATACTTAGAAGAAGCAAAGAGAATCTATCCCATAAAGAATCCCTATCTGATTCTACACACAACTTAGCGGCAGATAGAATAAAGGTAAACGTCAGTTACATGGAGGGACCTCAAGTTAAGAAAACTCCAGTTATTCCAAGAACGTCCACGAAACTTGCTCTGTTTGACAGAAAAAATGGCTCTCTGCCTCACCTAAATATTTCCGGAATCACAAAGTATGGATCGCTTCCTAGAACTGCTAAAGAAAAATGTCAAGCGGGAAATGTCGAGTATATTTCCTCTAATAATACTAATAATAAGTTATTTTTCCCACCGGCTGATTGCAAACGAGTGGGACCAAGTTATAGTAATGTTCCAGAAGAAGAATTTCAAAAAAGAGTTCTTCGAGGGCAAAACATTCCTGGTTGTTTTAGCATTCCAGATCTACCCAGGCATGTTGATCAGAAGCGATTTCTTCCGCAAGAGCGTCCAAGTTCTAATCAAAATAGATACAGCATAGGAGAACCTTTGAGATGCCATTCTGCTATAGATTCGAGAAATCTGATAGTTTGTTATGATCCAAATTGCTTAAAAAACCATCTTCATATGAAACGACAAATAAATAATGCTGCTTTATGCGCAGAAGCAGTATCAAAGCCGAGTTTCAAGGTTCCAAATAAACGAAATGAATTGATAGGAATTAATACTCAGTTGCCCAATAAAGCAATCAATGAAATAGGGATACCTATCGCCACGCAAAAAAGAAGCGAACGACATGATCGAACGAAACATAGATCCAGATCTGAGAGCCCACATTACATTCCATTGTCCGAAACATACTCTTCAGACAAAACTATCGGATCGAAGAACGTTTCTGCCAATAACAGAAATCCTTTGCAAGCCCGTCATGTCGAAAACTTCAATTTTCAGAAGCCTAACATTCCACAACAATCTCACAATTCACTTAAAAATACATTGAAAAGTAAATCGAACGAGCTTCCAAATGATTTTCCAAATAATCCTGTTCTTAAACCAATTGAAAACAAAAATAATTGTTCTGAAAATCAATGCCATTTCCTGAGCCAAGCTAGAAAACAAGCTATTAGGTCGAGCATGTATGTACAGAGAAGGAAATTTGTAAATAAGCTCTGCAAGTACAAGAGTAAAGAATGCGAAGATGGTTTTTCATCTATGGCTGACGATGAATGTAGTTTCAATTGCAGCTGTTCTAGTTGCGTGTCAAAATTTTCGAGACAGTATAGGAAGAACATGAATAAGAATACTTTGGGATTGACTGACGATGATAAATTCTTTTTTACTCAAGCTGACGATCCTGAGTCGAGAGAAATAAAACGTTTGCCTTCAGTACCAGAAGTTACTGCAACTGAAGAAGATCCTATGAGTACAACTGTGGAAGTAGAAAGTGCTCCTGAACAAGCTTCAAATTCTACGTGGTACGAATGCAATGATTCGCTTTGCAAAACTCCTGCAAAAACAAAATTTTCTGAAGATAAATCGAACCCAGAAAATCCCGATGTTAAGACTGTTGAAAAATGCATTTATGAGAACATCACTCAGATAATAAACAGCGCCACAAAGCAGAATTTCAAAACTCAAGACGTAGAGCAAATGTTTTCAACTCCCATATCAACATCAAGGTTCAAAAAACAGTTGGAAAAATCAGTTTCCGGCAAAAAAATCGCCAGGGTACTCTTTTCACCTAGAGATAATTCATCGGCGCCTTGCAAAGATCCGAAATCATTATTATCCCCTTCCAGATCGCCAATCGTCTTCAGCGATTCCGTTATACTTCTGCAAGAAATTTTTCAGAAGCTGTCGCAAGAATGCAAAGAATTGTTGCAACCAGATGTCTCTGAAATATCTTCAAATAGCAATGCAAAAGACAATCCTTCGGTCACCAATTCAGGCAGCAAATACATAAACAACCTTGTTAAAAATTTACGTTCCAAGGACATAAATGAAGGTGACTTTGCCAACATTATCGGTGGTATTGCTCAAAATATTTTTCTAGAAGCAAAATTAAAGAGCAAATCGAATTCTGTAACTCAGTCTACTTCTTTACCAGACTTGACAAAAGACGGTTCGTCGCCTGATGTCGAACTTAAAACAGTAGCTTCTTTGGAAGACATGGTCAGCTTGTCCGGTCTTCAGAGCAATTCAGCTGCGAGTGACTCAGGCTTCAAAACGGAAGGGGAGGTACGAGATGACACCACTAAAGCATCGTCAGAAGCCAGTGGAACTCTAGGTGACAGACATTTGCCTGATGGGTGGAGTAAATCTCCAACTACAGTCTGTAGTACCAGTAATTCTGTTACTGAAAAATCCTCCAGTGATAAAGATAATTCTCGGAGTTCAGAATCTGAAATGCAGCTTCTTGAAGATGTTATTAGGCTTGGAATGGGACTCTCGCCCATCAGCAAAGTTGAGAAAGTTGCGTTCTTTTCTGCTTCCCCAGCTAAGGCTAACAAATATAAGTCTAGAGATGTTCTCAGTTGTAAAGGTTGGTGCTGATTTCTTATTATACTTGCTAAGTTTATATATATATATATATATATATATAGCATTACATTTTTCAAATGTGTATTTAAAAAAAACACTTTATCATTATTTTATTTGAAAAATATGTGTCTAGATATTTTTTCCTTCATTTTCTGAAATGATGCTTACTGCATTACATTTGACTGACCATTTCGTTTTCAAGCCTAGTAAGTGATGCCTTGATGATCAGTTAGGAGAATTTCTATAACCATAGGTGTCCTTTGAATTTTGAAGCATCCATTAGATGAGTTGTGGGTTCGAGCCTTGAAGCCACTTGTGACTCGCTGTGTTTCCGGGGCTGATGTGCTTTAATTCTGTCGGGGCTCAAAGTCCTTCTATGGGCGTTGTGTGGAAGTTAGGAGAAGGAGGTGCCATATCATGTGTCGTCCTCGTCTCTTGACCGAGGTTCAAAATTACGAGGTCCGTCGCCAATAGCCTCGTGTTGCTACTTTTGCGACTAGAATAAAAACCAAACCACTAGTGATTTTCCAGTAATTTGGAGTTTTCAGTAATCTGCCGGTGCTCTGATTCGATATCTGCTGGATTACGGAGAGAGTACATTGAATCTGTTATATATATATATAGAGAGAGAGAGATGGAGGGAGAGAGAGTCGTAAATTAAAATAAAGGAATGTCATTGTAGGGTCCTACAAGCTTACAGGCATAAGCGTGATTGACCAACTTATGCAATATGACGTCGTTATTAGACACTCTTACTTCTATCTCAGTGTACATAGTTCAACACTGAGATAGAACTTTATCTGAATAAATGAAAGAAAATTTCTTGCTTTTTCAACTGCTTACTACCTTTCTAAGGATTCGAAATCTTTCCATTTCTCACATGTTGTTAAGGAGGGAAAAAATTCATTGTTAAGCATCATAATGTAATGTTTTTTCGTTCAGATTGATTGCAAGATGATCCAAGACTATAAGCTCTTAGACAAACTACTTATCCTTTTCCTCATTCAGTACTGAAGTTAGGAGAATGAAATAGTAGATGAAATTTTCCTTCTCTTCAGTTTTAAACGAAATTCAAAATTATGAGGTCTGTGTGCAATGTACTCAATGTGTGACGCTGATTTCAACATTAATTCATAATGTCTAAGTACTTATTTCGGTTTTTAGAACTAATGATACGATTTCGTGAAAGATTTAAACTTCGGCATTTCCAGGTTCTGTTTAGAATTAAAGGAAAAGTTTCTGCCCTTCAGCAAGTTTTTGTCGAGTGGGGGCTAAAAATTAATGAAAAAAGAGCCGTCAATAGGAACAATGCCAAGTTCCTTAATAGGGGGCACCAGCTGTCACAAAAACCTTATTGATGAGACGCAATGTTTCGACTATAATTGCCGATATTAACTACGCCAATAAGACTTCAAATTCTGGAATTCCAAGGGATTAGATGACCTGGCCACTAAATCCTGAAAGGCGATCTCAAATTCGCCCGCTAAGAAAGTGGGGTTCTCGTTTTTGCAGCGATTCTCGTCAACAACAACGTCAGAAGTTAAAGCGCCTTACTTAACTAGCCAGATAAAACGTCTTTTTAGCCTAGTTGGTAGGAGCGCATTCTTCGGACCTACTGGTCCACGGTTCGAAGCAACGCTGCCGCATCAAGATTACCCACAACTCTCTCCCACCCCATAGCACACGGGGCAGAATAACATCCCCCAATGTTTTGTCCAACGCCAAATTCTGAATGTGGGACTAGGGTCAGCGCAAATTGTATCAAACACAAAGGCTATCCCATGAGTAATATTATTAGATCATAATGATTGTTACGTTCAATGCAGTGCTTCTTGCCGGTGAAAGATGTCCGATTTACTGTGCTTCAGTTACATTTTACAAATGGCCGGTTTACCGAGAGATCATTGCACTTAGTTCGTGTCCTCAATGCTTCAATCAGTTCTGTCTACGTAAACTCCGAAGCTGTCTATGCATAGTTAAACAGTTAGAAATCGAACGCCTGTCACGAATTTTACCTTTAACCGTATCTCTGAAAAAATATTACGTAGCAAAAAATGAGTTTAAACTAATATAAAACGGTCTTTCTCTCTCAAAGAAATATTTTAGCAATGCTTTTGGTAAGTAAGTTTATAATGAATGAATAGGAAAAAAGTGATCGAATTTTGCAATAGTCTATGCGTTATTTTTATATAATGACTACATAGAAGTTTTTATTATAAAAAAGTATCTGAATTTTTTAAGAGGCCTTAGATTTAATATCTCAGACTGAAGTATCATCCAATTATACATGTTTGTAGGCAATTGTGCTTAAAAATCAAACCTGCTCCATACTTTATGCCTAGAACATTTAAAAACATACCATTATTTCAATCTGATAAGCATTTTAGGTAAACACAAAATTAATTATTTTTCTTAAATGATACTTCACCGCTTTTGAATTGCAGGCAGTGGTGGAGATTGGGGGAGGAGTTACCCTCTACTTGTTTGGAGAAAATTAAAATTTTATTCCATTTCTACAGCCTAAAATTAGGAATTATGCACAAAACACTTGAATGAACCATGGTCTCACACCTAATTATCTTTCCTTTTTCTTGTTTCTTTCATATTATAAAATTTACTTAGCAGAAATGTACACAAAATGCAACGCATCGCTGCTTGGTTCTTAGACTCGTGCGTCGCGGCGTTTAAGTCTCAGTTACTCGTATTCGTGATCATGATGCCTTTCGCACCTCAAAATCTTTCGTCATAACTTTTCTAGCCGATGAGATTCTCCTCGCCTTCTTTGGAGCAGATTAACCAGGAGCAACCTACTGTTTTAATTGCTGCTAGGTTTCGTGTGCATAATGATGAATCAAGTTCTCACCGACGGCGACAACTCGACGTGGAAGCTATCAAATTTTGATTAGGCAGCATATTTCTACAAAATCAAAACTAACTTACGAATCAATATCAAATTTGTTTCGGCTCCGTTTGACAGATGGCAGCATCCAGTGGTAACACCAATTTATATCACTGATGCCAAAAACAAGTACTTTTTTTTAACTACCCTCGTATCAAAATCAGAATTTCAAAAAAATTCATATTAATAATATAACTACACCATAGAAAACTTGGTATAAACTGTCAGCTTTTACTTATCTGTCCAAATTTACTCAGAGAGCTTCAAGGACTTATTACAGTGCAGCAAAAATTTTTAATTTTGTTTGTCTATCCTTCTTATACTTCCCGAATTGTTATTTTTTGTTATCTTTAAATTTTTGCCCCCTCCAACTTGTAATTTCGAATCGCCACATGCGGGTTAACATAAGTTTGTTCCAAAACGATGAAAATACGACAATTTTTTTTAATAAAATACATAAAAAAGTTATATCTTAATGTGTTATGGAAGTTGTAAAAAAAATCTTTAATTATCCTTGATTTTTAATAATGAATGAAGTAATCGAAACTCAGAAACGTTTTTTTACTTGACACCCTTCCCTTATAGTTATTCGATTTTCGATAATAATTATTTCCATCACGCTATCGTAAACGATTTCCAATAAAAGCACGATACTTTTTTCTTCATAAAACATTAAAAAAAACATTTATTTCTCTTCTTAACTACTCTTAATTTGAAGTATTTGAGATACAACTGTTGTATTTAAACATTTAAGGATACTTTAAAATATCCCAAATTTTCCATTTTTAACATGTGTTAACATGTTATTATTTTGAGAAAATGGCGTCAACAAAAGTGCGCGAGCATATAATAAAGAATATATGGTGTTAGGCTCAAAAAATAGACATTATAACATATTATAATTTCAACAATTACTTTTAGTTTGCTTAAGGTATATCTACTTTGCAAAAGATATGTTTCATTTAATATTTTATCTTCTGCTTTTATTTTAATATCCGAGCAGAAAGTTATTGTCTACTTTAATAATTTATCTTTTGCTTTTTTTGTATGTTAATATTTAATTTAATAATTACTTTTTATGACAGAATCATCTGTTTTAATCCTTTTTGTTAACATTGGCGACGTTTTTGTACTTCAAAATGTTTTGCTTGGGAAAATAAAATGCATCAGGAATTTGAAGAAGAGATTTTCTTTTCTTCATAGTAATTGCATCTGTACAACATGTGGCTTTGAACCACATTTATTACTTTATGTTAGTTAATATTCCTTTTGAATAATTCTTTCTTTTTCAAGAAAGTAACAGGAAAAAAAAAAAAACGTTAGCACATGTTAAAATGAAATTAGAAAAGTCAATTTCAATTTTATTTGTTATTAATTAATTTTACTTTCTCAAATATCCATATTTATTTAAATATATCGTATGTCTTTTTTCCTCATTTTTTTGTCAAGGTATATCACCTTAAGTAATTTGATATTAGTAATCTAAAAAATCCACTCAAATAAAATAAATTGCAGTGGCTCAGTTTTATTACGATAATACTAAGCTTCAAGTAATAGTTTAGACTTATTGATATTGTAAATAAATATATTTCCCAACTATTTCTATTATTTAAAATCTATAAATATTATTTCTAGGGTAATTTTTTTTTTAATTTTCTTAATGTTTATGTTCTTGTAATATTTACTTGGAACATTTCAGTTTATATTATTATTGATCTTTATTAATAAAAGCTTTTTTTTTATTCAGATTCTGGCAACATGTTAAAAAGACTATAGAATAGGTTGTGATTCTTATTACCAGTTCGTTCTTATGGTGATTTTAAAATAAAAATGAGATTTTGAAACAATTTTCTTTTTCAAAGAGAGTGTAATGTTTTTTCTCGCTTCTATAGTTTCGTAAAATAGTCTAGAAGATGTCCAAATTAACTGATTCTCCATTAACTCATTTGTTTTCTTCTTCTAAATATGTATACTTGCTTTGAGAAACAGAATACGCTTGATGTATGTATTTGTTCCATTTATACAAAATAAAGAATTTTTGTTTCATTTTTTGCAACAGGAAAGCTGAAGTTGAAGATTTATCACAACAGCGGCTTGGTAACGGTCCATGGTAAGATAAATTTTTATGCCTCTGCATCGCTTTTGAAAATGTTCCAACTCTTCCAATGATTATATTTTTTTTCTGCTTTTTTAATATTTTAAGGCAGCAATTCTTAATTTTTATTTTATTTTTTTCCCCTATATTACATGTAATTTCTCAATCTAATAGTTAAAATAAAGTTTTTATTCACAAAACGCTTTAAAAAAATGCTTCGAACATTTGTTTCTGTTTGCGACTTTTCCCATTTGAGAATGCTTTAAAGAAACTTTGTTTTTAATTACTTATTTTAAAACTTTTGAGTAAATCGTTATTATTTGGATGGAATAATCATAGTCGTTAACCATAATGTTTAATGAATTATTACATGATGAACTGAAAGATTTAGTTAGAGCACGTGAAAAAAAAACTCATAAACTGAAACTGAATATTAAAAAATAATATATATTTTGGTGTTCTTCTGATTGGAATAATCAACTTTAAACTTTTTTTTTTCAAATAATATTGATATTATAAATGATATTAAACTACTTGAGAAGGCCCATGATTAAAACTATAATTTGTTTGATCATTTAACATCTGACTAAGAAAAATCTTCCGAATTTCAAAGTAATTTGCAATTTTTACATTCTTAAATTAGAGTAGTAGACGTCTGAAGAGAAATGGAGGAGACAATTAAAGATACAGAAAACAATAACTCAGTTTTTTACTTATTCGTTTTTAAAGGAACAAAAAAAAAGTTAATTAAATAGAATTGTTTTGTTCTCTCCATGCATGATTCTAAAACAAAACTCTTAATAATATACTGATAAAACATAATCGCAAAAAAACGAAACTAAAAATTTGATTCATCATTTAACAACCGCCACAAAAACAAAATCGTTTGCTGATTTTTTTTTCTCCATTTCTATTCAACATGGCCTCCAATTGACAATGACTTAATTGCATTCTTTTAAAATATAATTTTTTAAAATTGAATATTTTTCTTCCGTCAAGTATTCTTTCGTATAATATCATTAAAAAGTTCAAAATTTTGCATTTTTCAGCAAGAAATATTCCGACGAGAAACATTATTTTCTTATGAAATTCGACATTTAATGATTACCTTAATAAAATATTGTCTATAGTCATTTTAAAAAATTTAGTGCTATCTGGAATAAGTTTTTTTATTGAAATCTGAATTCTGCTTAATTCTTTTATTCCTGTCGATGAAAATTCAAAACCTTTCTTCATTTAAATATTTCATATAAAATCACCACACATTTAAGAATTTACATTTTCCTGAAACAAATCTTTCAATGAGAAATATTCCATTCCTCTGTTTATAGAAACAAACAAAAAAAAAAAAAAAAAAACCCACCTCATACGCAATATTTTCATTCTTCGATAGATATATCATCACGAGAATTCAAAATAATTTATTGTAGAAACACGGAAAAGTACTTCAGTGAGTTTTCGTGCTATTCAAATTTCAAACAAACAGTTTTTTGGCATGTTGTCAAGCAGAATTTCCAATACTTCCAGAATTAGCAGTAGTAATATTATATTTCGCCCTTTGTTACCGTCTTATACCATCTAAACGTTTCGTTTTTTTACAACATTCTCTCTCGAAAAAATATTTTTGTGTTCTCTAAAAGGCTTTTGTTAAAACACTCTTTAATGATCATTACATTTGCTTAGCGGCGAATTAGATTGCGTGTTTAAATTTTATTTTATTTCCGAGTTTTTTTTATAACTACAGAATTAAGGAGAAATGTCAGATATAAAAGTTGAAAACATTGCAATCAGATGACACAGATAATGATTAAACAAAAGACGATGAAATATTTCCTATCTTCTATTCTGCTTGTGCGTGTGATGCTTAAGTTTCAAAATAAATTGCGTTTTATGTAAAAAAAATGAACCTTTCTAGTTTGGGGAATTTGACATTAATATATAGTAGGTATGCATTCTGCTGTTTTAAAACAAACATTAAGGTTTCTTATTTTATTTAAATTACACACAAAGAAAAGTTGTATCATTTTTTAATTCCTAGAAGAAAGATGATATCATAATATTATGCATATATCAATTTAGAGTCGACAGAAAGAAAAAAACCGAGACATCCTTAATGACCTAAAGAGAATAAAAGTAATTATGATAGTGGAGTAATTAATAAATGTAATTAACGTAATTAATTTCTTAAAAAATGTTTTTTCTTTATAGGTACTGGGTTTATTTGTATCTGATTTTTCATTTTGAAATTAATCAATTTTGAATTTGGTATAATTATGCTTATAAGTTTCTGAGTTACACGGAGCTTTCGAGAACGGGTTCTTTAACGTTATGAGTTTCAAACATTTTATGAAACTCCCGACACTGTTTAAAACCACAAATGCCAAACCAAATTACAGATTTTTACACCAAACGATAAGTAATAATTTTCCAATTTTAAAAATAGGAGAAAAAAAGTAGAAAAAAGTAATATTTTATGAAAAATATAAATTAGTATATGCTGTTTCGAACAAAAAAAAAAGAGAAATTGGTTTCTTATATATATACACACATTATATATGAGTACACACACACATATATATCCTGTATATTAAATTATTTGAGCAATTTTCTCTTAGAAAATGTTCAAGATTAAATTTTATGATATGAAATTGTGGAAAATTAAGAGGTCGTACTTCTAATTTATAAATCTCAATTATTTATCCGATCATGAGGCGGCGTTAAAAAGCGAGAAAAATATGAAATATTTGCACCAACTTATCAAATATATGGCCCCTTAATGGTTTGTTTCGAATATCCCGGAAACTAATGATGGTATTCGAATGATATCTGAAACATAATCTACTGATACATTCTTTACATACTTTTCCAAAAACATTGAATTCTGTTTTTAGAATATTCTGTTTTAACCATGTTAATTATTTAATTTTTACGAATTTTAAATTTTTCTTCTTATTTGTTCTAATTAAACGTGTCAATTAATTAATTTTTACATCACAATTTTGTTCCTTTTGTATCATTAAAAAATGATACCAATTTTGTCCATCTGAGTTGAAAATTTCAAAAATAGCTAAAATTGTGCTTTTTTTTTGACATTTTTATTAAATTTATTTCATTAGTTTACCTTCGGTTTTAATAAGATGCAAAAGAATACAGAACGATTTAGTTAGCTAAACTTTAAAGTATTGAAAAATAAAATAATATATAATCTATTGCTAGAGTCATTAACAGCTAGAAAATAATGAGCATACATTGTAATCAACGGAAACTTGAATATCCGTTTATGAAGGAGAGAAAATTTAAATAAGAATAAAAATCAGGTTATAAATACACAGTATGTATGTATGTATGTATGTATATATATATATATACATATACATACATACATACATATATATATATCAATATATATATATATATATATATAAATTTGTTTTTAGTAAATATTCTTTTATGTAACTGGTTTAAAATGTTCTAAGAAGGGTCTGAAAATTTAAAAGCCTATTCTTCAGTACGGTTAATCTTGATCTATTGTTTAATAACGTTGTTTAAAAAGTTACAAAATTTAAGTGTATTTAAATACCTTTAAAAAGCATTTTAAATTTAATTCAAAGTATAAAAATAGTTCACCGTTTTAAAAAGAATTCTAAATTGTCTGAAGAACTAAATTTTTATTGATTTTTTGTTAACTGAAGTATTCTTTTTTTCCTTTTAATAGTAATTAGAGCAGCTAAATTGAATCGACTCAATGGCCGAGATTTGAATGCTTATATTAAGGTATGTATTACATTTTATCCACACAAAAAAGAAAAATACTACATTAGATAATCATTTCAGTAAACGCATCTTATGTACCAATATACTCTGGTTCATTGCTGCAGAAAAGTATTTCAAAATTTATGGGAAATTTTTTTTAAGACTTTATTAAGATACATACGCGATATCTCTATCATCTTTCAATACTTCTAGTAAAAATTTCTTTAATGCGTTGTACAATCCATTTATTATATGGATTAGCCAAAAGTGTCTATGATTTTATTATCGAATTCCATAGTAAAAACTGAATAGTTTTTTAAACTTATTTAAATAAGCATTATTATAAATTATCTTCTTGCGAGGTATAATTAAAGTAAGCTTCTACTTATGGGAACAAAGCAACTTTAATAGAAGTGACAGAAATCAGCATAAATTATAATTCGATGTAGTGATTATATTTAGATTCATATTCAGCGAGGCCATCTTAACCCTAGATAACTAAACTTAATTAGTGTTACTTTGCAACTAATTATTCGACCCATAGACTACGAATTAAAAACATGTACATTTTTGAATTTCCATTATTTGAAACAAATTAGAGTTACTTTAAAGGATTATTTGAATATGTATTATATATTTCAATTGGAGAACAGAAAAGTGGTAAAAAAATGAGCATTTGCTCTCTTGGGAGATGTTTGTGCTCGTCATAAATAACCTATTTTCATACGTACTATATCATTCTGCATTTCTTAAATGGACATAAAGTGCAAATTCTGCGTTTGTCGCACTTTGAGTTGTGTTTTTTGTGAGCTTTTCAATAGTCAAAATATCTTCTATAAATATTAATTTTGATAGATCGTTGCAAACTTTTGCGTGTTATCACTAAACATCGTTGTGAGACGATGATCTCGAAAAGTAACAAGTGTACACCTGTGCTTAGGATATCGGATAATTCTTTTTACTAGTTAAGAAGACACTTATTTAGATAGATTATCTTCCGCACATGGTGCACTACGGGTAAAAAAAAAAAAACGTTCCCATTTAGTTATAAAATATTGTAAGCGATGGGGTGTAAGAACAACAGATTCGCAGAACTGATAGGTATCGGTAGTCTAGTAGACCAGTGGTTCCCAAACTTATTCAATCCGCGTATCCTCGGCCTCGATATTCAATATGTCTTATCTGTTACCTGCTTGGAAAACTTTTCAAAAAAAAAATGTGTTTGTGTAATTAAATTAAATTATCTGATTTTTCTTTACGTAGCTTTTTTTAAGTAAACAAATAAATTAAGACAAGGACTAGAAAAAAGAAAAATAATTAATTAGATATTAAAGAATGTATAGAATTACGAACTATTGAAAAATTAGGCTAAAAAGAGGGGATAAGTACAGTCTCAAATCTGGAGCTGCGCGAAATTTGTTTCTCTATATAAATTTCGTGTTAGTACATGAAGAAAACGTCCGTTCAACAAGTTCCATGCTAGCAACGACAACAAAATAATTATGGTGTAGCGACTCGCTTCAACAACAACGCCAGAAGTTAAAACGCCTTACTAACTAGCCAGAGTAAGACGTCTTTTTCAGCCTACTTGGTTAAGGCACAGCAAGAATCGACCGGTAAACGGTTCACTGGACCAGGGTTCGAAACAGCTGCGGCAATCAAGGTCAACAACTTTCAACCCCTCCGCGAGGGCAGGTTTGATCCTTGGCCGCCAAAGACCCGCCGTGCAGCCGGGCTAATGCACGTTAAATCTATCGGGGCCTAAAGTCCTCCCATTGGCGTAGTGTGGATGTTAGGAGAGGGGGTGCCAGCTCAAGTGTCGTCCTCGTCACTTGACTGTGGTTCAAAATTACGAGGTCCGTCGCCAATAGCCCTCGTGTTGCCTCTAATGCGTCGTTGATAAAAACTAAATTAAACTTAAAAAAAACCTCCGCGAGGTCGAAAAACCACAGTCGCCGAAGT
The DNA here is from genome assembly GCA_019974015.1 of Nephila pilipes. Taxonomy (NCBI): domain Eukaryota; kingdom Metazoa; phylum Arthropoda; class Arachnida; order Araneae; family Nephilidae; genus Nephila; species Nephila pilipes. Next base: position 44,237 of record BMAW01126562.1, read on the forward strand.
AGTGACTCAGGACTTGAACACTAGATGGCAGCACAGCCTATAACTGCTGATTGCATATGCCCCCGACGCAAAACACTTGCCTCTGTATATCTAATTAAGGCAACTGCGCATAAATCATGATTAGTGATATCCCGGCTCTGGCGCACGTCTCAACAAGATCCGCCACTCAAATCGAGACAGTAGATGACTCAAATGGAAAACTGTTCCACGCAAAACTCATTTCAACCGGGAGGGGATGCGTATCAATTACAGTAATGGTTGAAAAAGCAACCTTCTTTACAAATAACAATATTTCTCTTCGTATCATCACGATAATGCTGGAGGGGGATTTTGTAGCGACTCTTCTTAACAACAATGCCAGAAATTAAAACGCCTTACTAACTAGCCAGAATGAGAAGTTTTTTCAACCTGGTTGGTTAAGGCACAGCTAAAAGCGACCGGTCGACATTCTTTGGGCCCCCTGATTCAGGATTCGAAACAATAGCTGCCGGCTCCCAAGGTCACTAATTCTCTCTTCCTCCATGGGGTCGGAAAACCAATTGCCGCCGAAATGGCATTTTCAGAAAGTTCTTTGTATACGTCACCGCAACGAGGCCCAAAATCGGCTAGAATCACCATTCCACCATTGGAGAGATTCTTCAAAGTGGTATTTGATGCGAGATCTTTCACACAAAAGCTCCTTTTCAGGAATTGACAATGAAGCCGACTCAAAATACTCTTTTTTGAAGGGATTAGATATTCACCCATTTTTTTTTCGGGCTCTTAAAAATATTTTTCAAACGTGGATTTTGATCCTTCCAAGTCCTATTTTCATCGACTGTTAAATTTAGCTCGGCTTGTGACATGATATCGTGAACTACTTCAGGCTGTCCTTTGTTAATGCACTTCACACCAAAATCAAAATTTCTTCCCCATAGATTCAATTTTGTCGATAACTTGAAAAACGTTATTTTTTTTTTAAGTGAAAAACTGAGTCTATAAATCTGATGGAAAATATCGCTTAGACTTTGTATCTATTCAAAATCAAGAATCTTCGGTTCAAGGTCCTCAAAAGGATGTTCTTCCACAGAAAGGGACACTAGCTCGTGTCGATGTTCAAACAGTCACGCCAGGTCTTTATTCTGAGACAACCACATAATTTCGGTGTGCAAAAACAAGGTGTTTTGAAAGCTGCCCGTGTTTTCACAAAACCGTATGAATATCCTCGAATTGGTAAGATTTGCTTTGATAAACTTGACAACTTTGATCGCTTCTTCAAAAACGTTTGGTAGTAAAGGTTTCGATACAGGTCTGTGAATACAGCAGTGAGTCCATTTCATTTTGGGTGCGACTTCTGCCACGTGTGCCTAAAAGCTTGAGTAGCAATCTTTTAATTATTTTGTCCTTTTTTGACTAGATGGTAACCCTTAATGTTTTCTTTTCGCGTTAACGGCCTCTTGCGTATCATATACGAGTAATTGGATGGTTGTTGGAGCTCTTTGGTCTTGAGGCGTTTAATCTCCGGTCGACAAACCTTGAGTACCATCCGGTGTCCACACACCTCTGGTTGAGAATCGATGAATGTTTGTCGGTTTCACTAGAAGTACTCTCACACCCTAACATGTTCACGAACTCAATTAGATAAGGTACTACTTCTTCACATTGCTTTTGCATCGTGCATCGGAATGTTTACTAAAATAAACATATTGTGAATACATTTTAGTGTCAAAATATCATTTTGTTTTTATTATTTATTAAATTATTTGATCTCAGATTTCGATGGTGCCTGACAACTCGAAACGAGTACACTGGAGGACAACGGTTCAGAAAGGACAGAAGAATCCTGTATTCAACCAAAAGTTCTCATTGTAAGTGAATGGAGTTAAAATTCTTCCAGAATTTTATCGCTTTGTTTTTTTTAAATAGATATTCATTCGTACTTCATTTTTGTTTTGCAGTGAAATGCTGGCAGAAGATGCTACGAAGAGGCTAGTATTCTCTGTGTGGCACAGGGATTTCGTGAAAGAGTATGTCCATAAAACGTTTTTTTGAAAAAAATTCTAACTTCAACATTACGTTCCGAATAATAATGTACCGTTGTTCGCGTCTTGTAAATATTGATTCGCTCTTTTCTTTAATTCTATTTCCCCCCCTTTCTTTTTCGATTCGATAAATATTAGTCTAAAATATATAACTTTATTGATTTTATCGTCTCTTCCCACGCAAAGTTTATTCAGTAAACTGGATAAATTTTTTTCGCGAAAGAGGTAAACTTCGACTTTTTTTGCTGAGACTTAATTTGAAAGGTATTAAAAAGCTGATAAAACTATCATATATAATTTAAACGACATATTGAAATGAAAACTAGAGTGAATTATTACATTTATTTTTCCAAAAAGGCATGCGGCACATTCTGTTAATTTCTGTATCTATAATGTAGATATCGGTTTAATTTTTTTAAATTAAAAGTTGCCTGCTTTCCGATACATTACTAATAAACTTTGATATCTCATTTGCCAACATAATTCAATAATTTTTAACGACATAATTTCAGTAAATAACTTACTTTTACTCATGTGAATACATTTCGAAAAGTTTCTAAGCTTTATGGAAAGGTGGACAACCTGTAATGCCTGAGAATAAAAGCAGTGAATAAAATTGTCAATATTCGTTTATTTATTCAGCAGTGATCTGGTTTATTCTTTCGAATGCAACAGTGCGCAGTTTTTTCAAACAGCTTATCTGCATAAAAAACATGTATATCTATTGTGAGTTAAAAAAACATTTACATTATAATTCATAAAATATGAGTCGCCCTTCATTTTGTAAGGAATTTTTCAAAAATATTTCATTCTACATAGAATCATCGTAAAATTTTAATTATTTCCAAGAATAACCGGGATATCTAGATAAAATTTATTCAGCATAATAATCGATCATTAAGTTTATTATGTTGCAAATGACAGCTATTCATGTTGATCATTTTAATTTCAAGAAGCCATCGATTGAAGCTACCCGCAATGAGGTAAAGATTCATTTCTTATCAGGGGTGTCGTAAATTTTTAATTATAACAAAAAAAGAATCTATATCGAACTGAGTTTTTATTTATTATTCTTAAGATTTCTCAACACAGTCGCCCTCCAGAGTTATACATTTCTCCCTGCGTTTTTTGACCTTCCGAAGCCGTAATTGTAGATCTCGGCAGATTGACCTCTCCATAATGGGAGTTATTTCAATTTATGGCTATCAACATGAATAACTATTATTTGCAACCATAGTACATAAGGATCTATTAATATGCAGAATAAATTTTATCCAGGTATCTCGGTTATTTCTTAATAATAATTAAAACTTTATGATATTCCGGGATAATAATTAAGACTTCACGATGGATTGTTTCAGTTTACGGCTTCCTGAAACCAGCATTGATAATTGTAATTTGCTGCATTATGTACATAAAAATAAATTAATACGCAGAATAAATTTTATCGAGACATCAAGGTTATTTCTTAGTTATAATTAAGACTGTACAGTTCCCCCTTGTATGTCATAAGGCTCGATGAGATTTGATAAATAGAATTTATACTCTAAAAACTGCCCAGAAAAATAATTTATATCACACAGTATTATCTTTCTGTGATAGTACTATCTTCTGTAAATAGCATCAACTATCTCAAACCGAAAATCTCGTTCTAAATTCTTGTTTCTTCTAAGAAAATAAATAATGATTTAAAAAGGTGCAAAATTGTTATGTACGAGCAATGACGTACAATGTTCCATAAATAATTAACTCTTAATTAAAGAACGTGATGAAGATTATTATTGCATATTCATAAAGCATATAATAGGATTAAACTTTAATTATTCAATAGAATTATTATTCAGAAGAAAGAAATACTGTGTGGGCGTTACAAAACAAAATATATAAAGAATTATATTCTAATGTAATAAACTAAAATTGTAAAGTGACTTCTGGGTCACCCGGTAGAAAGCATTAAAAAATACCAGTTTTTGCATATTATTTTTAAGCAGTTAACTCTTATCATATATATAGAGAGAAATAGGGGGCGTTGCGTGAGCTATCCCATGGCGCTGATTCGTGGTGCCATCTATCGAGCAATTGAGGAACTAGTTTTACAATATCATTGAAATTGCAGTTAATAAATTTATAATTAGCTGGAAAATCCTACATACACACACATTTTAATTATACATATATATATTTGACAAATAGTATAAATCACAACATATAACAATCGAAGAATATCCAACACAAAATCAACTCTATTAAAAGACAGAAAATAAATATCTAAAGAAACCATTAAAAATGAATTAATAACTATGCAATGTAAGTAAAAAAATTTATTTAATAATTAAACAATTTAAAATATAAAAACCAAAAATTTAAAAAAATCTATTAAAGTACCAGAAAAATTTTCATAGAAAGTCAAGTGAAAGAAAAGAAAAAAATTTAGGATAATTAACGTAATGTAATTGATGCTGTTCCATACCTTGGAATGGAATAATATGTAAATATATATGTCTGTAATTACTAATCGACCCATCACACTTCAACAAATTACATTATAAAAAATATTGTAAGAAACCAAAAAAGTCGCGATTGCTAATTTCACTGCTAACATCCAAATTACATGTAACCAAATATCTAAAATAATATAAAACCGATTAAAATCTAAATAAAAAGAGAAATATTAATTAAACCAATAATTGATCAAAAACTATCTACATTCTTTTATTTTGAAATTTGTTAACATGAAACTCTTAAAGATGATTCAACTTGGTACATCATATGAATGATATGTAATTCAAAGTAATGTTTTCCAGGCGAAGCGAATTGGTTGGATGTATGTCTTTCAGCGTCAGACATGTGCTCGACGACACTCACGTAAGTAATGTACTTGTTTTATAAAGTATATTAGGCCTGTCCAATTCAAAAGACTTTGTAGGCTGACTTGAAAGTGCATTTTATTCCGGGATGCCACATTGTGGTGGTGTTTGTGTGACGTGCCCTGAAATCAATTTTGGAGGGTGCATATTGTCATCGCCATGAGAGAAGCAATTCCTTTGGTTTAGAATTACCACTTGGTAAAAATTGAGGAAGGTATATCAGGGGTCGGCAAAGGGGTCTAATTCGACCCCCAGGAGTCGAAAAAGTTTAATTAGGGGTCGATCTGATCTAGGGGGTCGATGAATGAATACCAATGTTATTTTCAATCGCAAATTTATGGACAGCAACACAGTATGTACAATTTTCGTTGGAATCCCATTTGTAATTACAATAGAGTAAGTAAAGTTTTTATAATAGATTACAGCTTATTTAATTTCTCATTCCTGCATATTTTTGAAAATAATAATTTATCTTTTTTTTTTTTTACTATTTCAAGTATGCGTGTTTCGTGATGGGTTCTCATTCTCAGACTTGTAAGAAATTATTCTTGTACCATTTTGCTATAAGATGGCCCAAATTGGAAGGCAACCTCTTAAATCAAGACTTTTTGATAAGCTTTGAGAAGAAAACGATGAACTTTAAAACCAATTATTATTACACACCGAAATACGATAGTTGTCAAGAGGAGCATGTTTACAAAATTTTGTTGAATTGTTTAAACAGTTACGGAATTTCTGACTGAAACTAATCCAGCTTTAAGTGACGAATTGCAAAATAAATAAATAAATAAAAACAATATTTCTTATTTGGCCTATGTATTTGCAAACTTCAAAGATATTCAAACACGTCACCAAGGAAAAGATATTACATCAATTCAAGTACGAAAAATTATTTTAAGCTTTCAAGATAAATTAAACTTATTTATGTCTTCATTGCTAAGTAAATATACTTTTCAAATTTACAACAATTGGATATAATCGACGTAGAATTGGAAATGTATAGAAATCATCTCTAAAAATTATGCGATGATTTTAAATTACGCTTCGAAGATATTAAAAAATATAGATATCACAGAATGGATTATCGTGCCACTTGAAAAGTTGAAAATATCGACAGTCATTTGTAAAATGAAGTCATTGAATTATTAGTTGACCTTGAAGCAAAGATGCTTTTCCATAATTTAACTATACGTAAATTTTGTACGAATGTAAATAATACTCAAAAATATCCAAAATTTGTAATACGGCATTTCTCTTTTTAATCGCATTCCCAAGCTCATGTATGGTTGAATCTGGCTTCAGTCATGTTAATTCTATTTTAACAAAGAAGAGAAATAAATTCTAAAAATTATGTGATGATTTTAAATTACGAGCCCCCATTTGTAATTACTCCGAGCAGCTCCGAGGCGGAATAAGACAGAAAATAGCAAAGTTTGAACCAAATATTGCTAACCTAACCAAGAGTCATGAAACACATCCTTCCCATTGATTTATATAAAAATTTGATTTTGTGAAAATCATAAGAGAATAAATAAATAAATAAATAACTGTTCCTTAAATGATTTAATTTATTTAAGAAACAGGTAAGTTTTTTTTAAATTTTTGTTATCATTTTATAGAGGATCATTTAAGAGAATTTTAAAATATTTGGAGGTCGATGATCAAAAAAGTTTGGTGGTTCCTTGCTCTATACCAATCTTATTCCTCCTATTTAACGTTGTTCAAAAATTGACGTAATTTTTATCAAGTTAAAAAAAATGTAGACCATTTAAGAAAAATAATAAAGATACCATAGGAACAAAAATTCCTACTAACCAGAATCGGTGGAATCCATTTTGATTGAAAGGCTTTAAAAATATTATTTAATGATTGAAAAAAAAAACCAGTCACAATATCAAAAATGGTTTAAAAGGTGCGAGTATAATGACATGAAAAATTTAATACATATTAATTTTTACAGATTTGTATTTATTCTTCTTTTTTAATTTTGCAATATATTTAAGACTTTTGAATAAGAAATATTTAAGCTCAACCATAGGCATTCTAACAGTAATTTATATCGTAATTCCCTTTTCCATTACCAAAGGTTGTGCTTCGAAACATATAAATGGAAGTTGCTATTCAAAATTTCCAAAGAATACCAATTTTTCTTCTCCAGATATCTTACGATGGATGTAACTAGATAAGGCATATTTCCCGAATTGCGGTCTCAGTTTTGCATCAATTTGAGAAATTTCTGAAGAATATTAAATTTTAGTTCTGAATGTTTGTATTTTCGTTACCGATTCAGATAGATGGTTTCTATTTTTTTCTCTCTTTTTTAATGTGCACTTTTCTGCTTCAAACTGACGTTTGGAATTCTTTTTTCATCATTGTTAAAATAATTGCTGTTTCCCCTTACTCATTGACCAAACAAAAAAATTAAGAAAAGTATTCAAGAAAATTCAAAGTGAAAAACTTAATAATTTAAAGTTTAAATTATTAGTCGATCTATTTTCTTTTGTTTAAATTTTAAACAAAAGAAAATAGATCGACTTAAATTTCCAGACTATTGTTCGTTTACGAATGCCGAGACTACCGCTCGTGAACGATTCAACTCCGCAAAGAGATAAAAGACTGAGATGAGCATTTTCTTAAACCTGTTTTAGCCACTTTTGATCACTATCTGAAAGAAAGCAATGCCTCCTGTAATTCTTTCCTAAGATCTTTCGGGGTGGGGAGGAGGAAGTGTATATCTTCTGTAGGAATGTGCCCTCTTCTCTTCGTCTTTAAACACTAATTAGAGAACATTTCGGAGATAGCAAAGGCTTTTCTATTCTTTTCTCAGGAATTTATTTAGATTGAATAATTTTTTCTCTCTTATCGATAGAAGAAGAAAATAAGCATGAGAAGGAAAAAAAATTATGCTTTGTACATATGTCATAGTATAATAAAAGAATTATACTAAAATATTTCAATTTTCGGAAAAAATTCTTGGGGGATACATGTCTCTTTGCAACCCCTTCCTATGCACACCACTAGTGTGTAATGAATTCAATTTATCACCTTTTTATTTTGGTACTTTTAACCCCACTTCCAAATTAATTTCATTCTATTTTTTGACTTCATTCTCCAGTAACACACCATCAATATGTTTTGTTTCGTAATGTGTTTTCACATTGTATTCTTAAAATACAGTGATAGTTTCTCGACAAATGAATCACATTAATTTGAAATTTCGAATAATGTAAAATAATTTTTTAATTTATTCACCACTCAAGGGGCTATCGTTTTGGTTAACCCAAAAATGTACCTGACCACTTTTCAAAAATGTATCTTGATTTTACGTATATTTTTTACGCCTGCTTTCACCAGTAAAGAACTTAATTTTCAAAAATACGTCACAATAAATTTCTCCTGAATTTTTTATTGGATTGAAATAAAGCATATGTCTGATACCTGCTTTTACCACTAATGAACTCAATTTTCGAAAATATGTTACAATAAGTCTCCCTTTATTTTACTGGATTGAAGTGAAACATATATAAAAATTATTTTATTTACTTATCCATTTATGTACTACCTTAAATAATATGTAAACTGGAATCAAGACATGGCTGAAAATAAATAACATTATTCAGAATTTTAAGACAGCTTTGAGGCAGCCATTTTTTAGCTACCTCAGGGGCTATTATTTTAGGTGAATCACTTTTTATGCTGGGGGCTATCTTTTGGCGTAGATCACTTTTCAATTTTTTATCTTTTGCTTTACTTTTAATTACATTTAGCTTAAATATATTCAATTTAATAATTTATCGTTTGCTTTATATTTAATTACACGTAGCTGATATAATATTCAATTTAATAATTTACTGTTTCCTTTAATTTTAATATAGGAAAAGTTTGCTATTGTCCATTTCTCGATATTTCATCGTTTACTTTAATTCTTATATTTAATTGAGTAATTTAATAATAATTATAAAAAAACGCGCACCTTGGGAAACTAAATCTGTTCTTTGTAAAACTTTGCATAGAACTTTTTAAATTTTTGTAATTTTCTTCCTATTGTTTTCTGTATTGTTTGTTTTCATTAGTTTTTTCTTTATACTCGTACTGAATTTTTTTTAATTTTAAATTAATTTTACCAAATTTATATTACCTGTTAGTATTTGTAAGTAATATGATTTAAAACTATCCAGCAGTCACAACATAATGTCGGTGATAAATTATTTGTAATCGAAGGAGATTGCAAAAAGATGCCGAACAATCTGTCTATCTAGACTCATATTCTTCTTGACCGACTGTGTTAGGCTCACTTCAGACATGATGACACTATGTGGAATAAAAGTTGAAATTTTTATTCATAATGATTCAGAAGTCGACATCTTTTGGGCTATCCTAAATCACTTCGTTACTGATCTTACGCATAGGATAAGACAAACTCCCACATGGCTACATTCAAAGGAATGTCAATTTTATATTACTAATTCTGAAATTTGCCAAATCGACTGAATTTTTCATAAATAAATTAGTTTCATAATAAATTAGTTTTAAAATTATTTTTTTCGACAACGAGTTTTTGAAAAAAAATCTTTTATTAGTTGCAGCTGAGAGGTCAAGATTGCGAACTATGCTGTCAGAGATCTTCAATTCGAGTCCCTATTCCACTAAAAACAAGTCATGCGGAATTATGATGACTCCTGTACGTAAAAAGGAACTGGGTGTCAAAATTCTTCACGTGGTGCGATGTGGAATTAGAGAGTGATATTATTTCTTCACGTTGCACTTATAAACAATACGAGGGCTCTTTGAAACGAACCTCGTAATTTTGAGCCGCGGTCAAGTGATAAGGATGACACCTGAATTGGCAACACCCTGTTCTAACTTTCACACCAAGCCAAAGGGAGAAATGTGTGCCTCGACATACTTAATAGGCCTCAGCTCCACTGTGTGACTGTTCCTTCGTGGTCAATGTGGAGGTCTAAGTAGCAAGAGGAAAATCTGACAGTGCTGTTCCAAACAATGTGTATCAGTGATCTAGACATCAGAAAAAGTGGGGATGGGGAGAGATTAATAAAATTGGTTGACAAGAAGAAGGGTCGAAAATAGAGAAGGATCGCTAGGGTACCCCGGGGTTGCGACACCCGTGTTTACCAAAGACAGTAAAGCCCATGGGAAAGAAGAATCAATTGGAAACCTCAGGGTCATTATGGCCGATCTTTCCTTTTGAAGGTAAGCCCCTGAGAGAGGGGATCTTTAGTAGCATCACATGCATGTAGAGAGTGGAGTATCGAGTCAGGTGGCTACCTCGTTATAAAAATTATGAGACGTATTGGTTGATTGACTGTTTAGTTATGTCACAATAAGAAGTAATTTAAACCACATAAAAAATGACAGGACGATATTTGAACTAACAACTCGTTCACCTAAATTCCACATTTTGTCAACGTGAGGCCTTGGAGCTCCGTTAGATTTAACGTACATCAGTTCCGCTGCGCGGTGGATCTTTAATGGCGTAGACCTCGAACTTATGACTCAATAGAACCTATCCCGGCCACGAGTTCGCTATTACCGGAATTAGAGAGTGACACAGTAGGATAAGTATCGTCCTCGTCAATTGATCGTGGTTCCAAAGTGGTTACATTAATCTGTATTACATTGTTTTTTACTTAAGATAGTATAAATGTTTTAATTTCTTTTTCTATAAAAAGTTATTTTAAAGTGAAAAGTAAATTACAGCTCTCATTTTAAAAATTATTTTACAAATTTGGATATATCACCTCACACGGTTTTGACGTGGGCCCTCACAAAATAAAATTTTCTGCTTTTTATATTTTTACTATTATTTTTTATGCTTCGGATTGTTGAGTTTTATTTGAAAAAATTCACCGGTGTAAATAACGGATACTCCAATTAAGTTTAAAATAAAAAGTGTATCAACCATATAATTTTCAACTTTCTTCAGTTCACTTTCAATATCAAATCATAGACGCCTTAAGGAGTTCTTTTAATCTCGAGTGGAAACAGTCCTACCAGTCATCAGGTTTTAGAAAACTGACTCGTCTCTTTTCCCTGGACGGTAATATTTCTTTCTGGAATGTGCAAAAAGTATCACAGTTTCCGACTCGCACCGTGAGTCATTCGTGTGGTTTTTATTCCAGTAGGGGGAGAAAAAAAAGTTTCGTTCTGGTTTAGAAGGCAGGATGGAAAATTCCTGTTATCTGGAATTTTAATGCTTATGATCTGTTTTTTTTTTTTTTATAAAGTGATGTAATAAAAATAAAAAGGAGTGATGGAATGGTTAACTGTTATGGTGAATCATACTGAAAAGTCCGTCATTCGTTTTCAAATACTTTTTCCAAGTGGCCTTGCATTAGAGTGGCGGTTACCAAAAATTTTCTGTCTACGTACCTGCACCCTGGATCGCTTCCTTTCCACGCGCCCCCAAACAGTGAGTGGTGAGATGATGAAATTTTATGCAGCTATGTATATATATATATATAGATATATATATATATATAGGAGCCAGATATGGTTATGCTGCGCCAAAACAAGGTGTTACTGTAATCCAGACGTTTGAATAAAGAGGAACGAAAGTTAAAAACTGCTAGAAGTAGGTCCGATGTTTGGCCGACTGTGTAAGCCAATGGGTTAAGTGTGTTTCACATGCTCTCGTTCAAAAGTATTTTTCAGTTTTTCAAAAATATTGAAGGATGAGAAATATGAGAAAAAATATGTATCAAAAATTAGTTTAGAAAAAATCGCTTCGAGGCGCAACATTCCATAATCTAAACGGACCCAATTTTGAACATCCGTTCTTGCGCTTCGCGGCACTTACACAAAATCCTTTATTTGTGTAGATCATAGGTTCCCCTAACTTTTACTGAAGTACCGTCCCCTTCCAGAAAAAAAAATTGCTTAATGTCCCCTTTTCAGGGGAAAAAAACTGCCCCTCTAGTTCTTAAAATGAGATGTTGCTGAGAGTTTTCACATCTTTAATAAATATTTAAAAATACTTCAAAAAGTCCAAAAAAGAAGGTAATCCTGTAAAAATCTTACTCTTTTTTTACACTCTTTAGAATAGTGATACAGAATTCCTACTATTAGATTAAATTATTATATTTAAATTATAAATTTTAAAATTAGAAATTCTAACGGCCAAACGATCGGTATAGTGAGTTTATCAAATTTAGTCAAGTGCTACTACGTTTCCAACGTCCAACAAGAACTTACATACCTTTTCAGAAGAGAAACATGACAGAGTGATGCTCTTACGAATAGCAGTTGATTTCATTCTTGTTAATCTAAGCCAGGTTTCCATAGAGAATGTCTTCAATTGTGTTTTTGTGTGAATGAGAGAAAATACCAGTCTTGGTCGTGTATTAGTCTTGATGAGAAACCCCATTTATAGGAGTCGCTGGGAAGAGGGAAAGGTCACCAGAAAGAGAAATAAAGCACCCTTCCCTCTTTTATGAGTCGCTTACATTTTTAGAGATTGTGTGAACAGGGACCTTCAATGGGTATTTCATGTGTGAATTCAAAACCAAGTATGGGGACTGACCAAAGCCTGTGATGCACTAGTGCCTATTTTTAATGCGAACTGGTCTTGCTGAAATGATATTTAGAACTATTTGTTGAAATATGTGTTCAATTCTTTTAGTGCGTATCAAGCTTTTCAGCGCGTTCTTGTAAATATTGCCCTGGGAGCTAGTTGTAAGCGATACAAGCTACTTGTGAAACTCTTAATGTGTAACAGATACAAGTAGTAATAGCAAACGAGATTAGTAAATGATTACAAAATTATTCTACAATTCAGGAAATGTTTGGGTAGTATTTTGAGTAATGGAATAGCGTGATAATAAATTTTTTTCTGACGTCATGAAAGAACGTAAAATACATTAAATCCTTGCTTTCATTTGAACAAAATAAATAAATTTCACCCATTTCCTCCCTCTTTATATAGTTTTTTTTTATCTTTCAGAAAATCGATGGATGGTACAGACTGCTGAGAGAAGGGTTTGGAACTCAGAAACATTTTGCAGCTCATGTTCGAAAAAACCCATGCATCATGAAAAAAAAAGTAAAATGTTGAACTGAAAATTATGTTATTCTGTTGTTATGTTTTGTACGGATTATTATATAAAATTGTTATTTGTCAACTACTAAGCGTTATTGTTTATTGATCAATTTATTTCTCTTTTCTTGTTTACAGTTAACGCAATTGGTACGGCTAATTAGTACAGATAATGATAAACTAATTTTGTTAAAATGATTATGAATTGTTCATTCAATATAAATATACATTTCATATAGAGTCAAACCTGTTCTTATGGGCTACTTTTTGAGCAATTTTTTACGTACTTTTTTTGCGATTCATAAAAAAAAAGTACATCAAATTGCATAATATGAGTACAAAGTAATAAAAAAAAAAGTGAAATTGATATTGACGAAATACTTCAGGATTTCGTAAGTGACAGTAACATTATAAATTACGTAACAGATCCTAATAATGAACAGGAAGAACCAAATTCTGACTACATATAACATCTATGCACAGCTTCAATTTTGTAGCAAATTGGTAAAACGTTTTCTTGCAATCGACACCAAACTTGAAATAACTATTAAATTCCCGAATGAACTTCGATGTTGCATGTCTATTCACGTGACTTACACAAGTGGCTAACCAAACAATCATCGTTGCGAAAATTGAGCACCGACTACATTGTGCTACCAAAAATATCACGTCTGAACGAAGGCGAGGTAGCATCTTTACGAGTGACGAAAGAGATTTCGAGCTAGTTGTCCACAAAAAAATACGCGTTGCTGACTACGAAGAATAATTTTTATGTTTTAGATGTGTGGCTATTGAATAAAGAGACTGACGCTGTAAAACATTTTATTTTGATGTCATATGTATTTACTATTAATTATCACCTTCAATATATACCCCTCCTCTATCCCTACAACGCTTCATGCGAATCTTCTATGCTTGAAGTCTTCTCTCAGATCCTTCAGGTCGTATGCCGTTTCTCTTTCAAATTTTCAAAGGACTCAAATCTTGTTGCTTTTAATGCAGATTTCACTTTAGGAAACAGTTAGATGTCGCAAGGCGAATAAGACGGATAGTCTAACACTGGGATGCTGTACTTGGCTAGAAACCTCTTGACAGACAATGTGAAAGGAGCTGGTGCATTATCTTAGTGGGAAAATCTTGAATCCGTACTGTACCATTATCTTCGTACCGTACGGATTCGTTGTCAATTCCTACAGTCTCAGTAATCGCTCGGATACTTAACCGATGGTCAGATCGAACTAGAGTACTGATTTTTCCCGGTATTGTCATCCGTTTTTGACGTGGAAGGGCGGCCTGGGGGTGAATCATCATCACCGTATTCTCGGCCATCTTGAAAACGCTTAAATCGCTCAAAAAACACATGCAAGCGATAAGCATTCATTGCTACACATTTCTTTCAACAAATTATAAGTTTCAGTAATGTTTTTACCAAGTTTCAAGTGAAATTTCACAAAAATTCGTTGCTCACATATCATTTTTCCGGCGGAACGGAAAAAAAAAAACACCTCTGATGCGAACGAAGGCTACGGGTATACCGATTTATTTACAGAAACGGGAGGCACTGCATTCGAAAGAGAAGGTTTCACGCTAAACAGCTCTCGGTCGCTTGGCGTTTGAAGCATGCGACTTTTTTTGTAGCAGCGTCAGTCTCGTTATTCAATTGCCACACCACTTACATTTTGAAATTTCTTTTATGCAATATTTAATGTATAAGCAAATAAAACATTTAAAAATGTTCTCGTTGGTAAATTAATTTTTGATTTATTTGGAAAACTATTTTTTGTTACACATCGTGAGAATTTGAGTTATACTTCCTTATCCAGGACTTTTTTATGCAATCCCATTTTACCGCATAAAAAAAAGTTTTTAATGTATTGTAAACAACATATTTTATAAGCCCTACTTATAAAGTTTCGGAATATTTTTTATGTGGTTCTCATTCACTGCAAAAAAACAGCTTTGAGGGTACATTAATTATAATTTATACACACAAAGAGAAGGCTGTTTGCATATGAAAACGATTTTAGAATTGTTTTTTCACGATTTGATTTTTTTCTTTTGTGATAAGAATCGTCTGCTAACAGTTTTTTTAACCTCAAAACAAAATAGAACTTTTATTTAAAAATTGGTCCTACAATTGACTATCAGTTGGAGGGCTATGTAAATGCACTTATAGATGAAAAGTATCCAAACCAAAAAATTGAAAAAACTGTAAAAATAACTTTATATTATTTCAAAAAATGGAATTCTTAATATATTGAATTGTTAAAGAAAATAACAATAAGTAAAATTTGTATACAAGGGAGAAACAACAAGATGGATGTTAATTTTAAATTGTTCGAATCCAGATGGAATCAAGGTTATGCCTCAAATTTCGGAAGAAACTCCAAAGGCATTGCAACCAGACTGGGATGTAATCTCACAAACTGCAAATAAAACCATTCATAAGGATTAAAAGTTAAAGAAAAAATGTTTAAGCCTACAGCTCACGTGTTGCTGCCGTAAAGTTGACTATAGAAAACTCTATGGAAATCGACTACCTTGAGATAGATGGAAGTTTATCGTGACAGTTGATGAAGCATGTTTTTATTTCTGAGTGCAACCGAAAAGGAACGATTTTCTACATTTCTATTGAAGAAAGTAATCGAAAAAATAATGGCACATCACGCTAAAGAAACGTTCTCTAAAATATTCATGATTGCAGCAGGATTGTACAGTAAACACAATTAAAACAAAAAATATTCAAGTAAAACTAAAATTAATTCTCAGTACAAAATTTTAAAGCTAACATTTATTTCATCAAGAAATTCCAGTTTTATATGGTACTGATTATTTGTTAACGTCACACTTAGAAGCAACACGAGACCTCGTAATTTTGAATCTCGGTCAAGTACTAAGAAAGACAACTGAGCTGGGACGAGGTTCATCGTCAATAACCCTCATGTTGCTTCCCAGAGCGACTTAATAAACAATCACTCCAAATTCAAATCTTGTACCTTTTAGTATAAAGTTACACGTTCCGATGACTATTTCTTCTCTTCTGCTATCTTTCTTAACGCGTTTCTTTCGAGTTTTGTATTGATTTTATGTTTGATGACTGTATTAACGGATGCTGACTATAATAAATTTTCGTCAAAAATGAATTTCTGTTTTTCCCACGATCTATTTTAAAATTTGACTTCAAAATTGAAGCTGGGGCATCGGGAAATGGCTTCATATTGCAGCGACTCACTTCTACATCAGCGCCAGAAGTTAAAATGCCTTACTAACTAGCCTGAATAGGATGTTCTCTTTACCCCAGTTGGCTTAGGCATGACAAAAAGTGATCCATTAACTTTCCTTCGGACCCACTGGACCAGGCTTCGAAATAGCAGCGGCATCCAAGGCCAATCGACACCCTCTCCCTCTACGAGGTCGGAAAATCACCGCCGCCGAAGTGGTAATTCAGTTCTTGAACACTAGATGGCAGCACAGCCTATAGCTACTGGTTGCATACGCCCCCGACGCAAAACACTTGCCTCTAAATGTCTAACTAAAAGACAACCTCACATAAATCTCGACTAGTGATATTCCGACTCTGGCGCATGTGTCGACGAGACCCGCCACTCAACATGAGACAGCCGATGATTAAATGGAAACTGTCCAAGCAAAACTCAATTCAACAGGGTGGGAATGCATATCAGTAGTAGTGCAGCGACTCTCGTCAACAACAATGTCAGAAGTTAAAAGGCCTTACTCAACCAGCCCGATGAGATATCTTTTCGGCCTGATTGGTAGGACCGTCAACTTCGGGCCCCTTGGTCCAGGGTACGAAACAACGCTGCCGCATCAAGGTTACCAAACAACTATCTCCCCCTCCTCGGAGTCGGAAAACCACCCGTGGCCGAAGTGGTGACTCAGAACATGAACACTAGATGGCAGCACCACAGCCTGTACCTACTGATTGCATATGCCTCCGACGCAAAAATACTTGCCTCTGTACGTCTAAGACAAACGCACTCAAAATCACGACTAGTGGTATTCCGGCTCTGGCGCACGTATCGACGAGACCCGCCACTCAACACGAGACAGCCGATGACTGAAAACGGAAACTGTCCCGAGCAAAAACTCAACTCAACAGGGAGGGGATGTATATCAATTGTAGTAATGGCTGACAAAATCGAAAAACAACCTTCTGAACAAACCAAGCAACCTTCTGTACAATCTCTTCGTATCATCATAATTATACTGGAGGGGAGTATGCAGCGACTCTTCTGCAACAGGGACGGAAGCTGTAAAGAAAACGCCTTACTTAACTAGCCAGATGAGATGTCTTTTCAGCCTGGTTGTTAAAAGCACAGCAAAAAGGCGATCCGTCAACTTTTCTTCGGACCCCTTGGTCCAGGGTTCCAAACAACGCTGCCGCATCAAGGTCACCAAACAACTCTCTCCCCTTCCTCGAAGTCGGAAAGCCACCCGCCGCCGAAGTAGTAACGGCAGAAAAAGAAATCAAAAGCAACCTTCTGTACAAAATACCAATGTTTATCTCCGTTCCGTATCATCACGCTGCGATGATACTGGAGGGGAGTATGCAGCGACTCTTCTGCAACAGCGCAGGAAGCTTTAAAGAAAACGCCTTACTTAACTAGCCAGATGAGACATCTTTTCAGCCTAATTGTTAAAAGCACAGCAAAAAAGCGATCGGTCAACTTTTCTTCGGACCCACTGGTCCAGGGTTCGAAACAACGCTGCCGTATCAAGGTCAACAACACTCTTCCCCCCTTCCACGGGGTCGGAAAACCACCGGCCGCAGAAATATAAAACAGAAAAACAAAAATAGTACGTTGATCGGGGAAAAAAAATTCAAAATATTTCATTGAACGTACGGGATATTTTTGTTTCCTTTATAAAAATAGGAAAATGCAATAAGATAATTTTTCTCTTTAGCTTTTATATGATCGAAATATACTCCTGTTCCAAAATAAGAGAATTTGCATACTAATTTTTGAAGAATAATTTTATTAAAATTTGGAATGAATATATATTTATAACTGCAAAAGAGATGTACCGTTCAAGTCACTGTATGTAGGTATGATTATCAATTAAGCTCATAGTGCAGAGACGTCCAAAATCCACGTTGTGATATCGAATTGAAAATGAGTCTCATATATGATATGGTCACCTCTCACAGTCAGACAAGTAAAACAGCTTGACGGCATACTGCACAGATGGTAGTTGAGGATCTGTGTGGCACTTTATCCCTCTCCTGCAGCAATGAAAATTTTTAGTTGCGGAATGGTTCTCAGAAGGGGCGATGAGATGCAATTGCTCTCCCAAGAGTGTACCAGACGTGCTCTATTGGGTTAAAGTCAGGAGATCTGGCTGAACTAACCAAACAGTGAACATCCTCACTTTCCAGGTAATCATCGACTAGGTGAGTCCTATGTGTACAAGTGTTGTCGTCCACTAACAGGAACAACTGCACCCCTGAAAAGTCGGACATAGGGTTCTAAGATATCTTCTCTATACCTCTTAGCAGTCAGAAAATATTTGTCAAACACATACAGGCTCCACTGTGTGCAGCCTTCCCACATGATGCCTGCCAAACCATTACATATTCCCCACCGTAATAATCATTTCCTCTAATAAGGGAGGGATGATATTGTGTACCAGGCTCTCTCCAGATACAGGTACTCCAAGAGTCAAAGTTCAGACTCAACTCAACTCATCTGTAAGACACACAGTGCTCCACTGAAATCTAGTCCAAGGCACATCTTGTCTACACTATGCTAAATACGTTTTCTAGTAGGCTAGTGAGAGGAGCACGCAAACAATGGGTCTTCTGCCATACATGATGCCTTCCCTCAAGAAGCCTTCGGAAACAGTAGACCGTATAACTCGGGCACCATTGGCGGCATATACAGTGGCTCTCAAAATTGAGTATACATCTCTCTTTCTTTACTTTGAAAACACAAACACATGGTAAAAAGTTTTAAATACAGGTTTGTTTTAATAAGGAATGATAAATCTCTTCTTAAATGAGATATTTATCCAAAAAATAACAAGAAGTTAATATAATAATAAATTATTTGCATTCTTTGACTAAATGACACGAATTGATTTCACAAAATTAAGTATACACTTTGTAGAAAATGACTACAACCTCTGATAAATTAATTACTACTATTTTACCGAAGTTTTTGAGTTTAATACTGATATTCGATTTAGATCTTAAGTTTCATGTAGAAAAATTTATTTTTTATTCTTCAAAATGGGTTTCAGAACGGAAACTGCAGTTCAAGTTAGACAGCTGGTCGTTCAAATGGCTGAAGAAAGTAAATCTCTTAGAAAAATTGCAAAAGTAGTTCAGCGAAGTCCTGGACGTGTTCAAAAAAATTATCAAAAAGTAAAATGAGTTGGAACACGTTAAAAATATTCCCGGAAGAGAACGAAAGGAGATTTTGGATGACAGAACAAGTAGGAGGGTTCTGCAAAAAGCGACCGAAATTCCAAAGGTGAGTGCTCCAAAAATTGCTGCAACCACTTCTTCTACGATACAAAGACCTGTTTCTGCAGAAACAATTAGAATAGTAGTCAGGAAAGGCTTTAATGGTCGTGTGGCCAGGAGAAAACCTTTCATTTCTAAACGAAAACCAGGAGAAAAGGCTTTCAGTCGCTGAAAATTATATTTCAAAGTCTCCGGACTTCTGGAATCAAGTTATATTTAGTGAGGATTGTTAATTGAATGTTTTTGGAAATGATAAGTGATGCTATGTTTGCAGGAAGCTTAACAGTGTGTTGCTTCCTAAAAACACTGTTCCTACAGTCAAGTATGGGAGTAGCTCTATACTAGTATGGGATTGTATATCAACCCAATGTGGTGTGAGGTTTAGTGTTTATTGATGGGATCGTGGACAAAATTCAATAATTAACCATTCTGAAAAATAATTTAAAGCAAAGTGCTGAAAATTTGGGGTTAGGAAAGAGTTTGGGGTTAAGATTGTGGCTGTTGTACAACTGTAGAAAGCAGTTACATACTCCACCACAATCACCTGATCTCAACATTAGTGAAAATTTATGGTCACAGTTGGAAAAATGTAGTCCAAAAGCACCATATCACGAGTAAAGACCATTTGAAAACTGTTTTAAAGGAATCACTCAAGAGAAGAATTTAAATCACAAGTGAAACAACCCAAAATCTGGTTAAATCGATGCCAAGCCGTCTGGAAGCCATTATTAATTCAAAAGGGTGTGCAACCAAATAATTAGTTTGTCTTTTTATGCTTTCATTTAAGCATTTTGCCATGTGTATTCTCAATTGTGTGACTTAATAATAGGTCAATTGAAAAGTCCCCGGCCTGACACATAGATGGCGCTACTAGAATTAAATCCATATGTTTTTTAGTTAGCCCTAACCCTCAAAAGATGCGTGTATAAATTTGGCAGCTGTCGGATCATTAGTTTGTGAATTATAGCGTTTTGTGTGAAGGAACTTTTGCTATTGTGAAAAAAATGGATAAAAAGGAATTTCGCGTGCTGATAAAATATTGCTTTTTGAAGGGAAAAAATACAGTTGAAGCAAAAACTTGTCTTGATGCCGAGTTTCCAGATACTGCCCCAGGAAAATCAACCATCAAGGATTGGTATGCTAAGTTTATATGTGGTGAAATGAGCACCGAAGACGGTGGACGCCCAAATGAGGTTGTTACCAACGAAAACATTAAAAAAATCCACAAAATGATTTTGAATGACCGTCAATTGAAATGGAATGAAATAGCAGACACTCTAAAGAGATCAACTGAACGTGTACATCATATCATTCACGAATATTTGGGTATGAAAAAGCTCTGTGCAAAGTGGATGCAGCTCACTTTTGACCAAAAATAACGACGAGTTGATTATTCGGAGCTGTGTTTGAAGATGATCAAGCGTACTAAATCCGAGTTTTTGCGTCGATATGTGACAATGGATGAAACATGGCTCCATCATTTCACTCCGAAGTCCAATCGACAGTCATCCGAGTGGACTGCACACGATGAACCCGCTCCAAAGCGTGGGAAAACGCAACAGTCGGCTGGCAAGGTTATGGCGTCTGTATTTTGGATAATTTTTATTGACTACTTTGAAAAAGGAAGGACCATCGACAGCGACTATTACAAAGCGTTATTGGACCGTTTGAAGGATGAAATCACCGAAAAACGGCCGCATTTGAAGAAAAAGAAAGGGCTGCTTCACCAAGACAATGCACCGTGTCACGAGTCAGTGAAAACGATGGCAAAAATCCATGAATTGGGCTTCGAATTGCTTCCTCATCCACCGTATTCTCCAGATCTGGCCCCCAGCGACTATTTCCTGTTCTCAGATCTCAGAAGAATGCTCAATGGGAAGAAATTTTCGTCGAATGAAGAGGTGATTGCCGAAACTGAGGTCTATTTTGAAGCAAAGGACAAATCGTACTACAAAAATGGTATCGAAAAGTTGGAGGGTCGCTATAATCAGTGCATCACCCTTGAAGGGAATTATGTTGAATAAAAAAAAAACTAATTTTGCCAAAAAAAAATGTGTTTTACTATGGTAGGCCGGGACTTTTCAATTGACCTGTTATGTTATAGTTTCTGCTTAAAAATTATGTAAATAATTTATTAAACGGGTTTTAACACATATTTGTTTCCCCATCTAGTACATATCTTAAAATGTATTTTATCACTTAGATATATATTAATTTTATATAAATATTTCGTATTACTTTTTTATTCTTTTAATGTCGAAAAAGGAAGGTGTATAATCAATATTGGTAACCACTGTAGCTCACCCGAGAGCTATGAAGTTGTAACAGTCCTGTATCCCCGCGTTGAAAGTACCAAATAACGATTCTTATTCATCGTTGTCGATCTTGTCCAGGTCTTCTTGATATACATCCTGTGTCCCGAGACTGTTTCCACAAATTGCAGACGACACTGGACGTTACATTGAGCTCAGAAGTCATCTCAATTTGTGATTAGTCATCCTCCAGTCTGCCGATAATTTTCAATCTTATTCTGCCATCTATACGTTTTCTCGTAACTTCTCATTTTACCTTTAACCTTATAAATACTTAACTCCTTCGAGAAAACCGACAAATGACGCGGAGAAGTACGAGTACACAAATCGTCGATAACCCTTCAAGAGTCCTTGTATCCCCTCAAGTCATATCGCCGCTGACACACCCATGTACGCTTATGTATTTCGACTCTGAATATTTTCATAATTCTTTGGCTGCATAATTAAGTGTTTTTAAATCAATAAATTTTGTAAATATTGATGTAACTTGTAAATTCTCTAAATTTTGCTCTCGAGTGTACTTGTGCTTTGAATCTTGAGAAACTAATTTTGAATCTTGAGAAAGTAATCCGAAAATGAGGAGCATTTTATTTTTTAAACGGAATGAAGAATCTCCGCTCTGATTGGTTGGTTAGAATTACCAACTTTGAATCCTGTTGGGATATATGTGCCAAACACAAGGTTAAAATATTACTTTTTTTTTTTTTTTTTGGTTAAAGATTATTTAAAATAGAAGCTAAAGATAGAGAACAAAAAAGAATTTAATAAAATTATACGTCAGCAGTAAAACCCATGTGGTGCAAGAAATTAAAGATATCTTATTTGGAATTTTCGCTAAACAATTCAATTAAAGAGTGAGTTTAGTTCAGTTTTTTATTAACATCGCACTAGAAGCAACACGAAGGCTACTGGCGACGGATCTCATAATTTTGAGCCACGTCAAGAGAGGAGGACGACACCTGAGCTGGCACTCCCTGAACTTCCACACCACACCAACAGGAGGACTTTGGGCCCGACAGATTTAACGTGCATCAGCCCCGACTACACGGCGGGTCTTGGCAGCCAAGCATCGAATCCGCGACTGAACGAAAACCGCCGGTCACGAATCTGAAACCATGACCACTAGGTAATCGCGGCCATAATTAAAGAGTGAGTGAGTGAATGAATGTAAAGTTTATTGGCGCAAGAGCCAGATACGGCTATGCTGCGCCGAAAGAGTTTTAACTGTGGTTCAGACGTGAAGAAATTGAGGAAAAGACAAAAATTGGTTGACAAAAAGGAGGGTAGAAAACAGAGAAAGATCGCTAGAGTATCCCGGGGGCGCGTCACTCAATTAAAGAGAGTTTATGAAATAAAATGCTTAAAACGATCAGTTAACAGCAGATCAATCAATCAAGATATGTCTCACTGTCAATGGACAAATACAAAGATTACACATGAGGGAATTTCTTTCAGAAAAATATATTTACGTAGCGATCTCGTGTGTCTCATACGTAGATGCATTAAAATAACGTCCTGTCTTCTACACGAAAATAAATTCCAGTTAGAAATTATGGGTTTTACGTGTTTCAATTTATTGTTTAATTCCAGATTACATTGATACTTCCAGGGGTTATGGATAGCCCATTTAATGAGTTTCAGTATATCACAATATGGAATGATGAGAAGATAGTATTGGATCCGAATTTAGCAGAGCTCTCTACTGTTTTGTTGCCCTCGACACCCCCGTAAAATGGTATCCAACAAAAAATCAATTGAATGTTTTCAGACTTAAGCTTATGAATTTTTTTTAATGCATCAATGAGTGATCTGAAGATTCTAATGCACTCAAGGAATCCGTGAAGACAGTAAAATTTTCACTAAGCTTAAACTTTTCGATACACTCATTAAATTTTTTTTTTTTCATTTTATTATCATTTCTCTCTCTTTCTCCTTTCTACTGGTTAATTCTGATTTACAGGAAGGTAAATATATAGCATTGATGTAAAATTGCAACAAGTTACCCTCTCACTTTCTTGATCGTTTCTTCAGAGTCATTCTACTTCCTCCTTTTTCAATCGCTCTTAAGCGTATCATAAAACATAAATGTGTCTCTTGTCACATTTATTGAGGCTGGATATTTGCTTAAGTATATCTCTCATGAATGCTTACAAACTCATATACAGCATGAAGAAAATAGTTGTTGGAAATTACTCAAAATGTAACTGTTCCCAGCCGCATTTATACAGATAAATACGATTATTTGGAGTATTGGACCATGGTGAAATTGGCTAAATGCAAAGTTTCAGTGGTGCCCTTGTTTCCCCTGATGCCCACTCTGACTTCGTTACTTTCACGGATTTGTGCTATCGCAACTCGATAACACAAGCAAGAATCTGTAAAGAAAATCAAAAAGATATTTATCGTTTCCTTAGATTGATCCAGAAATTATCATTACGATTGTGGAGCAGACCTTCACGGGTCCTTAACAAAAGATTATCAGAAAAATGTGCTTATCTGAAAATTTTTAAATGTAGATTCGAGTCAAGAACGAATCCAAATTCAACCAAAAAACCGGACAATTTTAAGTATTCTGATAATGCACTTCGAACGCCAAATTTCTTTACTTTCTCAGCATAAGAAAATTTTGACCTCGCTATTTAAACTTCCCGATATCTCTCTCTCTCCCTAGAGCTACTAATACCTCCAAACTTCCTTTTTGTATTCATTACATAACAATGCTAATTTTCTTATATGCCAATTCATTCACAATCAGATGTTCTCAAATCAAAAAACACCATAAAGAATTCCAAAAAGTTAGTTAAAGGGAAATACGCGTGAGAATCCAGTTACAAACAAGCACTACTAAAACCTATTAGTGTTGTCCTTGTTCGGAGAAGGCGAAGTTATAACACGCTAAGGTATTTAAAGTGTAACGCACTGTTAACGGCCGGTCATCCCCAAGAACTGGCAACAAGCCTGAAACAGGCAATTAAAATAATTAAATATCTGGTATGAATGAGAGTGGGATGTTTAATGACGCAAGAGCCATACATGGCTTTGATGCACCAAACATTTAAGATACAATTTTTATTTTAAAAACACACAGATAAACTAAAAAGATTTATGAAAATAGAAAAACTGAATGGGTTATAATTTTAAATTTTATGTAAAAAACCCACTTTTCTTTAAAAAAAACAAACATATTACAGCGGGAGGAGATGGTCCCTGTCAAGTCAAACAAATTAAAAATGGATGAATAAAAAAAAACGTGACAATGCTGATGAAACACCGAATAGACAATTAAATTTAATACAGATGAATGGCGCACGGCAGGAAGGAAACTCAGGAATATTCTTACCAAAAAATAGATGTTTGTGGAGTATGTCGAATGCGAATCAGTTCGACATCCGCTCCTCTTTCTCCGAGTAAAGTCTGTGGTTGGATTCTAGATTCCGAGTTTTCTGCCAAAGCCGTTTTAATAGCTTTTAAAAATATCTGACGTCTTGTAGTGGCACCACTAGCTATGAAGAACTTGTAGCCAGTTGTGCAGCCGAATCCGCTAATTCTGGAGGAAATGAAGGCAAGTTTTGATTCAAACAAAACATAAATTAATAATAAAGAGTTTAACAACTACTCTCCCGTCACCCACCTCATTCTCAATTTAAGTAACTTCTCCTTTTTATATACCCACACTATGGCATCTAATTGGATTTAAATCTATACGTCAGATTTGAAGCTAAGGAGGTGGAGCTACGGAAATTTAAATTGCCGCATTTCAACATATGTTCATTTGCTAAAATTTCTAAATGGCTAAGTATCCAACACAATTTGATAATGTGATACCTGCTTTACAGATGACATATTATTTCTTCTATGTTAGTCACCACAAGGTGAATGTGATGGTTCATATTTTCCAACATTTCCAAAACATTCATGATGTCAGTTCGTATAACGAATTAAAAGAATTGGGCTAGTCGACTTATCTAAGGGTACAGTGAATAGTGACAGTTTCATCAAATTAAACATCTCAGGAAGTTGACCACTTAAGAGAAAAATCTGAAGCCATGAAAAATTCGAATAACTGTTAAAACAAAGAACCAAGGTCATACGATAGAAGTAAATAGGCTGTAAAAATATGGTACTTATAAGTAGAAAACTGACAACAAAATCGTTTTCATCAAGGGAAAATGAGTTTCTATGCCGTTTTATATCTTGATCAGCATATGTCAAACAGTCTCTTGCTTTGGAGAAAAAAACGTTAAACCCCTATTTTTATAGCACCAGTATAGAAACTGCAAATTCTTCCCAATATTTATTTCATATGGGTTTTACAAGGATTTCGTTTTTATTAATAGCCCACTAAATACATAAAATGGTTAAAAGTTTCTTTATACCAGCAAAAGAGGATCTTAATATCAGTAAAGAGGATTCTCCAAATTTCTTATACTATATCTTCAAAAAATTTCTAAATTGCTTAGATTTGATATACATCAAAATCATTATTACACATGACATATGCATTTTTTTGGTTCAGCGTTGATACTACGTTTCAGCAATATCATAGACTACTAGCGAAAACGACATCCGAGATTGTATTTAACTTCAAGTCACCTCAATTAGAATTAGCCCCCCTCCCTACTGAATTTAACTAGCAGTCCTCATGAATCACAGATAGTGATGTACCAGTAAAAGTACACTCGTCAAATAGACCCATCATTTCAACTAGAGACAGCCGATGACGGCAATGGAAACTATATTTAAAAAAATGAAACTGATCACCTTAGAGAGGGGGCATATATAATTTGCGGTTTTGGCAGGAAAAAAAACTTTTTCTAAAAAACCTCATGGGAAAGGAAAAAATCTCTACTGTACCTCAAGGTCATGATGCCTGCACTTACCTAAAGAAGGGAAGTCTCTGAAGGAGCAAAACAAGACAGGACGTGTTTTCTTCGGTCCGACAGATCGAGAGTTCGAATAGATGCCATCACTTAAGGCAAATCGACCCCCTCCCCCGCCAATTGGGGTGAAAAACCAACCCCCGAAGTGTTACAAAAACATTGTGTCGAAAGATGTTTTTCGGTTTTATGTTTATTTTTTGACCTTTAATAGACAAAATTGTTTTTCGAAAGTTAAACATACTTCTCAAAAGTTACCGACACAGATTTCTTGATTGGATCTCGTACCTATTAAAAAAAAATCCCTTGTAATTGGATAATTTTTCAAAATAATAATAATAATAATTAATATCATAGTTGTATTTTAAAAATATCAGCAGAATTTTAAAATTATAGTAAGAGTTTGTTAAGTTAATGTTTCGACACTTGAAAATGACGATAAAGAGAGAGTATGTCATACAAACCCACAACGAAACTTATGTGTAATTATACATGTTAATATACTTACACAAATAACAATCAAACATTATTTATTTCAAATTAATAAGTACTAAAATCAACAAATAAATGCATATACTAGATACAGTTTTCATTTAAGAATTGTACAGTCTTACTTTGAATACTATAGATTTGCAATCTTTAAAAAACCGTAATACTACAAACGGTTATCAGGTTAAAGGCCCCATCTTTGAAATAATAGTTAGTTATAATCATAAAACAAACTAAACTATTTAAAACAAATGTAAATCTATCGATTACAAAACAAGGGCATTTCTCAGAAAATGTTATGACTAGTACTTAGCTGCACATTACAAATCACTATTATTACAAACAGGATACGAGTTTTGAGGGTACTAAGACAAAGGAGGAATAGTAAAATACCAAAAGTTGAAGGTGGGTAATAGTACTGAGTACCTGCCTTATAGGAAGAACTTAACTCTTCATCAGACCTATTGAATTTACAAGATTTAATTTGTAGTGATTCATAATTAATATTTAAAAAGATAATGAGAGAGCGATATTCTATCCCAAGGCCAGAACTGCCATGAAAAGCAAAGCGTTGCATCTCCCTTCGGAAGAAGCCAGCTGCCTCCGAGATACAACCTCTCTTGTTAACCACACCATTCATACTGAACAAGCGAATGGGAAGGTACGAGAGTAAAATCCCAAATTTAAGACTCCTTATTTTTGCAATATAGATCTTAAAATCGTTAGTAAGACTTAGATTATTTTTGAGTTTTAATAATATTTTAAGCATTCTACAGAATTATAAAAGTAACTTTTTAGTGAAATTGTTTTTTTTCCCCCTTAGTTGAATATAAACATGATGAGACATCTCTCTTTCGATGCCATCTTTTAAAAAATATTCCTTGATATACAAAATATTTTGCTTCTTATATATTAAGTAAAGCACAAAAAATTTGTAAGCCAACTTTTTTAATGCTATCACTTAATATTTTCTAAGAAAAAAAATTATGGAACTTTGTAATTTTGGAAATTATAATTTTTCTTTTTTTTTTTTTCATGTAAAAGAATATTTCTAAAAATTTAGTCATTACTCAGAGAACAAAATATTTTTGGTGCACTTTATACAAGTACTTATAAGTCGCATAAGTACCCCTTAGAAGTATAAGAAATATGGAACCATATAGTGCAAAAGTACTTTTTTAAAAAAATTATACCTAAATGCAATTATATATCAGAGAAGCATGTCCATATTCAAGCAAGAGGGATGGACAGTTTTTTCATTAAGAAATTACTTATACAGTTCTACAGAATGATTAAAATATCCTTATTAGACACCCAAGAAATTTAAGCTCCATTTATAATTTAAAATGATATGTCACAAAAAACAAGGAGTCTTAAATAAAGTATTTTACTATTGCTCGCATGTCTTGGTACCCTTAATGGAAGCATTAAAAACCCACTTTTTAAGTACAACATTAAAACATATACACAACCTTTCACATTACAGTGAAACAAGAGGAGTAACATTTCATAAAATTCATCAAACAATTTCACAATCAACAAATATCATGGCACCAATATAAGAACACAATTAGCACCAGAAAGCGATAAAAAGAAGCAAAAACAGAAATAAAAATATTGCTGACAACATAACGCACACATGTATAATATAATAATGGGCAGATATTACTTGTATAAGCAATACTTTGACTAAAATAAGTACTTCAATTTTTAAAAACACATTACTTCATGAATTACTTTATGACACTCACAAGTAGCACAAAAATGCCATACATAAATAAAATGCCTAAAATAATATTAGTAAAATCTCATTTTAAATAGATATGTTTATACTAACAGAATATTAAAAAAAAAAAAAAAAAGTTAAGTTTTAAAAATGTATAACATTTGAAGCAAAACTATTATTTTCGCTCAGCTTTTTACAATTCCTACATATTACAAGTACTTTCAAGTTTGTTTAGAAATATGGACAATCAATATGAAAACAATAATGGCCAATTGATTACTGAAAAGTAGATAAAATTCCAATTAGATATAATGATTAAAACAAAATTCACCTGCACTGAACAGCAGCACAAATAGAGCATAAACATTTTTCTATAAGGATTCAAACTTCAATGAATGATTTTCTGATAAGTAGATGGATTTTATCTTATAACATAGTCATAAAAGGTCAAGAGTGCTTATTTAATTCAGTTCTGATAAATATTTCAAAACACACACACTATTTAATAACATACCTTTTAATCTTATACAGCATATATCACAAAATATTACTTTTGTTTGGCTTTAAAAGTTTAAAGTAAAACACAAGTATTTGTATGACATTTCATTTAGAGTTGTGATATTGAAGAAATTTTTCAAAAAGAAAAATTGTCATTTATTTAAATTCTTCTCACAATCAATTCATCATATGCAGAAAATTTGGTTAAATTAATTAATGTACAATGATTTCATTTAATTACTTTCTACATAAATTTTAACATTTTATTTTGGAACATGCACAAGTAAGAGGCAATAATACATGCTTCAAATGTTATCATTAATTTTCATTTCGCCTTCCCCTATATATACTAGAAATTTTTTAATGAACTGTAACAAACTTCCTACATGAAAATTTTTTTATTTTGGGATTTAAATCAATCGTATTACTTAATCTTTGACAGATATTTTGACACTAGATGTTTTTTTGTGCCTCTTATCAATAGAAAAAAAATCTTATTACTTCTTTTGTTAAGAACAAATTTTATTCAAAACTAAATATAAGTTTTACCCTTGAGTACATTCAATAAAATTATCTTTTAAACACTATAAATATATTCGAGTTTAATATGAAATTACATTTAAAAATTGTTAACTTTGTCACTTCTCCATTCATTAGATTTCACATAAAAAAAAACAACAAAATTAAATCTTCATTGCTTCTTAAAATGAATAAATCTGTTAAATGTTTATTGAAATTCTTCAACATATTAATTATGTTCATATGACACAATCAGATTTTGTAAAAATAAAGAAATTAAATAATAAAAAAAAAAATGATTACCTCCAATGTGCTTTTAATACATTATTAACTTAAATGTGCATTGAAAACTGAAAAACAAAGAAAGTTGTACTACATTCATCACTAGATTAAAATTCTAAAAAAAAAAATATTGGGGTAATTAATATCAAAATATTACATACAATAAAAATTACACTAACATTTTGTTCTCTCTTTTAATATATTTCTATAAGGTATACATACAATATTTGTTCCACACAATTACCTGGATACTTAACTGAAATTTCATACAACCTCAGTTCAACACACACACTCATGCTTTCAAAGTACAATTAAATATAATTTATTCAACAGTTCATTTTATTTGGTAGGGAAACATCATTTATGAGTTTTTTCTCAAAAAATGATATGAGATCAATAAAAATATAGTTTGTACAATATACAATAGTTTTTACCTCCAATAATTCCATTAAATCTTTTACATTTCTCACTTTATATATATATAATATAAAAAAAAAAAAAACAATAGCAACTCAACAACAATAATAATAAATATTAACACTTCTTTAAATATATTTTTATATATTTCAACAACATTTTTATCCAAATTCATGGATAATTATAAATTCTTATATATACAATGTATAAATATGATAAACTTAATTTATAAATTAAATACAATAAAATATTAAAAACAATAAAATTGAACAAAACAATACATAAACGTTTTGTTTAAAAAATTTGACTTTTACCCCTTTCATTTTAAAATAAACATTTTTAATGCAGTAATCCAAAACGGAAAAATAACTTTTTTTCATTCTTTCCTGAATAACATATTGAAATAGAATTAGATGATAAATTATTCCCCTGACACATTATACAGGGAAACAATATAAATATCTATATTAATAATTTCATGTATACTGATAAAAAACTAAACATAAAAAATTTAAAAAAAATACGAACAAAAAAATCAAAATTGTATGATTAGTTTAGATAGAATTGAATGAGTTTTTTCATTTTACAAAAAAATAAATGGTATTATGATGGCATTTCTATAACATATAATGTAGTAATAATAATTAACGTTATGTAATATTTAATTACTTTATTCTATGTAAAAAATAGCTATTTTAAGTTAAAAAAAAAACCCAAGAATAATGAAAACCACGCATCTTTCCGATATTTAAATATCTTTTAACAAATGAAAATAATATATACTGATGTTATGCTTTAAGAAAATCAAACCATAAAAAGTCTTAGAATCCATACTATGAGATATCTGACATACTATTCCAAAAAATATCAATTAATGTGGATTAGTATCATACAAACATCATTATAAATGCAGATATGCAGCTTTGTAAAAGATTCTACTTATAATAAATAGTATACTATACATGAAACAAACAAAAAACCAGTGTTTTATACATTAAGAAGTTTATTTTATTACTGACAAAAGTTATTGATTTTTCCTGCTTGAGCATTTAAACAATTTAAGAGACAGTTTAAATAAGTACTTTGTCATTCATAACTGGATATTTTTAAATTTTAAAGTAATAAATAAATAGTTAAATCAGAAGTAGCTTAAGGGTGCATCATTCAATTAAACTATCAACATAATTGCACATAAATTTTTCAACTTCGAAAAAGTCCCATTCCATTTTTTTTTTTAAATGGCAATATCTTTTTTCGGTTAAAACATTAGACAATGAAAAATTAATGGTTAATTTCACAAAATATAGAAGGAAATAATTTAATTTTTTTTTCTAACAATCTTTCCTTTTAAAAAAAATTCAAGGTATCTTTAAAACACAGATTCCAAAATTACATTTCTTGTTTATTATAATACTCAAATTTAATGGTATGTCTAATGGTTTCAATATCACACAAACATTTACCTCAAAGATTTCTCAACATAATTTTTACTTCCAAATTTTTTTGAAATGCATATATATATAAAATTTTCGAAAGCACTGTTTGCCATAAACTTTTAAATTATGATTTAAAAAATATTAGGAATAAGATGCACTGTATTTCTCAAAATTTAAATTTGTTTTCTCCCTGCTTAACATACCATGCAGTTAAGAATCATGGAATAAGTCATTCATAAAAATAAAATGCAAATGTTATGAAAGGTGAAACATTGGAGAGTTAACTAAAAAATTTCAAAACACGGTTTCATTTTCCTTTGAAAGTATTGATAACTAATTTTGATTGTAAATCACATAATGTAAAAGGTTTTATTTGCTTGGAAGCAAATGGAATGGATGAGAGTAAAAAAAATTATTGCAAAGGTCACAGTTGTAACTTTAGTTTCATATGAAGCATCTATTAGAAAAATTCTGTCATTTAAGAAATAAAAATTCAATCCAAATTCATAACATAATATTTTTTACATACTAAAAATATTTCAGTAGTTTTTGAAAAATAATTTGTAATGAGATTTAAATTAATTTAATTTCAATGGAATAGTTCCAAAACTCTATAAGATTTAATAAAAGAACTTATTAAGTAATGGTATTTTTGGTTAGAAAAGTGAACTTTAGCTGAACAATATACAAAATACAATAACAACTTTAACATATACAATAATTTTTTACCCCTACAATAACTAAGATACTTGAGCTTACCAATATTATTTGACACATCAGCAAATTTTAAATAAACTCTTAAAAGCTCTTTTGATAATTTTACAATGAAAAAGACTCCACAAAAGCTTATATGTAGGATTTTTACTGCAATACAAATCTTTAAACTTGTAAAATATTGGGCTGTTTTAAATTCATAACAAATACACATCTAAATAAATTACACATAAAACATTCATCCATCATAAACAACATTATGGCAAATATTTTTAACACTACTTTCATCAGAAAAATCTAGCATGAAACTAGGCATAAAGCATTATTTTTATTAGCAAGTGGGCATTTTCAGATCAAGGCTTGATGGCACAAATCTATTTATTTACATGGTGATCAAAATCTGTATTTAGGTCTACTCACAAAGTCTTATTTATTGCAATCTGAAGTATTTCATAAGTACATAAATACACATTATAACACACTACAAAATATCTGGTAGTTTTTTTAAAAAGAAAACATGCATCCCAACAAAGTCAAAACCAAAACAGTGTTACATTACTTACTTACACCAAATTACATTACTTAACGCCAAAACAAGTGCTATATTAAGGAAAAATTCTCATCCATTTATTACCAATCACTATGAAAACTCAAAGAGAGTATTTGTATTGCTTCGACATGATATATATTTCACTGAAATATCATGAAAAAAATTTATTCAAACTGTTTTGGTTTCAACTTGGTCATATTTGAAATGTCAGCTTTTGATCTTTTCTTAGTGGGGCGGAAACATACAATAGGTTGATTTTTTGTCTTTTCCATGATCTATGGAGTTCCGTGGAGAAACGCGGGACAGGCGGTCTTGAATTGTTTGAACTATGATACAGATGGCAACTAAAAAAATAACAATGATTTACTTAATTACAATGTTATGAAATCATAAAAAATTTTAAATAGAATCCCTACATCAACAAAAATATACAAATAAAAAAAGGCTCTCTGCTGTGAAAATTTACTGATATATATACATAAAATTAGAAAGAATTCAGTTTAGTAGTTATATTTTAATTTGACTAAAATAAAAGTTTATTTTGATACTCAGAATTTATAGAAAATTGAAATATTTATGTTAACAATACTTTTTTTAAGCTTAAATTTCTGCAACAGAAGCTCATTAAAAACATTTTTTTTAAATTTACAAATAGAAATAAATTTATTCAATTATTGTAAAAATTTAACAATAAAAATTTATACACAATTTTATATCTAATTTAATCATAATTTCACATGCTTTAAATATCTTTGGTTAAATGTAACATTAAAAGTGTTTAAAAGTATTCTGTCAAGACTATTTTATTTTTAAATAGATTATAAGAGCTTTTAATTTAATATTTATGTTAAATTGACACTATTATAATCCAACAGTTAAAAAATTAAATTTGTAAATAAATGAAGTAAAATATTCTGAAAGGTAAAATCCTGGAGTTTTTTTTTTTTTAATCATCAGGTGTTAAAAAAAATAAGAATTATTAACAGTGATGCATGACACAGTTCAAACACTTTTTCCCAATTATTAATATTAAAACAACATAACTTTTTTTTTGTGCGTGATTAACAGTACTTCATATGCCAAATAGATTTTAACATTTTATGCAAAATAGTTTTTAAATGAAATAGATAATTCACTGCATTATTTTGATGATGAATATTCATATAAAAATCTTTCAGAAGTAAATATCCTAAACAAATATATTTCAGAGATAAATCAGAATTATTACACAGAGGAAAGTGATTTGAAACCATAAAAATCTTTTGATGAAGTTAATTGCTTTCTTCGTAACAAACACTTTAAAAAATAAGCACTACAAAGACAACAAGCATGATAAAAAATAACCGTTATATCTCTAAATATCAAAAATTTCAGTTATCAAATTAAACTTATTCTAGCAAACTAAACATGTTTTCAAATTAAACCATTCATTAAATTTTTAAAACATTTGTTTCCTGATGCAAATCAAATTAATTTAGGATAAAAATCTAAATCAATTTTTTTACCGTAAAATTGTTCCCGCAATCCAAACTTTTATAATATTGTGTTAACAAAATCATATATTTCAATAATAAGCTTAATTTGCAAATTTTTTACAAAACTGAAATATATATAACAATACCATTTTCCATCCAATTCAAAATTTCTAGCAAAATCATTTAAAATAGTTTCTCTCTCAGATCCGATTTCCTCAAATGATTCTTTAAAAAACTTATTCAATAATGAAAATTAATTAATTAGAAGAATAAAGCCTTTTATTAATTAGTCATAAATCATCAATTTCTTACAAAATATCCATTTTTAACTTCAAAATTTTTTCAATCAAACAAGTGTTAACTTAAAAATTCAGAAAAGTAAAAACTTTAAAAGAAACAATTTTTACAAATTTGGATGAAATTCTAATTTTCTAATAACTGCTTTAAATAAAGCGTAATCCGTTTAATTATTACTGAAATCAACAAAAAGTGTATTAACATTTTTCCAAATTCTTCAGCTTTGAGAGATATTGCATGTGTAATATTTTACATTTTTCTCACATGAAATAAAAAATTATCAAAACAATAATAAATTTTTGCTTCCAGATCAATGATGGCAAATCCTTAAATAATGTACAATATTTAAAAATCTGCGCCAACAAAAAACTGGAAGTAAATATTCATTATTGCTTAAATTATTCAAATATATATTTCTCTCTCTATATATTAAAATATATATATGTCATAACTAAAATTTTGGTACAACATATATACATTTTTACTTAAATGCTCAATTTAATTGCTCACATACTTAACCTGTGACTCAATAATAATTATGTGACAGTTGCAACTCAGTCACATACTTTTAAACCTCATTTTTAAAATCTTTAATTAAAAATTACAAGCCAAAATAATTCAGTGATGAGTTCTTGCACCTTACTTATCTAATTAAATTGGAACTATAATGAACTGGGGGGGAAAGCATTTTATAATGAAGGTGTCTTTCATTTACTGGATTTAATATTTCAAGTGTTTTTACAAACTACCATAAATGAAAGAAAAGAGAAATTCATTTATAAAAAAAAGCTTTTGTAGATTAATTTCTACTCAATTTAAATTTAGATATTGAACTAGATTAATATATATCATACCTTATTATCAACTGTCTTAATGTGATTATTCAGTTAATTAAAAAGTAATTATTTGAAATCGAATAAAAGAAAAATACATCATTACTTTTAGTAATAAAATAGGTAACCAAAGACAACTAAAGTTTGTTAAAGCCATTTATTTGGGTATAACAAAATATTCTACAATAATGTCATACAGTATCAAGAAGTCAATATCAGAAATGTGTACTTATACAACATTCTTATTGTAATGTATAGTAAAAAGAATCATACACTATATTACATTAAAAATGTATAAACAGTTCTATACAAAAATCTCATTAATTCAACTATGAATAAATCAATAATGTGTCAGGAATGTTTAGACACTGTGCAGTCTTAGAATAAAGGGAACATAAAATTACATATTCTTTTAAATATACAACAGAATTCAGTAATACAAGCAACTTTTTTTTAGCAAAATGTAACTCATATTTGAGAAAAACAAATTTTCTTTCTTATTACATGTAAAAGAATCTTATTTTTTTTTAATGTTTGGAAAATTCTAATAAAATGTGTCAATTAAATGAATTTAAAAAAAAAGCCAGAAAAATACAACTATAAACAATTATCCCTGAATGTTCATAACAATGGTGTATTTAAATCTATAATCTTATAAGATGTTTATTTGGTTTATTTCAAAATGTATTTTAGTGACTATTAAGCTCGTTTTAGGAAAGATTTGTTGGCTTTGAAAACACAATTAATGCTTTTCAAAATATGCATATGATATTAAAATTTTATTAATACAGTAGACTCTTGATAATTGGCAAATTCAGAACATGGATTTTGTTTCATTGGTTCAATAAGAACAAATCTACAAACATATTTTGAAGATGAATCACAAAAATGCTTAAATTCAAATACAATGCGCATCTTAAAAAATATGAACCAGTTATATCAAATTAATTGTAAACATTAGTGTTGCAAAAAAGGTAATAATACACAAATTTAATTCTTTAAAAATAAAAATCATTCACAGTAATCAAAACATTGATAACTCTTTACTTTTGAAGTTCTTGTTTACATGAAATATGTTTAAATATTTTTCAAGAGTCTATTGCTTACATGTTTTCTCTGTTTTTAACACAGTTTTTGACTAACAATAGTTAGTTAATTTTTAAGCTTTGATATTATAGATTGAATATATTTTGTAAAAGCATGAGATGGTAAAGTAAAATTTAAACATAAAGCAGTAAAAAATTTAGCTTAGCCTTACTCAATTTTGTTACTCGATATCAAACTAGGATTTGTGTTTGCATAGATGAATAAAATAACATTTTTTCTTCAAATGAGGAACAATTTACAAAACTATTTTAAAGCAATAATTGTAAAGAATATTATAAAAGTTTTCTGATAAATGTTTCACAAAAATTAAACAATTAATTCAAGTAATAAATATACCATAATTTAGAAAAATTAAAATCAATTATTAGAATTCTTCATTCACATATATGCATTTAAATTTTTTTAAAAAATAATTTCTTGCACATAAGCAAGTGTTCATTTTCACAAAAACATTTGCGAGATAAAAAAAAAAAAAATTAGACATTACGTTTCCAAACTAAGTATTATAAGCTGTAGGATATTGCTAATACTGTTATTAATGACTTAAAAAAGCAACAGAAAGAAATTTAACACACACAAGAGACTTTCATACATATTAAAAGTAAAAAATTACAAGATTATGGTACTAAAAAAACACGAAAGACTTTATTTTAGGTTAGAAAATGATATCTTTGAGTTAAAAATTTGAGCTTTTTTTTTATCTTTTATTACAAATTACATATTTTCTATTTTTAAATATTTTACCATAAAAAACAGCAAATATAAAACAGTTGGAAAATATATAATAAAATCTATAACTTTTTTTCCCAATAATACAAAGTAAAAAGAAAAATATTATTAACATGCCATGCATTGCCATATATGATTTTAATAAAGATAGAATTTTAAATTGTATTTCAAGCTTATAATAAACAAAGAGTAATAACGTATTAGCCCTTCCTATTATTTACAAAAATTTACTCTAGAAGCATTTGATACTTAAATAAAGATCTTAACTCCATTTGAGACCAGGAATGTCAAGCAACATGAAAAACAAAGTTGGAATTCAATGTTATTTTTAAAACATGTAACTATCAAGCTTATAAAACAAAATATAAAAAAATGCGCCAAATTAATAACAAAATACATTTAAATACTTTCTTATGCATTAAAAAATTCTTGAATATAATTCTTGATAAAAACTGAATAAATATTACTATTCCTGAATTTTAAATTTTCAACATATTTGTTAAATAAAAGGAATGTTTTGAAATTTTTTTGACCATGAATGCTAATTGTCATGAAAGCAAAAACGATATTGTCAGTCGAGATAAAATGAATAATGATATTTTTAAGAAAACCAAACACAAAAAAAAGTTCATGCAAACAGCAATCTAAACACTTAGCTAAGATTCATAAGCATATATATAATTTTATTATTAATCACATGCATTGGAAAAATGGTCTATCACAACATAAAACTTGATATTTTAAATAAATATCAAAAGCAAAAAAGATAAATAAAACTTTTATTTTGTACACGATATTAAACAAGATGGCAATATAAATATTTAAAAAAATTAATTGCAACATGTTTAGCCATTTAAGCTTAAATTTTATAAGCAAAATAAGAATTTTTTTTTCACCTAAGAAAATAACAGCATTAAAATAACGTTTATCACAACACAGCTTTGAAAATTAATCACTAATCAAAATTAATACAACTTCTAAGGTCATAAGAAAAAATTTTTCCCCCAATAAAATACTTGACAAGTTCAAGCTAAACATAAGAGTAAAATAATAAAAAAAATTACTACTTCTAACAATTTTAAGTCAAAATTTACAAGTGTTTTGTTGAAGCAGTAACATGACTCCTTCATACGGGAGAAAACATATATATTTTCTTGACACATCAATATGTCAAATTCTAAAGAAGGGAGAAAATTGTACATGGACACACCATCACACACACACACATGGACAAACATCATGCAAACATAACACATCAATTTGTGGTCAAAATACACTCGGCATTTATTTATTAATGCACACATCAGATAAGTAATTTTGCAGGCTGATAGTCAAGGTCTCGTTCTTTACAAGAAGACTGTCGTAGCAACTCCTGGATGTGCTTCACAATCAGATCTATAGCAACTGTAAAAATAGGGGATGGGAAGGGGTAACTATATTGATTTCTTTCTTTCTACCACGACATCAAATAAATGGAAAATGCAGCTAAAGGATAGATTATTATAATGCACTAAAAAGAATTTCCAATGAGTTAAAATAATTTATTTCAGGCATTTATCAATTACCAATGGCCTCAATTTCTTAGTGACATAAATAGAACATCAGAGGCACATTTGTATTTACTTCTATATTTCCCAATAACTCTACAAACACATTTTTAAATGAGCATGATATTTCTATTCTTGTCAATGATTTCTTATATTTTCCCAGCAACAAATTTCTTTTATTACCTACTTAAATTTTTTCATCTGCTCATTGGTAATTTTTTGTTTTATGAAGGATGCCTATTCTTAAAATAAAGGGTTTTTTTTTAACCACCCAAGGGACTATTGTTTTTATTCCATGATAAAATGGTCTCTTTATTAACCAAACAATCAAATTTCTATCCGTTGACATATTACTATTTACTTTAATTCTAATATTTAATTTAATAATCATTTTTAACAGTACCTTTGATAGCTAAATTCATAATTTGCAAAACTTTGTATGGAACTATTATTTTAAATTTGATTTAATTAGTAAATTTTCAATCATTCTATTTGATCTGAGGCAAACTCTTTAAATCTGTACATCCTATCATAAGTTATGAATATAAGTATGAAGATACAGAAGAGTTGGGTTTTTAAAGTATTATGCACAACAGTAAAAAATAATTGCATATGTTGTCACTGATTTGTCTTCAGTTTTATAAAAAATTTGACCACAGATAACTGATAAATACCATTCTTAGTATCTGTTTTGCACTCAAGCAATTAATATAGAAAATTATAGCATTTAATATGAATATAATTTTTTTTATGTTAAATTCTTTAGCAACTTCTTTATGACATTACAAAAAAAAAAAAAAATGTTAAAACAAGTTTGACTTGAGCTGCAAAAAAATTACTTAAGATATAATATCTGTATTTAAACATAATGGTTTTCAAAGAAAATAATAAAAATGAATAACACTATATTAGTACAACCATAATAAAATATACATCAATTCCTAAGCAAATATTTTAAAATATTCCTCCCCTCCCTTTTGGAAAAATTTATTACCAACCAATAACCCTTCCTTGTTTTAAAGTTTCGGTCAAATTGTACATATATTTTAAATTAAAAAGAATTTTTTCCTACTTAAGAATTATATCAGAATGCTTTTAAAAATGTTACCTATATATTTCACAACAAAAACATGAATTAAAAATCAGAAGCAAATTCAGAAACAAATCATACAAATGCATAAAATTTTACATTAAAATTATATATTGAAAAAAAAATTGAGTTTCTCCATTATTTAAAAAACAAGTAGATTTTTGATAGATAAACTGAATTCAAAAGTATGAAAAAAACTATATACAGTGATTATAACGACATTTTTACAGCTCCTTCAAAATAATCAAAATCATCAGCATAAAATCTTCTTAATCAAGCTATAATTTAAATATTGATTCATTTAATGTAACCATATATTAAGAATATGAATGCATGTACAAAATGAGATTCATATTTTTTTTTAATTTGAAAGCAAGTTGTAAAATTTATTTTATTCCTATATGGTTTTACTACATAAAAACTAATCATGAATTGTAAATTCAAAAAATAATTATCTAAATATAATAAAGATGAGTCAAAAAAATTGAATGGGAAAAAACAGAAGGTATTTTGATAGTTATAATCCCAAGATCAAAAATGTGTTAAAATCATATTAAAAACAGTAAATCTATACTTAAGAAATGTATGAAGGTGTATGATGAGTATAATATCATCTAAGCTAGAAAAATTTTTGGAAAACAGCATACATTGTTGTTCTAATAACATTAAGAAATTAGCTGAAGATTATAATTAATAAAAAATTTCAAAATATTGACGGATCACTTCAACAAAGAAAAATAATGGAGAGGGAGAGAAATAAATAAATCTGTTGAATTATTTACATAAACATGTTCCTGCATATTTAAAATATGATACTAGTTTACATATGAAAGCCAGTCATAAATTTTTCATATCGATAAATTACATGCAAGTGCATCAGCATTATAATCATTCTGTTAATGTTGTGAAAGTATCCAAATCCCAATGTGAATACATTAAGCAGAATTACTGTGTATTTATTATAAACTTCTAAATAGATGTTAAGCTCAATACCCTTAATAACAGAATATTGCACTGCATAATATTTGGCAAGAATTAAAAGGTCATTTAAGTAATTATTTCAACAATATATACTTAAAATTTTCCGCAGTTTAAATTACTTTCATCTATATTTGCTTGTGATTGACAACAAAAAAAAAAATCAAGTAAATGTTTTTTTTTTATTTCTGTACTATTTTTAAATCATTAACTACTTTTTTTGTATAATTACATGCATTAATAATTTGATTAAATTCTTCATGTTGCAAAAAAATCATGAAAAAAGTAAAGGTTATGAATGTAGATTAACTTGCACTAAGTTATAATCTCAAATGGGGTAATTAACTCATTCTAAAATTACTTCACTTATTCAACAACAATTAATATATTCTATACAACAAAAAAATTCAAAATTTTAATAAAATTTAATGTAAACTGATGTCATTCACAATTAAGACTAAAAAAATTATTTTAAAATATAAATATCACTACCCATAAAATTATAAACATCAGAGCAAATTTATAAAATTAAAATACATTAAGAAGGAAAAGAAAGAAGGAAAAAAAAAGGTTTAAAAACATCTACATTCATTATGCTTTCTGTGAAAGAAATGTGTTCATAGGAGCCCCTTCCTCATATTTTTAAAATTATATTACATAAAAAACATGCAAATATTTTCCATTAGAATAGATAACCTCTTGACTATTTACATTACATTTACCTCTGCTTTATAATTGCATATAGCTTAGCCAGCTATTTGATAACAATAGTAAAAACTTGGAAATTTTCCATTACACAAGAAAAAGTCTTTTGTTCATTTTAATTTTAAGAACTTCAAGTCTCACTTTTGGGACCTGAGAAAAGCTTTTATCAACTACTGAAAATAGACTTATGATATTTTTCATAATGTTGACTAGTTATTTTTGGCAATATTTAAAATGGATGAAATTTTTTACATAATATAACCAACCATACTTGCCTATAAAATTATGCAATATAACTATAAACTTCACAGTTATTATACTAAAAGAAGATTTTTTTTAAATTAAATAATGAGGTACTAACAGGGCTTGATCTCAATACAAAGACAAGCTAATACTATTCAAATTTTTAAAATATAAAACAGAAATATAATTTTTTGGAAAAATAAATTTTTTTAATAAAATGTGGAATGGGATTCCAAGAACATATAAACTATAGAATAAATAACCATAAATATTTTTAAAAAATAAATATTAATTATCTCACCAAATCATCAATAAAATATCAATTGTCTATTAGTTAAGTGTTTTTCGAAAATACTGCATAATAAAATGAGCTGATTGTAACTGTAAGACATGAAATGGAAAAGAACCTTTTTCAAATATTAGTTTAATTAAAAGAAAAGAATGAAATACTTAAAACAATTTATAAATATAAAAACAGACTCCTTAATAAGGAGTCTAATTTTATATTTATAAATTGTTTTAAGTATTTCATTCTAATATTCAAAAAGTATTAATATATTAATACAATAATTAGAATATTTTAAGCAGTTTTCTTTGATTCAATTCAGTATGATTTATTGACAAATTTTGGGAATTTAGTTTTTTTAGTTTAGTTTTTATTAATGTGGCACTAGAAGCAACATAAGGGCCATTGGCGACAGACCTCGTAATTTTGAACACGGTCAAGTGACGAGGAAGACACCTGAACTGGCACTCCCCTCTCCTAACTTCCAAACCACACCAACAGGAGGACTTTGGGCCCCGACAGATTTAACGTGCATTTGCCCCGGCAACATGGCAGGTCTTTAGGGGCCAAGGATTGAACCCTCGACTGAGCGAAAAATGTCAGCCACAAAGTCAAAGCCATGACTATTAGGCTATCATGGCCGACAAATTTTGGGGAAGAACTTATTAAATTTATATTAAAATAATGTTCAATAATATCAGAAATTCAAATTAATTTTTTTTTTTACCGAAAAATTTTAGAATCCAAGAAAATATGTCTATTTCATTACAGTTATTTCCAAATGTAGGAAATATTATTGAAATCCTGCCCATGATAATTTTTTATAAATTGTTTATTTTTTAATTATTATTTTAAATGAATACATGGAATCTAATTTTACTAAGGGTAATGTAAAATTAAAGTTAAGAAAATTGGAAGAATTAGAATATGTCAACTCATTACACAAATATAAAATTTATAAATATTCTTAAGCAAATTGGGAAACAAAAGTTAAATATATCCCATTATTAAAAATGTGGAAAACATTATACTCCTCTTCCTAGTTTTTATGTATTTAGAAATATTATAACAATGCAGAGTTGAATATTTGAAAGCATTAAAACATGACTCATTACTTCAAAAACAATTTTTAATTCCTTTGAATGATTGTTTTAAAAAAAAATAGTTTCCAAATTTTTAATCATTGCTACAACAAAACAATTTATTAGGTTTAAATTCAAATAAATATTTGTTATAAAATGTAACTTCTTACATTAAGATAAATAATACAACATATTTAAATTTTAAAAATTTATTTTCAGGGAAGTGAAAAAACAGTAGTAATATATTAAAAAATTTCATTTTAAAAGTGTATAATAACATGTTTGAAACATAAATTTCAAAACAAAAAAAAAATGGAAGGAAAAAAAATTACTACTTACTATGAATTAAACTTATTATTTTTAATATTTTGAACAAATAATATATAACT
This sequence comes from Nephila pilipes, assembly GCA_019974015.1. Taxonomy (NCBI): domain Eukaryota; kingdom Metazoa; phylum Arthropoda; class Arachnida; order Araneae; family Nephilidae; genus Nephila; species Nephila pilipes. The sequence continues at coordinate 88,246 of BMAW01126562.1, forward strand.
TTTTTTTCAATTAGGAATTTTAAAGGGTGTAAATATTTAGGAAATGACAACATCAATAGTTTTATTTTCTTCCCTCCTAAACTAATAAATCAGATTATTTTTACCATCCAACAAATAAATTAAAATAAGCAAATGGAAAGTAAAATTTCTCACTTTCGAATATTTAATTTTAACTACATTTCAAATATGATAAAATTCAGATCTTAAGTATTTTTATGATTTAAAATTTATTTTTGTTTCTATCAGAACTTGCATGTATTATTAGAAATGTGATCCTTTTAATGAATTCTATATAAATTTCCTTCATTTGCAAATATTTACAAATTAGAAAATATAATTAAGCTGCTTATAAAAATATTAAAAATAGGTACATGCAAAATAATATTCAGAATTGTTAATCTTGATACAATTAGAAAATTATAGTTAGTTGTAGTCCAAAAATTTGAGCAGTTAATAGAAAACTATAAAACTTGACATCAAATCATAACCTAATTTAAATGGCAGGATAAGAATAATTTTTAACAGGAAAATTATTAAAACATGCATATAACTGGAAAATCAAATTATTTCTTTTCTCACAAAACAATTCAGTGAATTTATTTAAACAATTGTGCACCTAATAAAATTCTCTAGAATTGCTAACTTGATTTTTAATGAAGCTTACAGATCATAACACATACTCTGTAACTTTATAAAAAGAATTTCCTTTATTACTTCTGAAAAATATTTCTTATCTTCATAACGAAAGTTAAAAACAAAAATTAAAATTTTTCCACTAATTTGAAGTAGAAGAAATGTTTAAAGTAAAAAAATTACATTTAAACTTTTTAAATGAATTTTACAGTAATTTTTAAAATTTTGCACTTTTTCACTACAATTATAATAAATAATTTTTTGAAAAATGAGCAACAAAAATGCTAACTAAATTCATTAAATATCTGAAGCCTGAGATAATTTTTTCCTCTTTCTTCTGAAAAATGAATTCAGTTCCTACGAATAACAGACAAAGCAAACTATTAAAAACAATAATTAAATAATTTTTTATGAGTAGCTTTGCAAAATTTAAAATTATGATGCAAATAATTTGCAAGATTACAATGCATTAACTTAAAAAAAAAAAAAAAACGTATAGAGAAATTAAAACATTAATGACAATGATACAAATAAAGAATATAAATCATACATCAGTATTACTATGAACAGAAAATGCAGAAAATCTTTTTCAAATTTGATTATAAAGATCTCACAATTTTTATCAAACCAGAGTTTATGAAAATAATGCAATTTATAACAAAAAGAAGTTAGATGAAATTGAATTTACAAAATAAAATTCAATAAAAAAAATTTCAAAATATGTTAACTGGTTCAAATATTGGATTTAGAAACATATGTAAAAACTAATTTGGGATCAAATTAATTATAGATGAATTAGAAACTAAATTGAAAGCCACTGAAAAAATGGAATGAAGCACCTATGTATTATTACAAAGATAATATAGATTAACAATAATATAATAATAATAAACAAAACACAAAAGACATTTTAACCAAAAAAAAAATTGTTGAAAGATGTTGGTAATATATTTCTTAACATTGTTTTATTTCTTTATTGAAAATAACTGAGAACAGTGAAAGAAACATGGGCAAATATTTTGCATATATTAAGCAATCTTCATATTTTTCCTTCACATAGACAGATTATATCAAAAAAAAATTTATAGAACACATAAATGGTAAATTTCTAGACTAACATAACAGAAAATAAATAAACAAACAAAATAAAATAAAAATGTATATCAAAAGATGGATTTTTTTTTTTCACAAACAAAATACTATTAAAATTTAGGAATAAAAAGAATTAAAAAAAAAAAATCACAATATACCAACCTTCATTATCAGCTCCACGAGGAATGATAACATCAGCATACTTCTTGGTCTAGAAAAAATTTTAATAAAAAAGCAAGTTAATGCGAGTTTTCATAAGAACTGAAATATTTTAAGTTAAAAAATGCTAATAAAAAGGATTCTTATAAAATACAAATCATAATTAAAATAATTACTAGATCTAATGAACTCTTATTAATATTAAAGGTTAAATAGATAAAGAAAAACTCATTTGAATATAACAAATGAGAAAATATGTTTGTATAATTCAGAGAACAATATATATATATATATATATATATTGTTCTCTGAATTATACAAATTCTGAATTACACACACAACAGGAACTTTAAACTACATACCAAGTTTCAAGTGATTTAAAATAAAAATTTATAGGTGTAATATCTTTATATCAAAACCTTTTAAGTAGAAAAAGTTCAACAAACGTACCAGCATATAACATAAAAATCACATTCCAAATTTATTTTTACACAGCAATAATAAAAATATATTTATTTTGGCGAGGAAAAACAATTCCTTTTGTAATTAAATAATACAAAAACTGTATAAATTCTTTTTCTTACTGTATCTCACCTATAATTGAAAACAATTTTACTGGTAATCATCGAAATATCTTACATATAATGGATGATAGAATCTTGTTCATTGATGGTTGAACAATACCATCAGAAACTAAGAGTTGAATTTTCTAACTTAATAAAAATGTACCATTATTTGTTAAAATAAAACAATGTGATCCTCTCTCTTTCCCTTTTTAAGTGTGTGTGTGTATATATATATATATATATATATTTAAGCTGGAGGCAAAGGGCACTATAACAATTTTTTTTAAAAATAACAATGAGTAAATTTTTAAAAAGAAATATTAAAAAAGGAATTATACTTTAAATGTCAGTAATCCAAGAGAATAAAATGTAAATGATTTATTGAAAAAATATTTAGTAAAAAAAGAAATACACAGACAGCTGCTCACTTTTAAAATTTCAAAAATGAACATGGTGCCCTTTAACCATTGGCATACAAATATATATGCATACACACAACCTGAATTCTGCAAGTATTTTCAATTTCAATAAAAGGCATTTACAGAAATTTATTTCAGAGAAAAAGAAAATAATTCATACATTTGCTTAATTATTGCAGTTGAACAAAATAAATAAACTGATTAATTAAAAGTTTGTTTCACACAATTCTCCAGCTAAAAAATTACTTTCTATTAACAGAATTTAAAAATGATTTACCTTTTAAAATATTATGAAGTTTGGTAAGCAATGTTGAATTCTATACATATAGCTACTAACAGGAGTTTAACAATATTAATATTATTATGTGTGTAGTCCATTCCTTAACCTTTTTACATGCTTAACTATAATGCAAAATAATACAAACTATTTTTTTAAGAAAAATTGAACTAAAACTAAATTATAAGATGTAAAAATACTTTTTTATATGCAAAATTTACAATATGTTGAAACATTGGGGCCTTAGCCTTTTCACATTTTCATAAAATATGATTAATTACCAAATTTTTTTTAAAACAAGAAGGAAAAAAAGTTTTTCTTATAGTTATTGGAAAAGAAAAAATAGTCATTCAAATAATTACTAATTGTTTTTATGATTTCTATGATTTAAATTCCTTCTACAGAAAATTGGAAAAGCATTTCTTATGCAGTTTATTTTCCAACTCTAAACATTTTTTGTTTTGTATTCTTTTAGCATACAACACAATGTCCTTATGTTGAAGGCACAAGATAATGTGCATCCGAGAGCCTCGTAGATTCAAAGAGATGAGAACATGGTTTAGGACCAGAATGGATTTTGGGTTTCAGGTGAAACAAACACAACATTACTCCTCTACAGCAATTTTGGTATGAATATTCTGCTGCTCTAAATTTTGTGCAAATGTGAATGGAAAATCTATCTAATAGCAAAAATTACACTTAGCACATTGTTAAATAAATTCCAGAGTACCACTTTTTGTTTCTAAACATTGGTCAAATTGATCCAAAAAGTCTAACAAATCAACAACTCCTATTCCCTTGCAGTACAATTTAAAAGACATAATTGACAAATATCAGTTTGTTTGACAAAATCTTTATCTTTAATGACAAGTTCATGAGTCACACATACAATTCGATACTATTACATTCAATAGTTACTAGAGTAATATCTCTCCCACTGACAAATGTAAACTTGACCATCACTTTTTTTAATTCAAAATTTTTCCTTTGCCATTTTGAGGCTTCTTTTGGTGATTTCAGGGAGCATCTTCCAGTACAAAATTCCCAAATAATTCCAGAAACTTTAAAATCCTTTTCAGACATTTCAGTCTCAAGTTTATACCACGATAAAAAAAAATAAATAAATAAAAAAAAAAACGAACGGTTGTTTCTCCCTTGGGGAAAAATTTTGGCTCTGTATAAAAGCTTCCATACAACTCGAAATCAAAGAAAAGTTTTGGTTTTTGAAGTTTTTCCACTGTAGATTCTCAAAGCATATTGATAACTCCTGTTTCAGTACAACATACATACTTTGAAACCAAACATATATATATATATATAAATGGTTTACCTCAGATGAATATTTTAACAAAAAGATGACCATAACAAGGAGACAAGTCATCTATATTCAATTTAAGAATGAAAGATAGCAAAATCCTTAAAAATTTTCTAATTCTTCATAAAAGAGAGAAACTTTTCCCATTTTCTCTCCTAATGTCTCGGTATTATCTATAATATGAAAATACTTTATTTAAATATATTTCTAAACATTATTGCAGAAACAATTGGAACCAAAAGATCTTTTTGCATGCATCAATATAAATCTTTGAAGACTTTGTAACCACTAAAAACAATAAAAAAATTAAAAAAAAAAAACTGGCATATATCATTTTCATCTACAGATAGATCTCCTTTTTGTAGTGCATAAAAGAGCTGTCACACTTTCTAATTAAAGAAGCTATTCAATTTGGGATGATGTATTCAAATAAGGAAATAAATATTGTCACAATGCTGTCAGTTTTCACAACTTTTTAAACATATACATTTTTTCCTTACTGATGTTGGATATTTTTCTCTTTTCAGCTTAGTTTTCCCTTCCCACTCACTCCTACTTTTCTTTAAAGTTAAAGGTACTTCAGGATCAACTGCACATTCATATATTTCACTGTCTATTTTTATAGTTATTTCCATTTGACCACAAACATCAGTCAGCAGAACAAGCTCAAAAATGCCCTCATTCATATCTTCCTCATCAGTTAAGCATTCACTTTCTTCTGGAGGAAGTTGAGAAACATAAATACATTCTCCAATCTCAGAACTCATCAAATAATGGAAAAAATAAGTGCTTTTTCAACAATCTGAAAGGGTTTTGAATGAGACATCTGATCAGTGAAATGTATCCTAACTGAAAAAATATATGTTAAAATAGAGAAACATATATTTCTCACACACACACAAAAAATCACAGAAAAAATATATGTTATTTCTAAGAAATATGAATCTCTAATCAAGTCATAAACATCTAATGATAAACAAAAACTCATAATTTTCAGCTGTAACTAAGAGTAATCCACTGCTGATTCATTCAAGAATGTAGACATAAGAGAAAAAAGGCAGACTCTATGCGAGAATCAAAAGTAAATATAGACTCATAAACACCCTTTGCTGACATATACCCCCAATTCTTAGATTCAAAGTACTTTCGACAATGCTTCTACGCATTGTAATCAAAAGAACTGCAAGATAAAAAAAAAACATGCCTTTAGACACTAGTGCCCCCTTTCTGGAACATGCAAATTTCTTACCTTACAGTAAAAAGAAAGAAAAAAAATCTTTTTTATTGAAACTAATATTCTATCAACAAAATGATCAATTTTATTTACAATAAATTTATTAGGAAAATATTTATTGAATTTTGCTTGAAGCAAGCAAAAATTATAAAATTTCCCCCTAGACATTATTTAATTTAACAATTTAACTCCAGTGCAAAATAGTTAATTCCTATTCACCTTTCTATGTAACAATTTTTACATGCAATGTGCACACAAAATTTCTATTTAATACAAACTAGATATTGTTTCCATCAAATTCCTGAAAAAATGTTAAGTGTATTTTATATCACAGATTTTATAAATAACAGTTTCAACATGTTATATACATAAATTACTAATAAAAGATACAGCGATTTTCAGTTAATATACAAAAAAACCTTTAATGATTTCAAACAATACTACTGTATTATATTTAGCTCCCAAATAATAATTCGGATCTTTTTTTTTAATAGAAATACATACATGAAAATTTCTCTTAAAATCTGAAGTACAATTTCTGAAAATCTTGCATTAATCACAAAAAAATTCATAACTATTAATATATTCGTAACTATTAATATTTGTAAGTTATAAATATTTTCCTTACATATCTACTCAAATTAGTTGATAAACACAGCACTAGAAGTAACAGGAAGGTAATTTATAAATTTGATCCATGGTCGAGTGACAAGAATAACACTTGTGAGTAGCAAGTCAACTCAATACTTAAGAGATTTTAACCCTGACGATTTTGCCCTACTTTATGATGGTCTTTTGAAATATGAGTGAATGATAGTGGGGAGGTTTATGGTGCAAGAACCAAATATTGTTATGTTACACAAAACAAGATGAACTATTAAAATACAAAATCAACTTTCCCATCATAATGTGAAAAAATTAAATTCCTGAAAATCAATTGGTCAAAGAATAAGTAAAATTATACATAAATCTATTTTCAAGACCCACATCTTAAATTTGTATACAACTATTTTTTTTTATTTCTATTACATTAATTACTCTTCTAAAGCATGATTCATATGAAATAGCAAGATTTTTTAAAGGAATATTAGAGAAACTTACAGGTAAACAGAAATCTTCAAATGCAGGTTTTACATATGTGGTATATTGCTGAAGTATTTGATCTAAATCTCTGCCTCTTTCTCTTGTGTCTCTAAGAACTGTAAAGAAGAAAATCAATTAAAAGTTAAATTTACGCTAATGATTATTGACTTTTTTAGAAGGACAAAAAAAAAAAAAAAAAAAAAGGTTTGGCACAGAGCTTAAAAAAATATCAATGATCACAATAATAATTAAAAGAAATTCATTTGGGAGCGGAACCAAGCCAAAAATATAACAATATCATAAATATCTCAAAGGAGATTAAAGTTTACTTATACATTTAACCTACAAAAAACTAAATTGAAGTTTTCAAATATACATGAAAGCTCACAGGAAACAAAATAAATTATAAGAACAGCATATAACGGATTTGTTACTTTTACCCAAACTGACAGCTAAATGTAAGTGGGAACACTGATTGCTGACGATTTTGTCAAGCACCCAACCGTATAGCAACTTCTTGCTTGTGGTTTGGAATAGGGACTTGGCTGGAGATAATTTGGACATTCTGCAATATGTGATCAAAGGGAGGTTTGCTATTAGTTGAGAGAGGTGGCTATGAAGATTGTGCTTTCAAAAAATACACGGAGTGGTAGTCAACTGGCTGCTCTGAAGGAGATGAAAGAGAGGGAAGTGGAGTTTTGTCTGAGTGGACATATTCAATGATGAAAGGGAAAATATTTTTAGGACATTGAATTATTTAAGAGAATTTATTTTAAGAATTTAAAATGGGAGAAAAAGATAAGATTAAAGGGGTTGTAGGAATCTAGTAGGACTCTTCTTGGTCTTTAAGAATATAGTCTCTAAGAGTTTTCTAGGTTAATCATAGTAATATTATTTGTGTCATCTGGGGAGCTGACAAATTTTTATGGCAAGTTTTTGAAGATTTTTTCTAAAGATAGGGATTTTAGTGACTTGGAGAATTTCTTGATTTCTTATATACCAACACAGGCTTTTGTAAGCATTCTAAATGTTTAGTTTTGGGAGTTTGTAGAATAATTGGATATTTGATTTTACTACATGCTCCCCATATCAGGCTTGCATATTCAGAAGTGCAAATCAAGGTAGAAGCTCACTTTATACAGCTGTTGCAGGACTAGAATTCACTTCTTTAGTTTGCATCTCCATAACTGTCAGCTAAATCCCGGTCAGCACGAAAGAATAGCAAGGCATCACAGAACTCACCTTTGAAACTAAAGGTCAGATAGTATCTGACCAAAGAGCCAGGCAGAATACAACCTCAGAGGGATAAAATCTGTATCATAGTTATCACAAAGTATATTGTAAGAATCCAGCACAAAATTAAGGACAGTCCAGGTAGTTGAACTGAGGATAATGAACTGTTTGAATGTCCAGTAAAAGACTACAGAAAATTTTTTTAGATAATGCACGAAAGACAAAAAAAGGTTGAGTTTGAGCGGCCAGCCCAATGCTGTAGAAAAGACCCAATAAACAGTACTTGGAACAATGAAGACTGAATTCATGAGTCCAAGACAAGGATACAGAGAACTCTGAATAGTTGCACTGCATTCAAGGAATCAACAGATTTATGATATCTGCAAATGATCCAAGATTAATCCAGCAGATCCCAACTGTCAGAGGGAGGAAGGTAATCATATAAATCCAGGAAGTGATTTAGGATCAGAAGAATGGTAATTGCCCAAGAACTGCAGGCAGATCACACAAGAAGTTGTTGATCCAGTCAGTTGTTGGCTTGAGAGCAGGATCCAGACTGTGATAGCAGAGCATGGTGCTGGTGGTCTTACAAGACTTTCAGAGCAAGCTCCAGGAAACAATTAGTGTTTACTTAATCAGGATCTTCAATGTAGCTATGTAATTCAAACCAATTTCTAAATAACAGCTTAAGTGGTAACTGACATCAGAAGTATGCACCAAGGTATAAGCTCATTTTATGTAGCTGTTTCATAGCAGGACTTGGAATTCCCTTCATTACAGCTAATTGTTCACACTCGGCAAGTTCACTTCTCCACAACTACCAGCTCACATCCATGGCAAGTCTTCATGAAAGGATTGCAAGATACCACAAATTTAAAAATAAAAATTATTTTCACTTTAATCTGACACATAAAAAATCTCAAGAGAGATACTTTACAAAATCTATTTTAAAAAATCCAACTTCCATAAAGAAAAAAATTATATTCAATGAAGAAATTACATCATAAATTAAAAAAAATTATTTAAAAAATATATATATACAACAAAAAAGTGGCCTATTTTTAATAACTTGCCTCTACGAGAAAGTCTTGTATCAGGATCAGTGTCAACAAATAATTTCATATGGAAAAGCTCTCTAATTTCAGGAAAATAGAAAACAAGAATTCCTTCAAATAGAACAACATCCACAGGTTGAACAGTGATTGATTCAGATTCTTTTCTGTAAATAATACACCATTGATAAAGTTGCACACTCTTAACAAGAAGCATAAGGGACACACATCAAAATTATTACTTTGCATAGTTCCACCAAGAAAATAACTTCAAATCCACAACTTTTAAAAATTAAAATTTATTAAGTGAACCAGGAAAAAGCATTGTATTCATACATCATTAACACTAAATGGAAATTTCTTATATTATTAAACTAAATATTTCTTAAAAAATTGTTTAGCAAGAAAAAAGCGATATTTACAATTATAATTCAAAATGTTGATTGTTGATAAAAATTTAATTCTATAAAAAAAATCATAAAATTTTACCTTATTTGTTTAGATTGGATACAGCATACGGTTTTCATCAAAAACAAAAATTACTGCATGAAATTGATTAATACTATTTTATTAAGATTCATTGCAGTTTTTTTCATAATTGAAAGAAAAATTTTAATTAAAAGTAAAATTCATGGGAAATACATAAAAAATTATAGTCAAAGTAATGTTATACATAAAAACTATACATAATAAAATTCTTTTAACGAGAAAAAAAAATGTGAGTCATATTTCAGTTATTTATAACATTTTAATTTAAAAATTTATTTACTCCTTAAACACTGACTGCCTGAGTAATTTTCCTTATTTCAATCTGAAAAGCCAATTTAGCTCAATATATAATTAAATACTCTATGTGTTCATTCATTAATAAATTTTCTATTCATGTAAATCTGTTTCGATTTTTTGTTTTCGTCCCAGAAGCTATTCATTCATATTTACACTAACATACCATGAATTCAATCAGAATATTACAGCTCCTCAGAAACATATATAATTAAAAATAATGGTTTTGAAAAAATAAAAGAAGGAAAAAAAACTTTAATGTCAAACCTGGAATTGGTCTTGAAATCATAAACTGGAATATGAACAACTTTGCCAGCAAGAATTTCTTTCAAAACTGTATGCATCAGTTCATTATCAAAAGCATCTAAAATTAAAGAGCCATTTCACATAATAGGAAAAAATAACTGTATAATACACTTTTATAAGCTAGTAGTACTTTGTTTTATACAAGTTTTCTTTTATTCTGGATGTTAAAAATAAGATATAGAATTTTCATATTTAGATACAGAATTTTATAATCTTTTATAATTATGCTTTAAAAAAATAACCACACAATACAAAAATTTTTTTAAAAGAATGTAATCTTTATTTTAAAAATACAATTTATTCTAAACTTAAAAACTTATTACTAAAATTAAAAATTCAGTTTTAACAATATGTATTTATAATAAGCAGAAACATTAAAATTTTGATTTTCAATAATTTATTAAATTATATGAACACAGCCTTCATACATCTTGATAAAATTCTGACCATAGATTTGATGGATTTAGAATATGCCATGTTACATAGAATTACAGAAAAAGACTCAGCAAATTACAGAACATAAATTATATAAATAAAAAAAAACTATAATTAAATTATCTCTTGATAAATTTATGAAAAAAATTAGCTTGAAATTACATACTTACATTACATTGAAATTAATTGATAAAGTGTGTTATTTATATACATACCAATATACCTCATTGAAAAACAAAATACTTTAAATTTTTTTTTTAACATGAATCTAATTTTGTACATCTAAATTTTTGTACATATTTCAAGAAGCAATTTAAGTATAAAATCAAAATTGCCTGGATAAGTACCCATAAACACTTGAAAAAATTTTAATTACTAAACGATTTATGTTTAATAATTATTCAAAATATCCTGTTTTTCACATTGACAAACTAGAAAACTCTTAATTTTGGTGAATGTATATAAATTATTTTCAACTATAAATATTTATAATTTAATATAATCTCGGGATTATAATTTTCCTAGAATTATTGAAAACAAATACAAGTTAAAACACATTTTTCTTTGCATGACATTCATTTTTAATTTAGTCATCTTTAGTTTCCAAAATTTATCAATGTTAACAAATATAGCAATAATGAATTAAAGCAAAACAATTCAAATCCTCATCAAATTCACTAAAAAGGACATGAATAATATATATACAGTTCATACAAACCTGGATGGTCAAAATTATATTTCCCTTTAGCAGCTTTTTTCTTTTCTTCCAGTGTTAGTTCTCTGTAGAAACTATCCTGACTAATGCAAATCACTTGCCTCTGCTGATGATCAATTGAATATTCTCCAACTTTTTCCATAATTTTTTGACATACTGTAGACTAAATGAAAAATGAACTCATTAAAATTAATGAATTCACTTTAATTAAATGTTACTACCTTATAAGTATAAACTTGGCAATACAGTTTCATAAAAAAAAAAACTATTAATCACCATATTAGGTTATTAAATTATAAAATTATCGAGTGAAGATTTAGATTTATTTGTTCTTTTAAGCTTAATAAGACCCATATAACAACCAGGAACAATTACTTTCATACCTTGTCAAAATTAATAAAAAACTTCTCCAAAGGATGAAATACAAGAAAACTAATGTTTAAATGCATTGTTACTCATTTTCCAAAATGACATTCTTGATAATCCATCAATGCTCTGGTCCAATATCTGCCAGATTACCAAGAAAATACTTTACTATATACTTTTTCCTAAAAAGGAATGAAACAGTCTCTCTCAAATTTTTATTAATTAGTCTTTTCAATGATGGTGCTACGTTTTTATTAGTCACATGACTTTTTATTCAAAAATGCCATTTTTCTTTCATAATGTTATAAACATTTGCAACTAAATTGTGTTTATCAATAAAAACATGTATTACTACCTTCTCTGTTAATTAAATCAGCAGCAAACATATTTTACTTTTATACTTTAAACCTCAACATGGTACGAGAATAAGAATGATTCACAGAGTTTAAGGATGTTAAACATTTGAAACTATGACGTAATATCAATTTCTCAATCAGAAATGCATAATGATCTCAGCCTTTAAACAACACTATAGCTCCTTTATAAACCATGATTTTTGGGTTTTTTTAAGTTTAGTTTTTATTAACATCACACTAGAAGCAACACAAGGGCTATTGGCAACAGACCTCATAATTTTGAACCCCGGTCAAGTGATGAGGATGACACCAGAGCTGGCACCCCCACTCCTAACTTCCCCATCGCACCAACAGGAGGATTTTGGGCCAAAACAAATTTAATGTGCATCAGCACCAGGTACACAGCAGGTCTTTAGCGGCCAAGGATTGAGTGAGTGAGTGTAAAGTTAATTGGCGCAAGAGCCAGATATGGCTATGCTGCGCCAAACAAGATTAAACTGTGGTCTAGACGTGAAGTTGAAAAAAGGTAAAAATGGTTGACAAGGAGGGTCGAAAATAGAGAAGGATCGCTAGGGTATCCCGGAAGTGCGTCATCCGTGTTTACCAAAGACAGTAAACCCCATGGGAAAGAAAAAGATCACTAAGGTGCCTCGGGGTCATGATGCCCATACTTACCTGAAGAAGGCAAGTCCCTGAGGTCCCCTGATATAATCCCCAGGGGCAGGGTGCCCTGCTCGGCCAAGGATTGAACCCCCGACTGAATGAAAACTGCTGGCCATGAATCCGAAGCCATCACCACTAGGCCACTGCAGCCTTTTTATGAACCATGAACCAAATTACATAAAGAAATGGAACAGGTATGATATAGTTCTAAAATGGCAATCACTTCTGGTTTGGTATGTTTTGTGTATATATATATACCTCAACATCAATCTTTGATAGAAGCTAAAATTTCAGGCAAAACTGCCAAAAATTAAAGTACACCTATGTCATTTTTTTGTGTCCCACTTTTCTTTTCTCGATCTAATGGTCAATAAGTCTTCATTGTCATATAATTTTTTTTTTTTTAATTTTTCCTTCCACTTTCTATGTCTTCTATAATTAACATTGTTGATAAATTTCTTTTCACATTTTATTATTAGCACAATTGAAATGAAAAATTATCACAAATGAAAATTTCAAAGAAAATATAAAGTTCCAAATAGGATTGGGTTAATTTCTCCCTTAATAATATGATTATATTTAAATACAGGGTGTTCAAGAATTGTTGGACACTTGACAAAATTAAATTAAAAAAAATATGTACCAATCAGATATTTGAAAGATATCTGACAAACAAAAAAAAAAATTTTGTCCCCCATAATTTTAAACCACAAAAATCTGACTCATAGCACTAGGTATGTCACAAAGTCCTTACCAAAAGAATCGGAAGAATGCAAGTAACAAGAAGACGATACTGCAGGTAGCCATGCATGTTTTGTACCTTGCAGAATTAAAATTTGTTTGCATTAAAAGACATTGTGCAGAATGCCAGCTTCTATCAGCGAATTCCATTTAGAGATGGATGAAAAGTTTAAAAAAACCAGTAGAGTAGAGCATTGTCTCGAAACTGGTAGGCCTAGTTAATGTCGACAATGCAAAGATTGACATTGTTAATATATTTCCTCCAAAGTCTCCTGAAAAATGTTCATCAAGCAAGCAGAAACCTGAAACTTCTAAAATCTACTGTGAATGATATCTTGCACAAAAGAATGAGGTTTGACACTAATGAAATTCAATTTAGGTAAAAAAATTCATGCAATCATCCACACACAGAGATTTAGTTTTGCTGTGGATAAGCTCAAATGATAGGATAAGGCATGGAATATTTTTTAGTGATGATTCGATGTTTCATGTATGAAGTGTAGTAAATAGTTACAATTGTTGGACTTGTGTCACTGTTAAACTGTTCTGTAAACCTCAAAAGTTGATGTTCGACGTGCCTTATCTAAAAAGGAAGTTATTGACCTTTCCTTCAATTCAAAAGACCATAATTAATGACTCTTATCTAGATATGATAGAAAATTTTATAATCCCCCAGATCAAAAACTGAGCCAATACAATTTTTGAACAGGATGGCACATCTCCAAAATGGTCAATGTCTATGCACAATTGACCTTTACAACATTTCCTCAACATACGGATTGGTTGGGATGGTCCAATTCTTTGGCCCCTCAATCACCAGATTTTATCCTCTTTGATTTTTTCATGTAGAATTATGTTAAAGAATTTGTCTGTAAGATTATTTGTCCTGATGAAGAGGAATTCAAACAGAGCAAATAACAGCTGCTTTCATTCCATAATCCCTCAGATGTTTTCCAATACATAGAATAAAATTGAATATTTAGATGTACTATGAACCACCAAGGGATTACATATTGAAATCTATTAACTTTAGCAGCTACACATCTAGTTCATGATTAAATTTTATAGCTACTGGTTTCTAAAAAATTTTCTAAATTTCATTTTGTAAAGTATCCAACAATTTTCAGACACTCTGTACATTTTAATAAATTTGTGGGAATTGTAAGGGATATTAAATGAGAGATGAAGATTTTAGTATCTTTTACGAATTTTTATGGCCTCTTACATGACTAAGTTTCTCAAAAAATTAATGCTCTATTTTCAAAGCAGAAATTACCATATGTAATTGTTTTTATTATTTATCTATACTATTTATAAAATTTTCTTTTGTTACCTGGAAGCTAAAAGTAGTTTTAATGAATCTAGCAAAGAAAATAAAATTCATGTAATCTGTATCATTGTCAAACAAAAACTTATCAATGGGGAATTATATAATATTTTTGAATTTTTATTGCAGGCTTTGATAATCTAATTTTTATTTTACTACACATTTTCAACACCTGTATAAAATGCATGGAATTTAGATAAGTTTTCCAAATAAATTAAGCTTTCAATAAGGTACCATTCTTGACAGCTGATTAAAATATTTGCTCTCTGTTCGCTGCTAGGTCGGAGAAAATTTTCCAGATATTGATTTAAAATTTCTTTCTCCAATCATCGAGTGGATGGTGAAACTCTGCCTACTCACTTCTTGTAATTTTCTTAAAACATTATTCAAACATATTAAGTTTTAATTATTTAAATTCTTACTTAAAAATTCTCTCTTCATTTTTAAAACATTCTCACTCTCTCAGATATTTTTCTATAAAAAATTAATTTCTGAGAAAGTGCAGTAGCAAACTCATATAAGTGATTGATACCTGTGAGGGTTAAGAGATCCAAAAACCCATCAACTTCGAAAATGAACACAAAAATACCGTATAGTAGAAAAAAAGGCCTAATTTAACATGTTGGAAGTAACAGAACATGAGAAAAAGAACTTATACAGAAGAAAGTAATAATTTACAGAATAAAGACCTTATTCTTTATCCTTGACATATAGTGTATTCAATGGGATACATTACTGAGATTAAATTACTAATAAATTAAAAGTCACCTCCTCATTCTTATTTTTAAATTATTTTGCAAGTCACATAAAAGAGGTAAACATTGAGAAGTTGTTCAATGAATATAATTTAATAACAATAGATCACAAAAATTGGTACACTAAGGTGGTTATCAACTTTTAAAAATATTGCTATAATCAATATATTAAATGTTAGATCTGCCATCTGGAAGCTTAAATTCTTCATGAGTTTTAAATCTCAAGCATTTTTTACACAGAAGTCATATCATGTATTTTCATCTTATCTTCACCATCCGTTTTATGCATAAGAGATAGTTATAAAAATAAATGTCACCAGGAAAGAAACTAAAAGTAGCAACAACTTTTGCCGTGAGAATATATAAAAAAAATGTGTCAAGTGGTATGACCAATTTAAAACTACCTCAGAAAAAGACACTTTTTTCACATTAATCTTACCGATAAAGGAACTGCCAGTTAATTTTATGGAATACTATTCTGCGATGAAAATATCAAAATTACAGAATTATTTAATACCAAAACTATGTCCTAAATATTTGAGAAAAAAATTACAATAATTCAGACAACTAATGATTTTTATGGAGGCTACTGCAAGTTTCCACAATGTAATGTAATTGTTTATTAACGACACACTAATGGACTTTAGAGGACTTTGAGCCTCGACAGATTTAATGTGCATCAGCCCCAGCTATGGGATTTTCGTGGCTTCAGGGCTCACACCAGCGACTTGACAAAAGCCGTCTGCCACAATGACTGCGAGGCTAAAGCAGCCACCCAAGTTTCAACAAAAGGTGCTGAATATTTTATGTGATGGATGGAACAGAGGGCAAAACATTTAGTATGATTCAATAAAATGACACTTCTAGAATTCTTAATACTAGATATTATACATTATTTCTAGAAATTATATAGAATTCAACAATGAGGGGGAAAAAAAGATATATATACATGCAATATTACAAAGCAACATGTCTTTAGCAATAAAGGAACATTAAATATGAAAAAAATTATTTTAAAATCTGAAGTAATGAAAAAATTATTAGAGAGATTGGAATGTGATCTACAAAACAAGGCATAGAATATTAATAAGCAAAAGAATTTCTCTTTAAAAGATTATAGGTTTCATTTATAGACAGAATGAAAAACTAAAAGTGAGCCTCTAATATTTGTAGTAATTATTTGATGAAATATTCCAGCAGACATATAATAAATGCACCAAACATCATAATGAGGGATATACAGTATAACTAATTTTGACATATACCCATGGTATGGTTTAAATGAAATGTTGGGTGCCCCTTGGCAAAATTTGGGAATAATTGCAAACTTAGAAAAAAGATCGCCAAAGTAGTGATACATAATGAAGGCTTAACATAACTTAAATAACCATATTAAAATTGTCATCGCAACCAAAAATCATCAAGGGTGGTTGTGCTAAAACTGCATGGCAAAACTTAACTCAAGGCAGATAAAAAGCTGTGATATCTTGATATCTGTTACAATTCTCATTTACACAGCACTATTTTATTAATCATAATCATTAATTAAGAATATATCAAGTTTCTCTGCAGAGTTCAAAATAACTCAACTAAATACATAGTATGACTGAATTATTCATATATCAGTATTATTTGATTTTACACTTTTAATAACAATTGGGTGCATATCAGGAATAGGGTGTCCACTAGAAATTTAGCGACTTTTGGAAGCGTTGGCGACTTTTAGGAGCGATAATTGGCGATTTAGGTCATGGTAACCCTAAGCATACACAATGCTTAAGTTACGCACGTTTGGCGACCTATCCAAGAAGTCGCCAAATTCCTAGTGGGCACCCTATTTTCGATTTGTACCAACAATTGAAAAAGGAAATTTTCATTTAAAAACTTTATGATAAGGAGAAAAAATTACCATTACAGCTCTTCTTAATATAAAAAATTACTATGTGATGCTTTTAAAAATTTTAAAATATTATCATTCTAAGAGAAATATATATCCAAATTATTACTTTATAGAAGAATAGTTAACTTTCCTAAACAGTTAACTTTTTTAAAAAATTTAATTATTATGCAACAATAGAAGGGGTAGAATAAGCTTATATACTTTATTTTCAATGATCTACAACATTCACTGAAAAATAGAATGGCTTTCCTCAAACTTCTTTGAAACACAACTTTCAACAGATCCAAGATAATCAATAAAAACTTATGCAATAGAAAATCGATTATAGGATTAAAGTTACTCCAATATTTAATTTAAAAAGTAAATTTTTCAATAGCACAGTAAGAAGAAGATGATAATAAACTAGGAATATGCCAAAATGTTATCAAATATGTCACGTTCTTTCACCTTTCCAGATGCTGTTCCACCAGCTACGCCGATTAAAAATGGACTTTTGGCGTCGAATCCGTTATACACTTTAACACCATTGGAGTTAACATGAAATGCCATTATAATCAAAAATAAAGCTAAGACTAGTTTATATTACGATGATCAATTTTTTCTTATTAACATCAATCAATTACCGAAACGAAACGCATCAGCGATGCGCAAATGATAAATAAAAACAACCGTTACGGTCAAGAAACAAAAGAATTCCCGCAGCTATGACTCATTTTCTAATGCAGTATTTCAGCTAGAATTGGAAGTTTTTCAAAGAAAGAAAGAAATCTTTATAATTTCTCTGCTTATTCTTAATTTTTGTTAGAGATTTTGAACATAAATCACTCAAAAATTTATATAAAAAAATCATATTGAAATTTCTTTGAAAGATGAGTTTGACTTGGTAAATTACCCTTGTGTTGTTTCTTAGTGTGAGGTTTGATAAAAAAAAAAAAAAAAAAAATCACTCACAATCGACCTTTAAACATGAACAATATCCTTAGGGATATAATCAAGATTTTTGACGACAGCTCCAACGGAGCATTCTTACAAAAATGAAAAGAAACCAGGAGTTTATTTTATTCAGAGTTTATCATGTTATGTCAACTGAAGAAGAGATTACAAATAAAAGAAGATCTATTCTGAAGTACACAAAATCGTTCGTTAAAGATGGTGTGCTTGATAAGTAAGGAAATTTTCTTTCTGGTGTTTCATAGAGGAAAACTCGTTTTTGATACCAGCTACTGTCTGGGCCGGCTTAGCCCTATTGCCCTCACGCTTAAAAAAAAAAAAAAAAAAAAAAAGGCCGAAGGGTCATCCCATCCAATTGAATATCATATACGCCATGCAGTTGTTACAGTATCATGCTGCTGGTAGAACTAGATACATAAAAGCTGTAGCTCACAACAAGTAGTCTCAGGAAGGCTACACTGGCTACAAGTAGGGAAGATCGAAGAATTGTCCTTCCGAAAAAGCTCACTAACCTTAACAATTCCGTGAGGAATTCTGGATCATCTTGTAAGTGCTAGTACCCTTAAAAGAAGCCTGATTGTTTCTGGATTGCTTGCACAATGCCATAAAGGAAATTATTCCTGACATCACAGCTTCGCCACCAGAGATTGAAATGGTTTTACGAAAGAGCACCATAGAGCCAGGCGGAATGGCAGCGGGACATTTATAGTGATGAGTCTGTTTTTTTTTTCTTGGTAAAGATAACTGTATCCGTATGAGGAGGCAACGCAGTCAGTGTCACCATCGTCTAGCTCAGTGTTTCTCAATGTGGGGCCTACGCCCACAAGCGGGCAATTCGATTCTTAAGGGAGGTAATTCAAAAAAGTATATTGTGGACCTATATATGTATAGGGATACATAAGAATTTTTAAGAGGCTTTTGGGGGCAAAGTAAGAAAAGGTTGAGAAATACTGGTCCAGCCCCTCAAATACTAGTTTCCTCCCGTAACTCCCTAAACATCTGCACAGATTCCTGCGCATGTTATCATTTCCCTCATTGCGTCATGTTACTGCATGTCATTTCCCTCATTGCGTCATGTTACTGCATGTCATTTCCCTC
>BMAW01126562.1:108468-123214 GCA_019974015.1 Nephila pilipes
TCATTTCCCTCATTGCGTCATGTTACTGCATGTCATTTCCCTCATTGCGTCATGTTACTGCATGTCATTTCCCTCGTTCACTTCACTCTTTGCATTACTCTGGAAGCGTGTGATTGCTAATTTGTTTCTCGTATATATTTTGCTTTATTGTGTCTTCTTTTTTCTTGCACAAAAGCAAGAAAAAGGACTCTTTTCGGAGACAAATACTTTTATATCGTCAGAAGGAATTTTTGATTCTTAATCGAATCAAAATCTGGAAGGAACAATCGTGTGCGAGAATTCTGATTCTGTTATAATATCAGAATAAGTATAATTGATTGTGTAAATAATTTTAGAGTGTCTGAGAGTGATTTTGTTATGTGGTAAGATAATTCCAACCTTGATTCTGTTATGAGAGTGATATGGTTCATTGTAAAAATTATTTTAGAGTGGGTGAGAGTGATTTTATTTGCCCTGATTGTTTTCAATCTTTCAAATATAAATATAATGTGAAACGCCATGGATATAAATTTCATTATAATACTTCTACATTAATTGAGGCTTTGAAAAATCAATGTGCAAATGATTGGAATGTGGGTGAGAGTAATTTTGTGTGTCCTGATTGCTTAAAAACTTTCAAAAGTAGGTACAATTTGAAACGCCATGCAAATAAATTATACTCTAATAATACTAATTTTTTTTTGATAACATATTATTTCACAAATTTCAGATTGTCTTTAATGAGAAATATGAAGGGAAAAAAAACCTCTATACAACAATTTGAATTCAGGTTAAGTAAAATCTTACCTGTACAGTTTACTCACGTTTTAATATCAGTTAAAACATATATGTTGTATTAATCAATAGAAGAAATAAGCGTACTTATTTGTCAAATTAAAATTTTCTAATTTGAAGAAATTTTGATATATGTAAATATAAGAATATTGTAAAGTTAGCTATATATATATATATATACAGACACATATATTTTCATTGTTCTTATATGTATATCTGAGTTATTTCATCAAAATTTAACACTGTTAAATGGAATTTAAGTGCCGCCACTGCGTGACTTGCAACAGTAGTCAAGACAATTACAAAAGAGAAGAATTTGGCTACAAAAATGGGACGATTTCATTTTACACTTGCTAGTTAACAATATTAAATATATTGGATCTTCAATTAGGAAGTTTAATATAGCCTGATGTCACAAATACAGTGGAAACATTGAAAATTCTTTGCTTTATTTGAGCAGTTGGTAACACCGATCGGAAAATAGAAAGAAACGCTAATTTTGAAACTGATTCAATGGCACAATTGCGTCAATGCATACAATGAAATTTTTATCGTATTTTCATGAATTTCGAAAACAATGCCATTAGTTGGTAAAACTAGAAACAGAGTGAGGTCAAAAAAGGCGATGAAAATATTTGATTGTAAGTGCTTAATGACGATTTTCAATACAAAAATATGCGGGCTGTGGAATCCTAGTGGTCACCGTATAGTGAGCCTCGTGCATGTTAAATCTTGTCGAAATCCCAAACCCTCTCGTTGACGTGGT
The DNA here is from genome assembly GCA_019974015.1 of Nephila pilipes. Taxonomy (NCBI): domain Eukaryota; kingdom Metazoa; phylum Arthropoda; class Arachnida; order Araneae; family Nephilidae; genus Nephila; species Nephila pilipes. Next base: position 110,009 of record BMAW01126562.1, read on the forward strand.
GTGAAAATTTGGAGAGGGAGGTGCCAATACCGGTGTTGTCCTCGTTACTTGATCAATGTTCTAGAGTAAGAGATACGTCACCAATAGCTGGGTTCGCTGTGTTTGTCTTCCACCGGGGGGTCCTGAATAGGGAAAACATGTTTAAACTGAATTTTTATAATTCAGGTTTCCAGGTCAATATAATTAAATTGTTTGTAATTCAGGTTTTCGCGTATTGCACCTCAGTGCAACGTTAATAAACAATCATTAGATTTTATTATTCGTGAAATTAAATCAATCGCTTATGTCCTTATAAATAATTCGTGCATTAATTTTTACTTAATGTTCTTAAGTTTATAATGTATGACTGAATAAAATAATTTTAAATATCTATTACATATTTGGAAGTACAAACTAAAATTTATGTAATTTAATAAAATGTATATGGATTATTAATTCATTTTTTCCTTTTATTCTTTTCATTGTTGAAGTGCAAAATATTGAGAAGGTTAATTACAATCCAAATTAATAGAAGAAAATTTTTATTCTGATTGCATGTTATTTAGCAGATTATCTTTCGTGAGAAATACGAAAAATTCCATTTTTCCTCAAAAATTTCGTTTCGAAATTTTTAAATCTTACCTATATGTGTGGTTTACTTTCTCTAAAAAAACAATTGGAACATATATGTTGTATTAATTAGTAGAAGAAATTAGTGTACAAACTTGAGAAATTAAATTTTTATTGTCATAGTGGTTTGGTTGCGTTGAATGAAAAATATGGATACTTAGATAACTGTTTCTACTATTTTTATTACAGTGAATTTAAAATACCTGAGCTGATATTTACAAAATAAAGTGCTTGTCGCACTTCTACTTTCTACACATTGTGAGGTGCACGCCGCATGCTAAAATGTCTTGCAATGTCCGTGGACACGACGTTCTAGTGCAAAGTTTTGTAGAGTTCTGGATGTCTCTTCTCTTTGGAAATTTTGAGTCTAATGGAATTAACCTCTTTCAAAACCCCGGAACATATTCCTTTGACTTGGTTGGATAACTGAAAGTGATAAAACAGTTATAGGTCCTGAACACTCCAAGCGGGGCAGGAATTGACACCTGCTAAACTGGACACCTGATGTGGGAGTGTTCTCGGTCCCCAGGAGAATCGGACTCTATAAGGTCAAAGTTCAGGAGAAACGGAAATGTTGTTTGCCCTTTCTCCCGAGTCTAGATGATCTTGTCTTGATGTAAGGGGAACCACTAACGAGCTTGGTAAGTGTGGTCACCGCATACTCCTCCTCCAGTATCATCGTAACGATACCAGATAGTCAGGGAAGTGAACACGACGGCCGGAACGAGTTTGACGAATGTTTGTCTTTGTTGGTGCATCGAGTGATAATTTTGTTGAAATAGGAGTGATGTCTAAATTAGTAATGGGCATAAATGCTGGTTTTACTCTATGGATGGAAATAGTGGTAGGTTTTTCCTCAACGTTCACTTTGAAAAGTTTATCACTGCGTTTTGACTCCGGCAATGGTCCGTTATAGGGTGTATGTAGTGGGTGATAAATTGAGCCTCCCCTCACAAATACATGTGTGCACATTTTTAAGTCTTTGTGCACAAATACAGCTTGTTTTGTATGTGAAACAGTTGGTTTTGGTTTAAGTTGCTGTACGTAATCATGAAGTTATTCAACGAGCTGGGCTGGATAGCTGTCTGCTTGAGTATAGTCGTAGAATTCTCCTGGTAATCTAAGGGTTTTTCTGTACACCAATTCAGCCGAAGTACAGCCTATATTTTCTTTCAAAGATGCTCGAAGACCGAGCAGAGTAGTGGGAAGAATTTCCGTTCATTTGTCAGTCGTATGGCACATAATTGCTGCTTTTAGTGGTCTATGAAACTCTTCTATCAATCCATTGCTTTGAGGGTGGTACGCAGCTGCTCATATTCGTTCCACCCCGAGTAGTCTGGCAAGAGCCTTAATGACACATGATTCGAATTGGCGTCTTTGATCTGTAGCAATAATAAAGGGAACACCAAAACGAGCTATCTAATTTGAAAAAAATATGTCAGCTATTGTTGTAGCTTGAATGTCGGAAAGAGGTGTAGCTTCAGTCCATCTTGTGAAGCGGTCGATAACGGTCAAGCAGAAAGTATATCCCTTTGAAGGTGGAAGCGGCCCAATAATATCCAAGTGAATATGATCAAAACGTGTCGACGTGTCAATGAATTTTTGGAGTGGGGCTGAAGTATGGAGACGCAGTTTAGAATATTGGCATGGGATACATTACTTAGCCCAAGCTATGAAATCTTTGTTTATGCTATACCCCAAGTAGGGGCTTCGAACTAATCTCGAAGTAGCTTTAATTGCAGAGGGAGCTAAATTGTGGATGCAATCAAAACAAATTTTCCTGGAATTTTCAGGTATGTGGGGACGTGCTATATTAGTGGATAAATTACAGTATAACTCCACATCAGAATTTGGAAGCTTAACTTTTTTCAAATTTAAAGAATTTTCAGATTTTGATAAATTCGTTAATTTGCTATCATTTGTTTGTGTTGATGAGATTTCGTGATAGTCCAATGGACTTAATAGTTGGATCTCATTAATACATGATAAAGTATCAGCGAGATTATAATCTCAGTGCCTTTAATGTATTGGATATTTGTAGTGAACTGAGAAATGAAATCAAGTTGACTATTTTGTCTCCGTGAGCATTTTTCGGACTTTTGCTTAAAAGCAAATGTTAAAAGCTTATGGTCAGTAAATATGATAAATCTATTTCCCTCTAGAATGAATCTGATTTTCTTAATGATTGAATAGACTGTTAACAGTTCCCTATCGTGTAAGCACTATATTTCATTTGAGTATCAGTAAGCTTTTGCGAAAAGAAGGCTAAAGGTTCGAAGGCTCTTTAAGGCGCTCATTTGGTTCAGTGCTCCATCCATTGCAAAATCCGATACATCTACCTAAAGTACAAGGTATGCGTTCAGTGTCGGGTGAGCTAACATTGCAGCATTTGCTAATACTTGTTTAGATTTTTCGAAAGTTGCACTCGTTTGATCAGACTAAGGATTTTTTCTCTTATCATTTCGTTTTGAACCTTTCAGAAATTCGCTAAGAAGTACTTGAGTGTGAGCTGCTCGAGGTAGGAATCTACGATAGAAATGTAGCATTCCTAAAATTTGTCTCAAGTCTCTTGCAGTTTCTGGTTTTTTTGTAATTGAATATTGCTTCTACTTTTTCTGGAAGCTGTTTCATACCCACTTTAGTAATAAGGTGTCCAAAATTTTCGATTTTAGGAACACTAAAAATGCATTTTGAAACCTTAAGCTTAAGACTATAATCATTTAATTTTGTTAAGACTATTGTTACGTGTTTCCTATGAGTTATCTCGTTATCAGAGAAAACTAGAATATCGTCTAGATACGTATAACAAAAATCTAGACTTCTTAAAACCTCAAGCCTAAACCTTTGAAATGATTGAACTGCATTTTTAATTACAAAATTTAAATAGGGAAATTCAAAAAAGCCAAAAGGAGTAATTGTTGCATTCTTAGGTATATAATTTTCATCAATTGGTATATGATGATATGCACAAGCGATATATAATTTTTGAAAATTTTTTTTTCCCATGGAGCAATTGTCGAAAATTTTGAATATGGGGAATAGGATATAAGAGAGAATAAAAAATCGTAGCAGTGTATAATGCTCTATAATCCCCAACTGGACGTATGCCGGTAGGCATTTTGTTCACTACATAGAACGAGGATGACCTGTTGCTTTCAGAAGGACGACAAATGCCTTGTTCTATCACGTACTCGAATTCTATCTTTGTCTCTTTAAAGCTGTTTTTTTTCTAATGTTAAAGAATAGGGCCCAAAGTTCGAATGCATTTTCAGGCAGAAAAAATGCTTCAGTATTAACATAAATTACTATGGACATAACACATATAATTATTTATTAAAAAGAGTTCTTAGAATTTTTATTTTTAAAAAAATATACAATTTTTTGCCCTTATGTAAAATGGATATTCAATTTTCTATGTTAAAGTATAGGAGATGAAATATTCGAACACATTTTCCACAAGAAAAAATTTATTTATTCAAGCAGAATTGAATAAGTTAAATTGTGACAATTGGTAAATAATGGAGAAAGCCTTATGATTCACAGAAGCTTAGGCGAAGATTACGAACTAACCACTAATAAACTCTCCGGTTTGGGAATATTTTGTGTGTGTGTTTATAAAAATTTATCTGTGGAATGTGGTAAATTTGTGTTATTGAAAAGATGTTTAAAAATAAGTTTTGATTCAGTGATGTGAAAGGAGAAAAGACAGAATCTGAATTAAATTAATGTTGAACTTCTCTGAAATCAATTAAAAGTTACTTAAACTTTCTTAATTCATCCTTTAAAAATACAACAAAATTCAAATTACTATTTCTTGAAGTACAAAATGTGAAATTTTAATTTAATCACTATGATGCACTGAATTAATTTGTTTATTCCAACAAAAGTTATCTTTTAATTTAACTAAATTAATTAATTTATTATTATTTTTCGAAGGGAATTACGTATGAAAGAAACAAAACACAAAACCATCAGTTCAATTAACTGTAATTTTCTCTTTGAGTGAATTGGTATATAAAGAAGAATGAAAAACAAATAAATAAATATTGATCGAAAATAAATTTCCGTCTTTCGAGATCAACATCATTTGAACTTTTAAATAAGATTTATCGTAAATGTACACATTATATTTGTAATAAGTGTTATATTTGTCATAAATGTAATTATAATCATACATTATTTTTTAAATTTTTACGACATAAATATATTATCAAAAGGTTATGTAGATCAGTTAATATTTATGCATTTCAATCTCATCTTTTCAGAATATCTTCAAAATTATTATACATTTTTTATACAGAAAACTGAACTGAATCCTGAGGAAATGCTTCCCATATTCATTAAAAATAAAACCATTTCTTAGCCTTATCATTGAAGTAATAAGCTGATAATTACAGAAAAATAAAATATTTATGATCACTGAATGTTTTACTGACTATCACACCACTTGTTATGTTTTTTTTTTTTTAATCCCCTCAGGTACTTGTCTTCATTGGGCAAGTACAAGCATCAACAACCCCCAGAAACCCTAGTGATCTTTTTTATTTCTCGTGGTTTTTACCGTCTTTGGTAAACACGAGTGACCCATCCCTGTGATACGCAAGATATCCTTCTATATTTTAGACCTATCTTCTTGTTAATCAATTTTTACCTATTTTTCGAACGTGAAGACCACAATTACACTTTGTTTGGCCAAATTGCCAAAAAATTACATTGCCAAATCTGCTTCTTGCGCCATTAAACACTATCATCACATCGCATCCCATTGAGTAGGAAATGAAATGAGATGAGATATAGAAATCGGACGTTTTAAAATGCTGAGAGTAGATCAAATGTTAGTGTTATAAGAATGCGCATGATATTGGTGCAGGAAAGTTACGTGACCATCGGAAAGATGATATTTCACCCAGACTGTGTTTATAAGTATTATTCTCGACTCAGATTCGAATTTGTTTGTTATTGAGATAAGTTGAAATGTTCAGTTATATTCTTGGTTTCCTTCCTCCTTCATAGTAATAGTTGTCATTCGAAAACACAAATAAAACTATTTTGATTTTTCTTAATTATCTCTTTCTTGGATGAACATTCATTGAGTTCCGATGACTTGGATCCTAAGTAACGGTGCAGAAGATGTCACAAATGCGCCCACCATTACTCACCCTGGATTCGGATCCGGAGTTGGAATGACAATTTTGTAGATTCAATTTTTTGACAGTCTTTATAGAAATAAGAAACATGAAGGAAGGCTTATGTAAATACAAAACAGTAAATCTATTGGATATATTATTTGGAGAAACCAATTAACTTGTTCATTATATTCTTACACAATTACTGGTCGTTGTAGCCGAAAGTAATTGTGTAAGAACATAATGAATAAGGGGAAAATAGCGTTTTTCTCATCGAGGCATGGGTTCGAGTCCTGATTCCGTTGAAAACCACCATTTAGTGATGTTGAAGTACGTTACATCTGCAGAGGCTCCAAGTCATCACGTTGGCGGGGTGTGGAAGTATGGAGAGTAAAATTTCAGCTCACAAGTGTCCTCCTGGTCATTTGACTTTGGTTCAAAATTACAAGGTGCATCGACAATTATCACTGTGTGGCTTTTAAGTATGAAGTTAATAACATAATCAATCTTTCATAACAGGAGTGCCAGCTGCATTAGCTTTAGGAGCTACATTTCAAAAAGAAATATTTGAAAGAGCCGTTTGTTCAATGTTACCATATGAATATTGTAAGATTTCCCTACATTACGCTTCATTTTCCTCCAAAAGGACACTATTTTGTAAATTTTTCATCCAAGAAAAGTGAGTGGGGGAAAGTAGAGGTTTCTGGCGCAAGAGCCGAATATGGCTATGCTACGCCAAGCAATGCATATTTGTGATTTAGCAAAGGTCTTCAAACTGGGTTCCACGGAACCCAAGGTTCCCTAAAACTTTGGCAGGGGTTCTGCAAGGGATCACTATTTGCTTAATAAAAGCGCCAAAATATTAGACAGTTTGCTTGTAAAAATAAGTATAAATAAATATTTTATGGATAAAATAAAATCGCGGGCCTCAGATACATTAATCGAGATACATTAGGTCACATATTGGCCACCGTTCTTTTGTTTAGATCAGGGGTATTCAACACTTGAGGGAAACCTTTGAGCTTAGAACGTTTTCTTTGATGCTTTTTCGAGAGTCATATAGCGACCAAATATATAATTCCACATAGCCGAGAATTCGCCGAAAACATTTCAGTTAGACGTATTCGTTTTAGGTGCATTTTTTCCTAATTCATCCCACCTTTAAAGGTCTGACATGTGATAGATAATTGGGTAGTGTTCTAAAACGAACCTTAGAATTCAAAAGTAAAATCAAATGGGCTGCATCTACCCGATGCTTGGGTACTTGGATAAAAATAAATCCAAAGAGATTTCATCAAACATATACTTTATTTATAAAGGCACAACACAGAGACACACACAAGTAAACGCTCAGCAATCGCCGAGTGCACAAATCGTTCTGTTTTTACATTCGTGAATGAGTCAGCTCGCAGACTGACGTCACAGCACAGCCGCGCAGCGGTTTCACTGTGTTTCGCAACATCCCCCCCCCCTTGAGACTCAGATAGAGTCTCAAGAGTATAACAAACATTATTCAAAAGATCCAGTCTTGTAGGGGCTTTCACAGGCCTTCCAGAGGATGTAAATTTTCTCACTATCACATCATCAGCAGATGTTACATTGTTTTCATTATCAGTCACATTATTAGAATTAGATTCCTCTCCACCCAGTTCCCCATCAACAGATTCCTTTGAATAAATTTCTAATGGGTAGATATGCTGTATAGGGCGTAAAACTGTCCCATGTTGCGTTTTAAGTTTAACTGTGCGCATTTTTCCATTGCGCCCTGGAATCAACTGAATAATTTTTGCCAAGGGCCAAAACAGTCGTTTTTTATTATTATCTCCTATTAAAACTATTTCTCCATTTTGAGTATTATGCGACTGCTTTTCATTATGTTTTAGCACGAGTTGTCCAAGATATTCTTTCCTAAAACGTTGGCATAAGTCCTTTAGTAGTTTACTACGATATTTTATTCTTTTATTCAGACTCCTCGAATTCAATTCTTCCATATCATCAGTGTTAGAACTTCTGTTCTCGATAAGGAACATAGTGGGGAGTAAGAGGAATCAATTCTTCAGGATTTTCTGATACATATGTCAAAGGTCTACAATTAATAATAGAGTCACAATCACAAATTAAGGTATACAGTTCATCATGGGATAACACAGATTTACCTAAAGTACGCCTTAATAAATCCTTTATGGTGCGGACCAAGCTTTCCCACCAGCCACCCCACCAAGCCGCGGTTGGAGGAATCAATTTCCAAAATATTTTATGAGTTCTAGTCTCCTTTTGAACTTTACTCCAATTTAATTTTGGTAGATCATTAGAAGCACCCCGAAAATTAGTCCCATTATCACAATAAATCGTTCGTGGTCGCCCACGTCTAGCGATAAATCGTCTAAGGGCCAAAAGAAAGGCATCCGAAGAAAGGGAATTAACTAGTTCAAGGTGAATGGCCCGGTATACCGCGCAAGTACAGAACCATCCACACTTTGCATTCATTTTTCAAAAACAGTGGCCCTTCTAAATCAATTCCCACAATTTCGAATGGAGAACTATCAGTTACACGATCTGGTGGCAGAGGCGTTGGTTCGCTTGACATAGATTTAACCTTATAGCGGTTACATGCAATACAATTATAAAGAACATTTTTAATAGTTTTTCTACCTCTGATTATCCAAAAATTCTCCCGCAACAGACATTGCATCATTTGGATTCCAGCATGACAGTTTTTCTATGTACATTTTTAATTAACAATTTAGTGAACTCACATTTATCAGGTAACAATATTGGGTACAAAAAAGATCTTTCATCATCTAGGTTACTTATTTTTGTTTTTACTCTAAGAATACCTTCATCATCAACAAAAGTTACAACAGAATTTAAAAATTTTGCATTAGAAAGATATTGGCTTTGAACTAAACAAATTAACTTCTTTTCAGAAATTTCAAACTCGGATTGTGAAAGTTCATTGTTTTTACATTTTCCATTAACTAATTTACAATTATTTATAAATATTAATACCCAAGCAAAAACTCGGATCCTTTTATCATAATCAGAGGCTCTTTCTGCACACCAAGGGTGTGTGTCTTCTGTTAGATTCATATTTACATTTTGCACTTTCTCCTTTCGATATCTACTTCACTGGGTTGAGAACTAACCTCACTAACAGGCCAGGATTCTGGATTTTCTTTCAACCAAATTGGACCCTTCCACCATTTAGAATTTAACATTTGTTTGGGAGTACATCCGCGTGATAAAAGGTCGGCAATATTCATATTTCCGGGTACATGTCGCCATGAAAAGCATCCTGTTAGCTCTCTAATCTCTTTAACGTTATTCACAACAAAAACCGACCATTCTCCAAATTCTTTAATCCATCGCAAAGCAACAGTGGAATCTGACTAGAGTGTGACTTTAATGCTTGCCACACCTAGCGCTCTTATAACAGAATTAACAAGTCTTGCCCCGATACAATAAGCCATCAGTTCCAATCAGGGAATGCTCAAAGGCTTTACAGGAGCCACTCTATTTTTAGCGCGAATAAGTGTCACTTTACTTTCACTTCCTACCTGAGATCTAACGAAGACACACGCAGCATATGCCCCCTTACTTGCATCTACAAATACATACAATTCAGATGTTTCATTAAAATTCATAAATCGTGACAAAGTTACATCTTTCAATAAATACATTTCATTTAACCATTTAGAGAACCGATTAACAACAGAAGGAGGCAATTCCTCATCCCAAGAAAAGTGAGATTTCCATAAATCTTGTATAATGACCTTAGGGAGCAATGCAGTTGGAGTCAACACACCAATAGAATCATACAATTTTTGTAAAGTAGACAAAATTAGTCTTTTATTTATCTTAGTACCACATGATGCAATTTCAAAATCTATTTTACACTTCAATGTATCCTCATCTAAATTCCAAATTATTCCCAAAACTGAAGTATCTCCAGAATTCCTACTAGTATGTTTACACTCTACATTGCTCTCCCAACTCCTCAAATTAAAACAACCCTTAGACATTATAAGTTGTACTTTTTCAACTAAATTATCAGCTTCTGCAACAGTATACACTCCTGTTAAACAATTATCGACATAAAAAGAGCATTTAAGTTTCAGGACAACATCAGAAAATTCAGTACAATTGTCCAAAAGATGCGTAATTGTTGCATTCAATAAAAAAGGACTCGAAGAAACACCAAATACAACTCAACAATGTCTATAAATTAATTCATCATTGCAAGGGAAGAAAAATCGAAGAAATTTTCTGTCTTTAGGAACAACAGACAACATCAGGAAAGCTTTTCTATATCCGCACTTAATGCAATCGGATACATTCTAAATCGATCGATAATATCAGGTATTAATCCTATCAAATTGGTTCCCTTAAATAAACCTTCATTCAATGAAGGACCCTTTCTCAGAGGCAGAAGCATCAAATACAGGCCGAATTTTTGTAGTTCGGCTATCAAATTTAATCACAGGCCTATGTGATAAATAATGGCATGCTGTATTCAGTTCAGAATCTGGAACACGTTCAATAATATTCAATCTTTCCCACTCCCGAAAAACCTTTTGATAATCCGAAAGAAATTCCCCGTTTCCGTATCTGTTTATCATTTTTTCGTGTCTTCGTGCTAGACATTTATTACTAGGTAAATTCGAAGAATCAAGTTTCCACAAGAGTTCTACCTCATATCTTCCATCCGGAGGAATTTTAATTTTATCATTAAAATCTTTTAAATTAAAATCATCTTTCTCTTTTTCGTTTCCGGATGATATTCCTGAAACCTCAAGTTCCCAAAGTTTATTCGCTGGCAATGACATGGAATGCATTGATAACGATGGTAAAATGTTATCAATTCTGCACGATCCCTTTCCAAACACTGTCCATCTAAGTTTCGTTTCTACGGCCGTTAAGCCACATTCTAATACAACAGTATTTCCTGTCAATAATTTTCCAATAACATCAGCACCTATCAAAAGATTAATTTCTGTTTCTTCTAAAAAGAAATCGGCAAAAACTATTTTCCTTCTTTTTAATTCATTCAATATCTCATCATTCTCAATTCTCGGAAAGAAACAGCAAATCTTTTTTTCAGAGAAAGCTTCAAAACCACTAGAAAAACCTCTTTTTAAATTACTGACCTCGATCACAAATACTTTATGACTTTTTGGTTCGGTTTCATCCCCTCTGAACAACGCATGAGTCACAGTCTCTGTTCGAAGAGGAAAAGCTTTAAGCTGAGTCATAATTTTCTCGCTTACATAACTACTTTGAGAGCCAGAGTCAATAACTGGTTTTACTTGGATTGGTAATGAAAATGAACCAAAAGGATTATGCATTGAATGTGAACATGTGATGCATAAGAGCAGTTTAAATCCCACAAAATTGAAAAGACATTTAGAAACAAATCATCCATCTTTACTTAATAAAAGTGTTAAGTATTTCGAAAGAAAATGTAATGAGTTGAAAAATAGAAAAATGACTTTTAAGAACTTTGTTAAAGACGATAATGCTTTGGAAGTATCGTATCGTGTCAATTATCATATTGTTCAGCAGGGTGAAGCTCATACGATCTCAGAAAGCTTAAACTGTGCGTGAAAGCTGTAGTTAATTCTATGATTGGGGAAGAACATGCTAATTTAATTGACTTTGTACCCCTATCGGATACTACAATTTCAGGGCGTGTTAAAGGTATTTCTATTTTTTGTGAAAATGAGCTCATAAGACGTTTGATAGCTTTTGAACATAGATTTACTATCCAACTAGTCGAAACTACAGATACAGCTGGATTATCCATCTTGCTCGTTATTATGAGATATATACATGGAACGGCTGCTCAAGAAGATAAGCAAATTTGCAAAAGTCTACCAACTAGAACAACTGCGGAAAATAGTATTAAAGTTATAATTTTGATAAATTATAATAATAATTGCGTTAAAGTTATAAATTTTATCAAATCAAGACTATTGAATTGAAGACTTTTCAATTTATTGTGTGAAAGTATGGAAAGTTTACATATAAAACACTACACTATAGCACACGGACGTCCGTTGGTTCTCATGGAAAAGTGTTGACAAGATTTTGCGAATTAAAAGATGAAGTAAGAATTTTTTTATCTGAACATGTCTCTCACTCTCTCTCTCTCACACACAGAAATATTAAATGACGAGGTTTGGATTGGATTCAAAAAGTTGTGTATCTAGTAGATATTTTTACCTATTTCAATAAGCTCAACACATCGCTGCAAGGAAGAACTATCACAATTTTCAAGGTACAAAATAAAATTAATGCCTCTCTTTTAAAATTGAAATTCTGGACAGATTGCATTTTGAAAAGTAATATTGAAGGCTTTCATAATTTACATAATATTTTAGAAGACTGTATCGCTAATCTCGATAAAAATGTGAAAATTACTTTAGTTCAACATTTATTAGAACTGCAAAAGACATTTCTTGAATATTTTCCTGTCCAGAAAGAGAAATTATCTTGGATCCAAAATCCTTTTCAAGATTGTGACACCTCTGAACTCCCAATAAAAGAAAGATAATAACAAATTGATTCATCGACCGACACTCAACTGAAACTTAAATATAATCAACTTGACATTATGCATTTTTGAATTGACATCAGAAAATTATATCCTGAAATTGCCAAAAGAGCTGTGAAACATCTAATGTCATTTTTTTCATCCTATATATGCGAAAAATCTTTCTCTTTGTATGCTGCGGCAAAAATAAAATACAGAAATAGATTAGAGATGAATATGACATTAGATTGCAGATTTCAACAGCTATTCCAGGCGTAAAAATACCATGTAAAGAAAAACAATCACATCCAAGTCATCAAAAATATTTTTTGATTAATTTGTTATAATTTAAAATATTGTTGCTATTGTTAGAAACTATTTTAGAGGGATGAAAATTCTCATTTTAGCTACCTTACCATTCATTATCTTATTAAGATGTTTGTATTGCGATAAAATAAAAATAGAATAATAATTCTGTAAATTTGAGTATGATTAAAGCTTTGATATCCTATTTTTTTTCAGCTCTTTGATCAAGCGGTAAGAAAACGGTAACGGTTTCTTCAAGAAAACGATAAGGTCAAAGAGTTCCCCAAAATGTAAAAAGTTGAATACCTCTGATCTAAACGTTTGAACACACACACACACACACACACACACACACACACAATGTATATATATATACATTACTATGTCGTTTGAGTGACAAAATAGATTTCGTTAAATTTCTATTGTACATTTCTTATAAAATTTTATAGAATTATGTGTCAGTCACTTTGCTTCTTTCTTATATCCAGATATACTCTCAAAGGCATTATTGAAAGATAGAGAGAAAAGATAGATTAGTTTGAAAAAAAAGAGTCGAAAATCATGGAAAAAAAAAGTCTTGAACCTTCCTGGTTCATTATTCGTATGACATTAATTCTTACTCGTTTCATACAT
>BMAW01126562.1:127492-203702 GCA_019974015.1 Nephila pilipes
TTGATGTATTGTTGTAGTTGAGTAGTGGTTAACTCTAGTGACTGATTTTGAATATATGAAATTCTTTTGAAAACGTGTTTTGTTACTGTTTTGTGATCATCTTTTTTCTTTCACTTATTTTCCAATTTTAGAAATATATATATATATTCTTTAATGTATCGATTTCTTTTGTTTTGTTTTTGTACTTCATTCATTATCGTAATCTGCTCAACGGGCTTTATTAGTGAAAATGGCCAAACATATACAATTTCCGTTGGCGTCGGTTGTATCATTTTTATGACTTTATCATCGGTGCCGGGCGCGAAATGGAAAAGTACCCTTATTTTCTCTCTTCTTTGTTGCATCCTTTTATATCTACATCGACAATGAAGAAATTTCTTGCATCAAAATCCAGTGAGATCTTAGTCTTTTGCATTAAATCAGCTCTAATTATACGAGGATATTTAATGTCCTCTATTACTGTTTAAAGGGCCATTTTGGTTTGAAATGTCTAACACTGAGTCATGGTCACGAGCTCGCGGCCGACGTTATTTCCGTCGATTCATGGTTTCGAGTCCTGATGCCGCAAAAGACCCACAGTGTAGCGGAGATGAGGCACATTAAATCTATTGAGGCTTCAATTTCTTCCATTGGTGTGGCGTAGAAGTTTGGAGAGGGAGGTGCTAGCTCAAGTTTCGTCCTCGTCACTAGTCCGAGGTTAATTGCAAGCTCGTTCGCCAAAAACCTAATGCTACTTCTACGTGCGACGTTAATAAACAATCAATCAAATTATTTAATAAAGAAAAAGTTATTAATTTCTTACTTACATAAATCATATTTACTTATTCTTTGGAAACAGGCATAAATGAAAAAAAAAAAAAAAAAAATTAAAATCTAAACGAGCTTTTTCTGGCACCGTGGCCTCACTTAGGAAGTGTTGATCGTAGAATTTGAAAGAAAAAAATATTTTTTTTTTTAGTTTAATGTAAAAAGAAACCTGAAGAAGATAAAGACAAAGCAAGAGATGAAAATTTCATACCACCGAAAAAGATAAGTTTCACCTTACTGTCCTGAATTTTTTTTTTTTTCTAAATGCATTATGACAATGATATAGTTTGCGGAACCAATTACTAAGGCAATAAAATTTAAAGAAGTGAACTACGAAAATTTATATTGAACCAATTTTTTGTAGGGAGTGGACTTTTTTTTTTTTAATAAATATTGATTGAAAAAAGATACACAGTTACTTTACAATTACTTATACTTTATTTCTGCATGAATTTTTCAAATAATGAGGAGTTACTCATAAAGTTTAAGTAATTTTAACTTTAGGGAACAATTATGTTTAACAGAATACATAGTTCTATAGCAATATATCCATTTCGTTGAAATAAAATTTATGTATACAATTAGTTTAATTTTAATACGATAAATTAATACACACAAAATTTGTACTACAAAATTAATACTAATTAAATGAACTACAAAATTAATACTAATTAAATGTGCGACAAAATTAATACTAATTAAATGTACTACAAAATTAACACTAATTAAATATATTTATGTAAACTGCTAATTAATCATTATATTGATTGTTTTTAGAATTTAAATTTAGACACCTTCGAAAATAATATATAACAACATTTCTGTTGATAGATGCTTGAGAACTGTGCTCCTTTTTTTATTTTAATTTTTATTCACTATAACTTTTCTTCAATTATTTATTTTTTATTGTTATTTTTTACTACTATTAATATTTTCCTTATAAAAATAAATGAGAGAGAGGTTTACATGTTTAATCTTTAACGCTTTTAATAGCCCTCTCATCCTTTAAAATTTCTCTTTTTGCTAGGAAAAGAAACTTTTCTTTCATTACTTCTTCTTTCCTACAAAAAAAAAAAAAAAAAAAAACCAGACACCCCTTCCCCCCTCAAATGCAACAAATCTGAAAACCCTTTCAACTTCAACGACTGAAATTTTATGGTGTCCTTCAGTTACCCCAATTGACTATAGCACCATAAAGATATGTTTATCACTCAAGTGAAAAAAAGAAATCCCAGCCAATACAACGACAATAGCCCGTGTTGCGCCAAGTGCAACATCAATAAAAACAAACAAACATTACATTGTTATTGTGCATCATTGTTTATATTATATTTAAAATCCAAAAGGAATAATTTTATTTCGAATGACACATTTCTATATACTTATTCAAGAGATAACACACAAAACATTTTAACTATAATTACGTAGAAAGATTTTGAGAATAGGACTGGCACACATATTTTTAAATACATCACTATTTTCGTGTATTAGTGTATGCAATATATTTCATTCATTAAATGTATTGCCATTTTTATACATTAGCAACACATGCGTGTTGCATAACTTACGGAAAGAGAGAAGAGAAATGTGGTTTTTTAAAATTATGCCTTATAACTAAAAAAATTGTTCAAAATTTTATGATAAAATAGATGTACATCTACATATATTATTTGAGAGATCATTTATTACTATTTTTTCTTCTTCAAAACTTCATTTCTAGAAATCAGATTGAAATATATTGAATTTTTTATGATTAAATGAAGAATATATAGAGAAAAAATTATTACGATCAAAATTTTTTCCGGTTCTTAGATATGTGCACAATTTAACATGTACAATACTTTTTTCAGGAACGAAAACATTATCTTATTGTATTGCAATAGTGTCTGGAGCAGCCGAATGATTATGTTCGCGATTTTGTGGTTAGCAATGTTTCAGTCGAGCCGAGTGTTCGAGCCCTATTTTCCTAGAACCCCATCGTGGTTCAAATTTTATAAACAATTAATAGCTGTCCAGTTTCTTCCAAATGCGATGCTCATGAATATTCAATACTTATAATTTTTGTTTTCAGAATTTGACCTCGAAATATTTTTTCCCTCCCTTTTATTCTTATAACTAATGCAGAATGATAATTATTAAGTGGATATTATTTTAATACAGCTTTACTTATAAATATATTGAATTGGTTTTTTCGCCCTCTAAAATTAAAGAGGGACATTTCATGATGATTGGAAAACGAAATTTCCCCAAAATATTTACATGAAGGGAAAATTGTATTTTTATTAACATGATAGAGATGCTTATTGATATTTTATCTTTCTCGTTCTCTTCTTTCCGAGTCATTGATTTATTCAGTCTCAATGCCAAATCATAAAAAATTAATTTAGATTCTTTAGATATAATCTAGCACAAAACAAGTACTTGTTTTTCCTGACTTATTGTGAATTTCGTGTTAATTTCATATCTAAAATGTCATTCCCTTCTTGTTATTAAAAATAAAGTGTCCATTGGTGTAACTTTTCCTCCAATAAAATTATTTTCCATAATTGAAGTTTACAATGAGATTGCGTGGACAATTTCGTATTGAGATAAATTCATGAAATGTATTTATAATTCAAGGTTGATTTCATTACTTTTTGAATATATTAGATGTAGATTAAGATTATATAAAGAATCTTCGAATATTGCTTTCACATAAAGTTCTTAAAACTAGTTACCATATTTTATGTCCATTTTTTTTTTTTTTTTTTTTTTTTTTTGCTGTTGTTAAATAGCACTAAATTTTTAGAAAAACATGATTTATTTAAGCTTAGATTTTGTTATTTATCTGTTTGTATTAATGTCGTATTAGAGTAACACAATGAACTTTTTAACGACTGACTTCAGGAAAATTAACCAAGGTTTGATAAAAAAAGAGCGACACCTGAAACTGTATGCTCGTTGTTCCATTTCTATTGTGTGTGTGTGTGTGTGTTTTGCCTTTGATTTGGGAATAAAATATAAAATTTGTATCTTTCAACACAAATATTTGACATGCATACTATTTATTCTTTTGTTGGTATATAATCTGTTTTATAAATTTCTATCGTGAGTGTTTGATGAATACATGTGATGTTAAAGTTACTGTAACGTGATTACCTGTTACAAATTAAAATTATCGTTATCTTAAATTTTCGTAAGCCTTTGTTATAGATAGTTTTCACTAAAAACAAAAACTGAGTGAAGCTAATGATTTTAAAACTTTTGTTTTCGATATGAGAATAATTCAAATAAAATCTTTGAAAAAAAGTAAATTAAAAGTGTATATATATATATATATATATATATATATATATATATATATATATATATATATATATATACACTTTACGAAAGGGCTATTTCGCATCACGAGGTAAAGAAATCCATCGAGTTTGCTTAGTGTGCACATGAGTGGTAACTACTAAATAGAGACTCTATACTCCTTTTCTACTAGAGAAAATAAGAAATAAACGGTAAGAAAGGATGACAGAGATCACATTATTCTCGTTTTTCTCTAGTTTTGAATGGGAAAAGGAGGGAAAGAATCGAGGGCCGATTTCTGGTGGGGAGCCAGCCACAATACTTGCTCCTTTCAGATTGTCTAGAGGAGATATTTATTATCTTGTGAGGTCGTTTTCGAAGTTCAACATAGCTGTGAAAACGTAAATATAAGAAAATGGAAAAAATTAGAGCAAAATTTTAAAAAAATTAAAAGCATCCAAGAAGTTCCCATTCAAAAATCAAGCGAAATAATGAAATATATGACTAGTATCGAATGAGCACTTTGCTTGCACTAAGTAACGCCCTTTCTAACTTCCCAGTAGAGGGAGCTTTCATCGACTCTTACTTTCGGAATGCTTCAAAGGGAGCCTTAATCGTATGGCGAACCTCGGTCTTTACTCGAGCTGCAGTATAAGTAACTTCTGTCCACCATGCTATATATAGCAGACGTAATTTCATTGTTAGACATCAAGAGGTTGAAATACTGGTTGTCGGCATTATGCATTTCGTGCTATTAGTTTTAATTGGATGGCGCGAAATGCTAAGAGCCTGAATCTCTTGCAGTGTTTCGCAGTAACACTCAACATTTAGCGTTGGTTTTAATTTGAATTGAGTGTTCGTTAAATTGTCGTGAAAGTCTCTTCATTTCAAAACTTATATTTATTGCACAAATGTAAGAGATATATAAATGGTATGAAATTCAATTGGCAATTTTTCTATTAATTTTAGTTAAAAGCATCTTCCAGAAAAGTCTGTCAAATGATTTTTTTTTTTTTTTTTTTTTTTTTGCGGTGGCGTAAATGTCCCATACATATTTAATTATGCACTTTTAGTCTTTACTTCAATTCTTATTATTCTTTTAAATGTTTAATCCGTCTTACATTTCTTTCAGCCCATAGGGAAATGTGTATTGCAAGCAAGAAAAATTTCTTCAGTATTCGGAAGAATATTTAAAAAATTTAGTTTGATACCACCTGTCTACGACGAACGGTCACCTTTTCGTCTTTTACGCTAACAATGCTTGACCAACAAACCTATGAAACGAGGTCGTCTCGAGGCACATTTGAAGACGAAGAATAATGCTCATATTAATTCAGATTTGAATTGCTTTTAAACTTTTAAGAAAAAAAATTTAAAAAAGAGTAACAATTAAGTCTAATAATTGTCATAATGCTACTATCAATCGTACTAGTTCGACTATTTATGAAATTTCATTACCTATCAATAAATCTGCGTATCATACTATAAGAGAAAATTTAATCAAACCATCAATATTAATATTACTTATAATGATTCTAGATATTTGAAAAATGGTTTTAAAGCTATGCCACTAAGTAACGATACTGTTAGCAGAAGAAGACGCAATAAATTAAGATATTGAAATACAACCTGAAAAGCTGAAAATAAGAAAATTCTCGGTGAAAATTGATGAATGGACCTTTGAGTCAATAAGACCGTACTTGTAATTAACAATTAATTGAAGGTAAAACATAATGCTCATATTAATTCAGATTTAAATTACTTTCTAACAACTTTAAGACGGTACTTATAACTGACGTAAGATATATCGATAAAGGTGATTTTGCTATAGAAATGCTGTTTCGTAATCATTAAAAACACCGTAACCTCCAAAGATGTCTATAGCAAGCTAAAAAGTCAGTAATACACCAATGAAAAATATAACATCTTGTACTGCATATGGTCCTACTAATATGATGTGGTAGAAAAATAATTGCTTTTAGCAGATGAAAGATTAGAAATCAAAATTGCTTCTTGTACATTTTGTTATTCACAAGGAAAGCCTGGTAGCTAAAAACATTTCACTTATTTTAAATGATGAACTAAATGCATTTATAAAGTTTATCAATGCTATTAAAGTTCGTGCCAAATGTGTAGGTCTCTTCCAAGTTATTTTGTGAAGAACGAAATGTATACCAAATGAGATTTCTACTTCACAATGAAGTGAGATGGCTCTCGAAAGGTAAATGCTTGAAAAAATTTATAGATTTGACGCTCTAATTTTCAAACATAAATCCGACATGCAAAATATGTTAACAATGATTAGGCATTTGCGAGTTATATTTAGTCGGATATCTTTGAGAAACTAAGTAGATGAAACAAATTTCAAGGAACAAATGAAACTCTTGTCGAAGATGTTTGGTTTCATTACTTATACTGAATTATATTAAGACATATTTACAACAACAATTTAGAAAGTTTTATTGACTCTGAAATTGTGAAATGATTATAACCGTTATACATGTTATTGCCGATTCTTACCCGAAAAACTTACCGGTTGATTTAAAAAAAAAAAAGATTTTCTGTTTTTGGAAAAAAGAACGATTCCTCAACTTAGATGAAGCATCACTATGTTGAGAAGCTTTGTTTGATATTTCAGATATGCAGTATCAAGAACTCGCAGAAATGCAAAATGACTAGTCTTAAAACTATATTTAATATAAAGAGAGCTATGATATGGTTTTGCGAGGAAACCGATATCAAATTTCTAAATGCAATCAAAAGCCAAAAAAACTAATGTCACCATTTCCATCTTAATTTAGCTGAATGCGGTCTTAGTGTTATAAATTATTTGCTGATAAAAAAAAAACGGCTGGATGTAACAAAACTAGTAGACTTGATACTGAAGTTAGTTAAATTGGAAACCGACACAAAATCTCTATGTAGTAAGCATCGAGAATAAAGATCTCACTAAATTTAATAATTACTAATAATATAGAACAATCTTTCATCAAAATTATTTTGTACTTGAATTTAATATATCCATTACACGTTTTGAAAATTTACGTACTGTGTTTTCTCAATATTTCCCAAGTAATTCCTTCTTAAATTCTATCATTTAATTTTTATTAGTGAACATTTCTATTTTAATGTTTATTATGTATATGTTAGAGAGAGCAGGGGAATTTTAGAAAAGCTTAAATGGGCATCCAGTTGGCATTGTGTGGAAATTAGGAGAGGGGGTGCCAACTCGGGTGTCGTTCTCGGCACTTGACCGAAGTTCAAAATTACGAGGTCCGTCACCAATAGTCCTCAAATTGCTTCAAGTGCAACGTTAATAAAACCAAACTAGATAGGGCATAGCATAAAAAAGGTGATGGTGACACTAGTGACTATTTAGGCACGCATGCGTTCAACAGTCAGCAATCGGCTTGTGCGCGAAATTCCACGGGGTTCAGATCCAATTGCTGGAGGCCAGTCACCGGAATTTATTCCATTAGACCCTTTTGCTTGTTGATTCGCTAACACCATTGCGTATGCAAAAAAGAATTGAAATAGTGCGTGAAGAAGTGTCTCATTTAAGGAATTCATTTAATAATTCCCGATATGCTTAAGCAGATGGAGAGAACTAGATTACCATTTAGACGTTTGTTGTGCAACAAAAGGTGCACGCATCGAAATCTATCGATATCAAAACTTGTCGAGATGTTCTTCCTACTCAAATAAATAAATTTTTAATTCTAATGGGTAGTTCTGTAAAAATAGGCCATAAAACTTTCCGATTCTTTTCTCCTGCATACCCTGTAAATAATTTATCAGTTTCTTAGTTTTGAAACATTTTTATATAGGACTTATGAACTGACTTATTTTAAATAACTGTGAGCTTTTTAAGTATTGCAATTGATGTGTAACAGTGTGCTTCATTAATGATACATATTTAACATTATTCATTTATTCTTCCAGAAAATTTCGAGATGTCGTGAAGTAAAATATTTGTAAATAATTTTTAGACCAGCCAATCAAAGCACATAACAAAAGAAAGAACATAAGCTATTTTATTGACAAATATCAAATGGTTCGAAAAATTTTACATCGTTGATAGCAATAGCTTTCTTTTAAGAAACATCCATATTAGTATGAAAACGCATTAAGAACATGTTTGTTACACAACAGAACAGCATCATCAGATTTAAAATTTGGCTCTGAAAGAAGCGCCGAAACCAATCGTAGGTTTGGATCTGAACATGCCACCTCTCTCTCTCTGAAGAAATTGTTAAAAACTAGCTCCAAAGCCTCTATTTGCATTTCTGATCTCGCTCTCCCACGCTGTTCTATCGACTCCAACTTTTTATCCGCCGGATTTATTTAGATTCTTTATATCCGTCATGTTTCCATCTACGCTGAACTGGGTCTACGAAAAGTAAAACAAAATAAGCAAAACTTATTTCTCACGGATTACATTACTAAAAAAAGTAAATTAAGTTATTTGCTACGTTAAATAAGAAAATTAAAAGTGTTAAGACGACAATAAGAGTAATTTTTTTCACATAAATTAAATGTTTATTTAATGTAGATCTCTGGACTTACTTTTATGCATGCGCATGGATCTTAATAACCTCATTCTTTAAGCACCTTAAGGATCCAAATAGATTTTTTTAATTCGAACAAACTTATTTACTAGCTCACAATCGGAAAAGTATAATAAAAGTAGGTCTGTACTGAAGTACTTAGATGGAAAAGTATCCAAGATGCAATTTAAGTTTCAGTATTGTCAGAATAAAAATCTTCTGAATGCATGCAGCAATGGATAAAAAAAAGTTGCATCACCTGCAAAAATAAATATTTTCCTTCTTTTATATTAGCGCAATTTTTTTTTTTTTGTTAATCTATAATTTATTTGCTGCAGAACAAGGCTCGAGATCCCCGCAAAATACACCATTTGAAAAGTATTATACTATTTGGATACCACAACCGGAAAACCCAAGCAGAGAATGAATAATAGCTGTAGTTGTGTGATTTTGGGCTATCCGTGATTTTCACTTCACTAACCTCGGGGACTTTTTGATAATTTTAATTTGCATAAAATAATAATTTCTTCCCAACTAAAATGAAAAATGATCAGATAAATAAGACAAAATAGACAAAAAAAAAAAAAAAAAAATTTGTTAAATGAGCTATTAGAGTTAGTAATATATAAGTGAAACAGAATTGAAGGGTAAGAAAAGGATAACGCCACGCAGATATAAGATATTTGTGAATTGGATTGAAGCACCATAATTAATCTTTTGGATTGGATTCATTGATTGATTTTATTAACGTAGCTCCGGAGAGCTCGTAATTTAGAACATCGGTCAAGTGACGAGGACGATGCCCGAGCTGGCACCATCCTCTCTCAACTTCTACACTATGCCAACGGGAGGATTTTGAACTTCGACAAATTTAACGTGCATCAGCCTCGTCTACATGGTGGGTCTTTAGTGGAATCGAGGCTAGAACCCACGACTCGAAGAAAACCGCCGATTGCGAATCCATGACTATGACCACTAGGCTATCGCGGATAATAAATTTTAAACTAGGGTAGATCGAGTTAAGGATTTGAGAGAGTGTGACTATTTATTCCTTGATAGTAAATAATGTATTTTGCCTAGCTCCTTACATGTATTCAATTGGAGTTTTACATTCATCGACTACTTAATTTAACTGAAAAAAGGCGGGAGAATTAAATATCGAAAGAAAAACATCATAGCTGAATCAGGGGGAGAAAAAAAAATAGTCACACGAGTTCTTTTTTCCGTTTTAAAGAATTGGCGTATTATGCGAGATATATGAGTTTGTGTGTCTTAAAATGTCATATAACATGTATACTGTTTACATTTCGCATAAAAATTTGTTCCTACATAAAAAGTGCTCTAAATTCACCGAATTTATCATGTCTAGCACTTCCCTGTTTAAAGACTTTTCAACGTATTTATAACACAAATTTAAAATGAATATTTTATGTACATAAATTGTACTTACCGCACCCATACTTTTTTGCATACTCATTCTTGATAGATCTTTGTAGTTACCTGATAACAAAATCAGCGATTAAATTCAAATTTGTACAAAACATTTTCTTAAAAAAAAATAAGGTTAAATTGTAGCATAGCTATTCAGTTCTCTCCCCCCCCCATTTAATTAACACATCACAGGCTTTTCTTTCCATTTCCATTTAAATCTCCAATTCTTTCCAACAAAATGTAATGCGATGTATGCTTATTGGTTTGAAGTTGAGAAGTGAAATGGCAACTCTCTTCAACAACAAATTCAGAAGTTAAAACGCCTTAATAATTAGCTCGACTGGAACGTCTCTTTGGGTCTAGGTAAGAGCTTAGTAAGAAGTGACCAGTCAACTTTTCTTCGGATTCAGTGATCAAAAGTTTAAAACACAGACGGCACTCCAAAGAAAACTCTCTCCTTCCTTTCCTGCCGAGGGGAAGAATAATACCTGACACGGTAAGAATTTAAATTTTATTACAGCCATGCTGTAAAATATTCC
Organism: Nephila pilipes; assembly: GCA_019974015.1. Taxonomy (NCBI): domain Eukaryota; kingdom Metazoa; phylum Arthropoda; class Arachnida; order Araneae; family Nephilidae; genus Nephila; species Nephila pilipes. The sequence continues at coordinate 138,099 of BMAW01126562.1, forward strand.
GTTTTTAATTTTTGAAACATTCATTTACCTTTATTTAAAAAGAAAATATTTTAAAATAGTCATATATTGAAATCAGAAGTATTGTGTTATTTTAAATTAACAGCATAATTAGCTCTACTACAAATAGGCCGTAGAACGATTTTGATTCGGGAAATATAAACACTCTAGCGGTTATATATACATCTTATTTAAAACTACTGAAATAATTTTTTCTCCCTCACCTGAAGATTTTTTCTTTGTACTCATTTTAAACTGAAATATTTACAAAGTAATATTTTTACATTAATCAATAAACACATGCTGGAAAGGAAAACAGAAGAGCGCACACGTAATTTACCAATATTCAAAGAAAAATTCAAGACAAAAGGAAATAACACCAACCAAAATAAATCCTTGCGGGCAAAAAGGTATGAATGCCGTTCAAGCCCACACAAAACTATAAAAGTATAAATCAGGCGCAATGATCATTATTAAAATACAATGATGTAACTGAAATTAAAGGTAGGTATAAGAAAAATACTTCTAAGGAAGTTTAGAGTTAGTAAAAGAAAACAGCTTGACTGATGCATGAAACGAAAACTCACAGCATTGCGAGTCCATTTAAGAAAAATACAAAAATTCGAAAATATTCAAATTTCCAAAAAGAAAAAAAAAACATTAAAACATATATTCAAACACACCACATATAAACATGTTTATACAGTATTCAAACATACATATACATTGAAAGGAAAGCATAAATATAAGAACATGTATACACAAACAATTGGTGTTACCCAATCATTCACAATTTAGTTTTGACTAGTAATCAGCAGGGACCGCGACATGATTCGGAAAAAGCCCAGATATAAGTGGACATATCCATAAACACAACACGTAAAGAAAACAATGAATATTTGATTAAATGGGTCTCGGGATTTATTTTAACTATTGTCCGCAAAAAATAAAAGAGTTTCTGTGGAATTACACTTCTCAGATTTTTAAAAATATTTTTACCCCTATTTTAAATATTCGTTTGTGGGTTTTCTCATCCTTCAAAAAATATTGAAAAATATTTTCAAAAGTCGGAAGGGAAATGTAGTTTCTTATGCTCTTTCGGATTCACTGTTTTTTCATTCAAATAAACAAAATAGTTCATTTATGAAGACTGTAATAAAAATTCCATAAGATTAACATTAGGTTCAAGAAATCAAAATGGCCGGCAGACGGAAGCCGAAATCTTATAGCTTTTAAGTGAACTGGTTGTCCTATAGTTTCGATGAAATGAACGATGTCAAGTTTAATTGTTTGACCGTGAATTGAAGGATCTGTTAGTTCCGGAATTTTTTTAAGAATTCCATGGTAATTAGACAACTCAGAAACAGTTTTGACATTTATTTGATTATTTTATTCCAAACTGCCTGAACAGCTAAGATTTGTTAGCGTATCTATAAGTTTATGTTTTTTAAGATCAATTAACAATCTAAATTTTGATTAAAAAAAAAATCTGCTCCTATTATGGGACTAGAAACGTCAGCGATGATGAAATCCCATTTAAATTTTCTTCTAAGTCCGAAACTTAAATCGATTGATTTAATACCATAAGCTATAATTCTTGTGAGTGTGTGTATTATTTGCAGAAAAAAGTTCTAGCATATGACAGTTATTAATTCGTCAATCTTTAGGTGGTGGAATACAAGAAACGTCACTAGTAGTGTCAACTAAAAATTTCATGTTAGTGAGAGCGTCAAACACATGCAATTGATTAGAATTTTTAACTACTACTCACTTCCTGAAATTTGTTTCGGAATAGCAGCATAATTTAGTTTTCCGAATTGAAATTACATGGTGGAACACATTTACGAGCCTTCTTCTTATACCTGTTATAGTAAAAGCAATCTAAAGAATTCGTATTATTTTAAGGTGTGAACGTGCAAACTTTTACTCCATGAACGATTACGCTTATAGGAAAAGTTTTGTCTGTGACGTTCACGGGTTAATCGATCAACTTGAACAGTTAATGCTCCGATTTGCTTCGTTAAAACTGAAAGAACATTCTTTGATTGATCATTCTTGCTATTTGAGGTCGCACAAACTATTGATTGAGAATCTTCACAACTTTGTCTGCGAGTTACCCTAATTGGGTAAGGTTCTCTGTTGAAGCAGATAATATCGCTTGCACATTAACCAGTAATCGTTGCATTCACAGATTTTTTAGGAAATATTCCGTGACTTTGTTTAACAAGAGATCTCGCATTTGTCTGAGAAAGAAACTAGGTTTTCTTATCACCTAGATACAATTAGGAAAATAATATTTTTTATTTGCTGAGTTTCAAAGTCTTGAAACTCCGAAATTAATCTATTTTTTAGAGCTACAAATTTTTCTGTTGCTGGGAGGGAGGGTGTTGAGAAAAATATCTGAGATGTATGCTAGAGTCTCTGAATCGATATTTGCAATTAAGTAGAAGAATTTAGTTTCATATTTAGTTATTTGTGCAAGTTGAAATGTGGTTTCGCACTACTTGACCCATAAGGTAATGTTTCGTTTCCAAACTGGTAGGATTCGCCTTCCTATTTTGTTTACATTTGAAACGCCCCCCCCCCCCTAGTCAGTCATTTTAAACACCAAAAGAAGGAAACCACAAAGTATTTACAACAGACTCTTCTTTGGACACTGTGGGAGAAGTGGTCAGAATGAGGGGAAAGGGTCAGCGCCACGTGATAAGCCACTTAAAAAATAAGTTCAAAAGGGTAATAGATAAAATCGGTACTCTGTTAATGACATCCTGCTGAGAGCGTTTGTTTCCGTTGGGTTAGGTCTTTCCTTCTGTTGGTTGGTTTGTGGCTCATTAGAGTTCGTTGTCCGGTTATGCACTTGTTCACTTTGAACATTTAGTTGAGTAGTAAAAAAGGAGAAAATGCTGAAGGAAGGCAGAGGGGATGGCTTTCAGCCATTGAATGAGGAAGCAGCATTGACACTACTTGAAGGAGTCGTTAAAACATCCATAAAAGTTCCACAGATAAACTAGGTTGAATAAATGAACCTAAATGCACTCATCACTTCTGCAGTGAGATGTACGGCTTTCCAGTTGTAGAAGTAGGTATATAAGAATTGTCGAAGCATCACTGTAGCTTTGAACAGCGAAAAAGATTTTATGAAATATCCTAGAGTCTTTGTTGTTTTAAGTTTCACAGTTCTTAGTAATTTCTTGTTCGGGTCACCACTTTAGTGTCACAGTTGTTTGGTTGCGTTGAAGGAAAAATATGTGATACTTAGATAACTATTTACATTATTTTTATTTCAGTTAATTTAAAATACTTTAGCTGATATTTACAAAATAAAATGCTTGTCACACTTCTACTTTCTACGCATTTTGTGGTGCACGCCGCAAGCTAAAAAAGTATTGCAATGTCCTTGGACACGACGTTGTAGTGGAACATTTTGTAGAGCTATGAATGCCTTTTCTCTTTGGAAATTTTAGGTCTAAAGGAATTGACCACGCCTCTTCCAAAACCACGGGACATATTCCTTTAACTTGGTTGGATAACTGAAAGTGATAAAACAGTTATTGGTCCTGAGCACTCCAAGCGGAGCAGGAATTGACACCTGCTAAACTGGACACCTGATGTGGGGGTGTTCTCGGTTCCCAGAAGAATCGGACTCTATAAGGTCAAAGTGCATGAGAAACGGAAATGTTGTTTGCCTTTTCTCACGAGTCCAGATGTCTAGGATGTAAAGGGAACCACTAACGAGCTTGCTAAGTGTGGTCGCCGCAAACTTTTCTGATTTGGACAGATTTTAGTACAAATATACTTTAAACAAATATTGTAAACTTAGCTATATATTAAGTACTTTTGCTGTTCAATATGAATATCAGAGTTAGGTGAAATGCTACATCTAATTTAACTTCTCACATTCTGGGTATGTATTGCATAATTTTTTTTTTTTTATAAAACATAAAAGAATTTAAAAGACTAATAACATTTTACAAGATACGATGTAAAAGTTTTTCTTAATTTTTTTTTTTTCATATTCATATACATACATATTTTAACTGATTTATACATATCACGAATGATATAAAATGTTAGTTCAACATTAATGAAACATTCAATATATGGCTGAAACAAATTTTATTTGATTGTAGCAGACTTTAGTCATGCTTCGGCCATCGACGCCGAAGCAAAAACACCATAAAAATCTCAGATGATCATCAGAGAGGAGTGTATGAGCAAGAGTGAAAGAGAAAAAACGTTTCGCGATTTTTTGTATTGTATATCAGGGAAATTTCACCATAAATGTCAGAGACTACGTGGTATGGTTGAAGGGACTTCAAGGGAATCTATGTGTAGACTTAAAGTCTGGTAGGGATCATCCCTACAAGTCAGGAGCGGGGAATTTGCTGACTTTGCAGATTTTAAGAGCGTGTGATTGCATAAATTAAAAAGAAAAAGGAATCATATCAGGAAATAAGAATGAACACTTTCTTATCTTTTAAAGGAGAGAATGGGAAAAATTAGGAAATTAAATTATTATTATGAGAAATTAATACGAATTAAGTTAAATCATTACATACATATGTATTTTAGCTTCTAATTTTGTAGAATTATTTTGTGCTACATATAATTCTCATCCAAATTTTTTTTTAAAAAATTTTTGGAAACTTAATAAGGAAGTGAATTTATACAGTTTTCAACATTTGCTTACAAATGTTTCTGCAAATCTTCTAATCAGCAACATTGTAAAAATTTGAACCTCGGTCAGAAGACGAGAACTTCACCTGAGCAAGCGCTCCCTCTCTTAACTACCCCACCTCGTCAATGGGAGGACTTTGAGCCTCGACAGATTTAACGTGCATCAGCCCCGGCTACAGGGCAGGTTTTTAGGGCATCACAGGCTCGAGCCCATGACTGGACGAAATCAGTCGGTCCGCGAGTCCTCGACAATGACCACTTGGCTACCGCAGCCACGAGGATAAATTATGACTGTAAAAAATTCGTCAAGCTTTTCTTTACTGAATATTGCATTTATTGATGTTGAAACATCTTAATCGTATATAATTATCGTATACTTAAATATTATTTTATTAGCAGTTTAAACTATCAATAAAGAAGACTCAAAAGCTTCTGTGTGAAAGTAAACGTTTCTTAGTTCTTTTCAGGCATTATAAAATAGAAGAATCCAACTATGTTACTGTAACAAGAAAACAAAGATACAAAGTTTCTGGTTGTAAATATCATCAAATCCTTTTCGCCTGCATGCCTTTCTCAGAAATGTGAGGGCCGCGGTAGCTTAGTGGTCAAGGTCGTGGACTAGCGGCCGGCGGTTTTCGTTCAGTCGTGGGTTCGATCCTTGGCCTCCGAAGATCCGCCGTGTAGCCGGGACTGATGCACGTTAAATCTGTTCGGGCCCCAAAGTCCTCCCTTTGGGTGGTGTGGATGTTAGGAGGGGGGGGGTGTCAGCTCAGGTGTCGTCCTCGTCAACTGACCGTAGTTCAAAATTACGAGGTCCGTTGCCAATAGCCTTCGTGTTGCTTCTAGTGCGACGTTAATAAAAACTAAACTAATCTCAGAAAATGTGGAGGAACTACCACTCCCAAGTAATAAAAAAGAAAGTTATATTGGGTCCGTATGTTGGTTACCACTTCGATTCCCCCTGTTAAGAGTCCTTACTTAGTTTCGCCTTCATACTATTACATAGAATTTAAGTATCGCAGCTGTGTGATGTGCAATGAAAGACAAGGCAATAAATTTAAAAAAAGAGAATTGGCTATAAAAATAGACCGATTTTATCTTGCATTGATAATCAATAATATTGAAAATGCTGAACCTTCAGTATGAAGCATGAATAGCAGGCCAGATATATAGCAAATACATTAAAAACGTTGAAAGTGCCTAGTTTTAGACGGTAAATTAATACTTTATAATATGAAATGGAAAGAAAAGCTAGTTTTGAAACTAATCCAAAATGTATACAAGTATTTAATTGAAAACTAATTTTTTATCGTATTTTCATGAGATTCGAAAATAATAACTTTAATAAAACAAAAAATGGAATGTGGTGATCATAAAGTATTTGTTATAAAAGTACTCTTTTCTTTGCAAAAATATTTGTGATGCCTTGAGACCAAAACCTTTAATTATTATAATCTTAATTGGTGTTCTATAATTGTAATTTCAGATGCCATTTGTACCTGAAATACCTGACCAACTCATTTACCAAATAAAATACTCATATTATTCGAATTCTTTTTATGGATTAGAGCAGTATTAAGCTCATAGGAAATTTTTATTGTGAACGACAGTTTCATGGGATTGCTATATAAAAGAAACATGTTGAAAAGTCGTTTTATTCAAAATAAAATTAAAAAAAAAAAAAAGTGTGTGATATATATACTTTTATGTTTGATATCTTTCCTGTCTTAATAAATTAGCTGCATGAGTATAATATAAATAAATATGAATATATCGAAGAACTACTTAAAATCTTAACAATTTTTAGGCCTGACTGCTGACTTTCTGAAATTTGAGTTTTAGAAAGCAAAGTCTTTATAATTTCCTTTGCTATGCGTAATCTCTGCGATTTGGAATGAGAATTCTGAGAAGGATGTTTTTTAGATCTCATAGTGACTGAATTCCCGATGACTGGTGAATACTTAAAGTACAGATTTATTCAGATAAGAGAGTCGCGAAGTATAAACTATGTACGGATATGAGGAATGAAAACAGAATCGAATATTGCGGTATTGGTCATGTGATATAAAATAGGATTATTGCGCTTATTTTTATTAATGACACTCCCTGTTTTAATTATGAAAAAATTATGTTTATGAAGCAATAAAAGCATTATTTGTGAAATAAAATATTATTATCCTTGAAAAAGGACTTTCAAAATGTTTATTTAGGCCTGTTTCGTTTTTATTTTGCCTTAAACTGAGAATTAAAACTCTAAAAATGAAGACCGATACATAAGGGGCCACCTGTATGTAAATTATAAACTACATCTGAAATCGGTTGCAAAAGTTCTTGAAGCAAGGATACACATATGTTTTTGAAATTTAAAATTGTACAGAATATTTTGGGCAATTTTGCATTCTTGGATTGTTTTATATGAGTAATTTACATTTGCAGGGAAATTTTCAAGTCTGAACATTATGAATTTATCATGCTAGAATGCACAACAATTTTTTGGAAGATTGGAAGTCCACCTTAATTGAGTCTTTAAAAAAAATCGATCACTGAGCTACAAGCGTGAGGATTGCCATCTGAAAATTAGTGACCTAAAATTTTTAAATGTTTTCAAAATAAAATTCATACTTGTAAGATCAGTCAAATAGGTAATTATGTGTGTCTTCTATGTTATGGTTATTTTAAAAAGAGAGAAATAATACTTCATTTCTAGAATGTTCATGATATTGATCTTGCATTATTAATTTTACAATGACTCACAAAACTGGGTACACACCACTCATTCTCTTTTTTAAAAGCGTAAAATAATATTATTAAATACTAATTTTAGTTTAATATTTATAGGAACTAGTGGTGCCTCTGTCTCTCCTTGTTTCCGTGAAATGCGGCGTACTCTAAATCTTACTCACACTCTTCCTGTAACGCTCAAAACGAGCTGTAGTATATTAACTGCTTTCATTTTCTTTGTTATTTAAGTTAAATTTGAAATGTTTCTTCAGTCTGTTATTCCTCTCAATTGATCTATTGACAAATTATTTTAAACTACTAGCATACGGCCATTTTGATTAACTGCAATTCCTCTATAATTGGTCCGTCGAGTAGCAGAAGATGTCAATCACAGCGTTGAATCGACAACAAGGCACGTTTAAAGCCAAACTCAATAAAATAAAAATTTTCGTTAATGAGTCCCAGCAGTCTGAAAATTCAATACAGGACAAATTTGAATTAAACAATAAGCTAACTTCAGTGAATGACTTTTAAAAAGACCTGGAAGATTTAAAAACTTTGTTTTGTGCACTACCGAGATGATGTATACTTGAAAGACAGCTTGGATATTACTATTTATATTATTACGAACATAAAATAATGCTACCCTACAAAGGTTCTCTTATGAAGGAAAAGATACATTTTTTGAGATTTCATCAAAAAGTCAAGGGAAGTTTAAGCAATGACCCTTTGACCTTGGCGACAAAAAAAGATATTTCTGGAAAGTACTGTAATCTAATCGATATCTCCAGTACAAAGAAAGTTACGGATTTTTCTTGAATTTTCAATATGACGTCACACCTGTACGGAACAGGTATAAATAAGCTGAGAACCTGATATAAGGGAGTGAGTCCATTTTATAAATGTATAACTCTCTAAAATGCTGGTGACAAAACTACAAAAATAAAAGGGTACAGCTCTTGATTCTCACGCTATGTAATTCGCAACAATGGAAGTATTTCACCAGCTAGCTGTCATCTTAACGTCGAGACAAGAGTCTGGTATTGATAATCAAACTACCAACAGGATTAAACAAAATAAATTAAATTAAATTGTGCAAGGTTTGAATAATGTCATATAAAAAATAAGTTACTTTGCTAAAGCATGTGTTTCAGATTTAGATGACACATTTTATTTAGTCGTAGACTTTTTTTTCTCCTCACAGATAATTAAAGTATATCCTTCAAAAGGACAAATATTTCGGAATTTAACAAACCAATGGGTTGCATTCTTAGTTGATAAAGATTTCAATCAGCCATCAGAGATTTCTTGTCTATTGGGAAGTGAGCATTTTTTGATATTTTCAGCCTAAACTACATACGGTTAACAAACTGTAACATGAGATTAGTTGAATCGAAATTTGGTTTTATGGTTTTAGTGCCGCAAGTTCCTATAACATGATGAATTATTTAATAAAGAATTTCCCTATCCAAGTCATTGTTTTTTTTTCTAAGGGTGTAAGCAATTTGGATAAACCTTTACGTTCCTTTTAAGAAACAGAAAATTTGTCTGAAGAGAAACCTGTATGTATATATAGTGAAGACCTTAAATTCTGTGAGAATCAGTTCGGAAGAACACACACATTACAAACCGTCTGGTCGATTTTCCGATACCATCCAAACAAAATATAATAAAAAGTATTAATCTAGGAGATTCTCGGACAATTGCGTCAAACGCCTTTGGAGACGATTAGATCGTGATCCCGAGCATTCATTTATAACATTACTTTAATCACGAGCATTCACTTTTTAAAATCCTTTTTTATTATTGGACGATACTTTACATACATTTAACACACACAAAACACAAAAAAACATAAGAAGAACTTGAGAATCCTTCTACGAGCTTAACACTCATCCATGCGTTTTACGCCTTCGGAGTTTTGTCTCCAACTGACAAGCTGTATACAACTAGAAGGAACCAGTGCCTTACATCGTCCCTTTCAAGATGATGTCCCGATAAATAAAACGTTACATGTACTAAAAAATTTACAAAAACTGCATTTAAGAAGTAAGAAAACATTAATGATACATAAATTCAAACATAAACTGGAACTCAGGAAGTTAAGAAATATTGAGTATTTCTATTTTGAAATAATGTTCAGGAAAAGAGTTAGATAATTCAGTTATCAGTCCAATAAGTTGTGGTAGTCGAATCAGTGCATCAGTATTCAATGAGTCTTACCATGACGTTAATATACGCTGATGTTAAATTGCTCCAAATCTAAAGACCATCTCTGGAGACGAGCAATCACTAACTCTTCGAACTTGATATCCGTATATATAAGTTTCAAATATTCTCAGAGCATGGTGTCGGTATCTTTTTCTATAGTAGCATATTTTTCTTGGGACATCGATAACTTTTTACTTGCGAAAGCGACAAACCACTCCATTCCATTTTCATCAGCTTGAGCTAGTCAGGCGCTTACGGCAAATGTAGAAGTGTCTGTGGTGATAGTAATTGGAGTTTAGAAATTTGGTGTAAGGCAATCGAGAACTTCACAAAGAGCTTTCCTCAACTTCCCAAAAATATCTTCATATCTCTTTGTCCAGTTGATGTATCAAGGAGCTTTTTTACTTGTAAGCTCCTTGTGACATCAATTGAACTATTTCAGCTGTATTGGACAACTGGACAAAGGAAGTGCTATTTCAGCTCATAGGATAGACAGTATTACAAACCTAGGAGAGTTCTTAAATCTTTCTCACTCTTGGGTAGTTAAAGATTTTTAATAACAAATACTTTTTCAGGGTCTGTTGAATGGTTGCCCGAACCTACAACATGTTTCCCTTGAGATTCACAAAAACTGCACTTTTGAAGTTTGATGGTAAAGTTGGTTTCATTTTAGCTACATAAAACAGCTTCAAGATGTCTTAAATGATTTTTTCAGCTACTTGAAAATATTATGATGTCGTCAACGTACACCTCGGCATACTCTCTACGTTGGGTTAAAAGTTGATTTATGGTACTTTGGAATGTAGTGGCCGCGTTCTTCAGACCAAAAGGCATAGCTCTGAAAGCGTAATGTCCTCTAGGAATGACGAATTAAGTCAGCTATTTTGATTCAGAACTCATTCTGATTTGCCAGTATCCCTTCAAAAGATGGAGCAAGGTTATGAAATTGGAGCTCGACTCTCAATAAATCAAATCAGTGAAATTCTGCATAGGAAAGGCACATCTGGTTCTGTCTGAGAATTCAAATAACACATATCTACACATAATCTTGTCGCACCGTTCTTCTTTGATATACATACCATCGAGTGCCCATATTAACTTTCTGAAGGTTTAACTATACCTAAATTTAAGATATCCCCTATTTGTCTGTCTTCCTCTTTTAAAATTTATGGAATCCGATAATGTCGTTGCATTTTAAGTTTATTATTGATTGAATGTTCCCCAATTTTTGTTATTTTAGGGTTTTCAGATAATATTGCTTGGTTCTTAATTGATAATTCAAATGTTCCTTAATATAAATTTCGTTGGTTGGAGTACGTTTTGCTACAGGTGTTATTTCGATATCTCCAAAGTCAATATTGGTCTCATAAATGACTCCGATGTTGTTAGTTTGAATATTAAGTTTTCTAATTTTGTTCGCATGGTTGTGTTTTACACTATTATCAGGCATTTGAACTAAATAACTGAGTGCATTTCACTTTTCTACAATTGTGAAAGGAGATGTCCATCTCGCGTACATTTTATGTGTACTATCAGGTGCAAGAACAATAATTTTATCCTTAATTTCGAAACTCTTATACTTTTTGCAATGATTATGGTAATAGGCATAGTTCGCTTGGTTGGTAGAAGCAATACCAGCTTGCTCTGCAGCAAGTTGGAGTTTGATCTTCAGATCATTAAGATAATTCGTAACAGACTTTAATTGACCGATGGGTACAGAAATGTTTCAGTCCAAAAGTTTTTAAGAATCGATAAGAGACCAGTAGGACGTTGTTCATATAACATCTGAAATGGACTAACACCTGTTGTTTTATTAGATACTTCGCGATAAACCCATAATAGAAAAAGTATATGCTTATCCCAATCGTTAGGGTTTTCCCTCATGACATGATGTATCGTATTTTTCAATACACCATTCCATCTTCCGACGAGGCCATTGGATTGTGGGTGTCTTGGAACAGAAAACCTAGGGAAATATCCTATTCTTTTAATAAATTATTTTGTGAGACTGGATGCAAAGTTAGTGCCTTGATTGGTTCAGTTATTTTTGGTATGCCAGTTCTTGAAAATATTTTTAATAATGCATCAAAAGTCGATTTTGCTGTTACATTCTTTAGACAGAATAGCTTCACGCCATCGGGTGCACTAATCTATTGCGCTTAATATAAACTTGTTTCCCTTACTTCTAAGTTCAGTGGGGCCTGTTATATCAACATTTATGATTGGGAAAAGTTCATTAGGCAGCGTTACAGGAATTTCATCAGATCGTTTCTTTTTAGCTTGTTACTGGCATAAAACATAAGCGTTGCAATAATTTTGTGCGCCCTTTTTCATGCTAGGTCAGAAAAATGAATATCTTGTTCAAACTTTCAAAAGTTTTCTGTTTCCGCAGATGTCCGCCACATGCAATAGAATGTGCGAGTTCTAATAATTGTGCACTGCGTTCACAGGAAACAACTAACTGGCAGACGGGTTCATCTAAAATCTTATCTTTCATGAAACTATTTGAAAAATTTTTGGCATCTTGCTAACATTTGGGGAGACTTTCATCATTTTCTTGTTCAAACTGAAATTTATTTGAATCCAAAACTAAATCATTGTTGACTCTACCATTATCCATATTAGCAGTAGATAAATCTATATATATATATAAGCGAAATACCACTGACTGACTCATCACGATATCTCTAAGACTATACAACCGATTGACTTGAAATATGGTATAGTTACTCATTTTGCGATGTAGACGCTCACTAAGAACGGATTTTACGGAATTCTTATCCAAAAAGTGATTTTCATCCGTTAATCTTTTCTTATCCATAAATTATGTCATTTTTGATTTTTGGCGACTTTATCGCCAAAAATGACATGACCGACGCCTAACGGAATATATTTTTTTTATATGTATTCTGTGCATTGCTACCAATTAAGTTTACTTGACGGGATTTGCGCGTGCGAAATGGAAATAATTTAATATTGAGGCGCTGATGGTGGATTTATCACCAAATATCTTCCACCGCCAAGTCGAAGCATTTCAATGACCTTGCATTGTGAATTTTAAATAGCTATACTATGGTAACCCCAGCTGATTTCTGTCCATTTTGCTGAGAAAACGATAATTTTTTATTGTTGTGGAACCTAGAAGTAAGTTTCAAATTTATGAGAAAAGTATTTTATTATTAATAATGATTGATAAATTACATTTGTAAATCTAAACGCTATCTTAATAAGTTATTGAAGTTGGCTTTTAACAAATGAATAATAAAGGTATGCTATTCATGTCATTGATAAAAAAAAAATAAGTAGCTGTCAAAATATTTATTTTGATGTATGCATGAACAGTAACCTAATGTAAACATTATGCAAAAGTTTGTTTCTGTATTTTGGCAATTTTTAGCTTTTGGTTTCTCGGAAATAAAATTTTTTGATTTTTTAAAATGGCTGGATATTTTATCGTTTTCAGAATACAGAATTATTTTTAATGCAATGATTTTTTAAGAGTTTTACAATATCTTATTTTTCTGTCTTATTCAATTGCAGTTCCAGATATGCTGCTAGAGTAATAGAGTTATCCCTTTGCAAAAAGGATAACGTAATACGGGTGACTTTTTGGTAAAAAAATTTACTATACTTTATTTTTTTTTGTTAGTATTTTTTGTTGAATTTTTAAATAATTTGATATTTAAAAATTAATTTCGGTTATATTTTTTAACTAGAGAAATATTTCATTGTAGGTTACTACAAATTGATTTTTCATATTTACTTTTCAGTTATAATTTTTAATAATGGATGTTGAATATATTTGGATAGAATACCTACTCCTTTCAAAGTTTTTAAAATTCTTGGCAACGGAGCATGTTTATTTTCTTCTCTGTCTTTGCTGGTGTTTGGTGACATATCGATGGCGTATAAAATGAGAAATATTGTTTCTCACATGTTTAACAACTGGGATCGGTTTAAATGCTGCATTCAAATGCTATCTGGCGCCTCTTATAATACTAACGATTTATATTTTACCGAAATGTGTAAACCAAACACGTATGGATCTATTTGCAAAATTATGGCGGCGGCAGAGCTATTTCCCTATCAGTTCGAAGTGTATCAAGGTGGCTTGAGTGTATCAAGCCTTATAGCTTCTGTTGGGGAAGCAATTCAGGGGGTAAAAAAATTACGTTTTACGGGAAACTGTAATAGTGGTCATTTTGATGTTTATATTTAAATAGTTGGATTAACAAATAGAAGTAAAGTTAATCCTGGTTATGATAATGTGAAACAAAATGAAGAAAATGAGTCATTTTTAGTGTTTCAGCCTCAAGAAAATGTGTCTGTGTTAGTTTCAAAGACTCAATCAATATCTAACATTGATTTTTCAAGTTCAAGTGAATCAATTATTAATGATGTAATATCTCTTCAACTAAATAAAAGTAAAAAAAGAAGAAAAAGATTCACAAATTCAATTAGATATAAACAAGTAAGACAAGCTGCTACAAAATATACTCATAATAAGTCATCCCGAAGTACATAGAGCAGCTGTAAGAAAATACTTTTCTAATAACCCCCATGTGAATCAGGCAGCTGTAATTAAATACAATGAAAAAAGATCAAAAGTTAAATTAGTGCCATGGACTTCCAAAAATTTGTCTGGTTTTAAATATGAAATATATATTGACTATTCAAATAATAAAATTGTCAGTATCGGAAAACGTTTGCCCTGTTCGAGGTGCCGTGCTTTAAAATGGATAGAAGAACCTCCAGGAATGTGCTGCAGTGGTGGTCAAGTCCAGCTTCCAGCTATTAGATCCTACCCTGAACCTTTGCATGGTCTTCTTAGCCATAAGGATCAGCTTTCAGAACATTTTCTTTCTACAATTCGTAAATATAATGGATGTTTTCAGATGACGTCATTCGGAGTAAAAGAATTGAAGGAAGGAAATTTTATGCTAACATTTAAAGTCCACGGGCAGGTATACCACAGGATAGGTAGCCTATTGGCTGAGCCTCCTCAACAACCTTCTTTTCTTCAGCTTTACTTTCTCTGTGATGATGAACGTGAAAAACACATTCATTGTGGTATTTTCCCAGGTGTTAAGCCAGAATTAGACAATTACAAAAGGCGCTACATGAACATAACAGGTATATTCCCGATTTCAAAGGTGCTGTTGATTTAATTCCTAAAGACCAAAAGGAGTTCAAGGTTATAATTAATGCCGATAAAAAAAACCATCTGGAGAACACAAAGGTCGTTTCAATGCTCCAATTTTCTTGATATTTTATGTATAGGTTCCAAAATATAATATTATCGTCTGCCCAGCGAAGCGGGCGGGTATCAGCTAGTTACTTATAGAATCAACGGTACTATGCATGAGTGTCCTACTATTGTGAGCAATACTTTTGTAGCATGTGGTTCATATTAATTATTTTCTCACCAGGACTGACAGAAATATACTTATGAGATAATTTGGTTTCTTCAACATTAAGTTTATTCTTTTTTATTAAGTTCATAACTTTCAAAGTTATTTTTAGTTGCTACAAAATCATTATAAGCACTCAAGTTTAACAAAATATGCATTAAATTATCTATTATTGCACACATGAGGATAACAGGAGCATACACTCAGACTCAGGATTTTATAATTACTAAAGATACATTGATTAAAAGCGCAGTGACCTTATGCCCCAAAGCAGACTTTTTAATGGACCTTTCGCACGGATTCTGATAGTGCTCAAGTACCACACTGGTTTTAATTATAGATAAATGAGTTACGGTATCCACAATAGCAGTTGAGATTTTGTTATAGCATTCAACTTGTATAATAATTAAGGAGTCGAAAGGGGGTTTATTTTTTATGTATTATTTTTGGTAAACCACATAAAACATCTATAAATATTAGCTACCAGTGAATGATTTCCTTTTTTATCATTCTCTTAATTTGTTTCTCAGTTGCCTTTTCCCCCCAAAAGTACGCATAGTTAACGTATTATGATTCCTACTATGACATTTTTCGCAATTCAGTTTATTTCTACAATCTTTCTAAGTACTTCCTGTCAAAAAAAAACAAAGCACCAACCCAAACTTTTTGATTTCCCCCCCTCTTTACAGATGTTTCAATATCGGAATACTCCAATGAAGCGTGAGTTTTGTCTATTCGCAAAATAAACAACTCTTGGAGACAGCAGCAGCTGTAAGGGTGGGGCCAATGGGCCGTTGTTTAGTTTCATTTCTTTTTATTTCCTGCTGGTAACAATTCAATTCTCGGTGTATTGATTTGGGATTACTGTAATTATATTTTTCAACATAAACTGGTGATCTAGTGTCAAATTTGAACTTATCAACTATTTTACGCAATTGTATTTCATTTCCGAGGAAATCCAAAAACTTTTTAACATTAAAACATGACTGGCCGTTGTTATTACGATTGTATTCTACTAATTGGTTTGAAATAACTCAGAATAATACAGAGATTAACATATTATTATTATACGATTCTGGTTTCACATTTAAGCTGCGAATTTGTATCAAAAAGCTTTCTTAATCTAAAAATATCATTAGACCGTGAAAAAGGAGAAAGATTAAGAAGATTTTGCATGTGTATATTTATAATGATGTCGTGTCATCTCCAACCTAGTATTTAAAACATCTATAGCAGAAACATAACTTGTATCTGAAATTGAAAAACCTTCTATTGCACGGCGACAATTACATCTAAATATGTTTTTAAAAATTAATCTTCTTTACACTCTGAGAAGTGAACCATTATCATGAACCTTATATCCTTACACGCGTTTCAGAAACTAATTCATTGACTAACGTCGCCGTAAAATTTTGAATTTAGGAAGTCTCACTTGCTGGTTTTCGTTTTTTCGCTAAACTTTAATTTGTTTTAAGATCAATGTTGGTTTGTTTTTTGTTTAATGACTATTTTATAAATATTTATTTATTCTTGATTTCGAAAAAAGTTATTTTATCTTTATACGCCATTCTGTTTTCAATTTCAATATGTAATTTTATTAAAATTAATGAATCTTCAATTACATTCAAGTTATCAATAATTTTCGTCTCTGCGTATTTGTTAAAGAAGTTCTTAAATAACCCCTTTTCTTAGTTAAAAATTTTACGTTCCCACCTTTAAATAATAAAAAATGCCTACCTTGAGCAGTCTTCATACACTTTCGCTGTATAATACGAGGTGTGCCTATTAAATAACGAGGCTGATGCTGCAAAACCTTTTTATTTTGATGTCATACATATTCACTTATCACCTTCAATATATACCCATTATCTATCCCTACAACACTCTATGCGAATCTTGGATTGTTCGAAACATTGCTGGAAGTCTTCTGCCAATTCCTTCAAAACGCGAGCCGCTTTCCCTTTTAATGCAGATCTCTCCATAGAAAACAGATAGAACTCCATGATTCAGGATCCGGCTAATAAGGGGATGGTCTAACACTGGGATGCTGTACTTGGCTAGAAACCTCGTGACAGACAATGTGGAATCAGTTGGCGCATTGTCTAAGTGGAACAATTTGCCGTACGGATTCTTTGTCAATTCCTACTGTCTCAGCAATCGCGCGAATACTTGATCGACGGTCAGATCGAATTAGAATACTGATTTTTTCGATATTGTCATCCGTTCCGACGTAGAAGAGTGACCCGCGTGTCAATAATTTTCAATGTCTTCTCAGCATCCTTAAAGCATTTAAACCACGTGCACGGGATAAGCATTCATTAAAGTACACTTCTTTCAATAAATTTTAAATTTCAGTAGCGTTTTTCTAAGCTTCATGTGAAATTTCATAATTCGTTGATCACTAATCATTTTTCCGGCTGGAAAAAAAAAAAAAACTGATGCGAAAGAAAGCTTTCCATAAACGGATTTGTTTACAGAAACGAGAGGCACTGCATTCGAAACAGAAGGCTTCACGCTAAACAGCTGTCGATCGCTGCCGTTTGGCGCATGTGTACTTCTTCTGTTACAGCGTCAGCCTCGTTATTTAAACGCCCCACTTCGACATCTAAAGCAGAAATTCACTTAGCTTTTTTTGACACAGGAGAGTTTATATTTACTTTTATGCTCGTAAAGTCACCATTTTGTCCTCGTGGGTTCTTTTCTGGTGCTATGGAATCACGAGCATTCACTTTTTTCAATCCTATTTTACTGTCGGACGATACTTTACATAAATTTAACATACACAAAACACAGAAAGAAAACATAAAGTAGACTTCAGGAGTCCTTCTACGAGCTTAAAGCTCATCCATGCGTTTCACTCCCTCGGGGTTTCGTCTTCAACCAACTCGGGCGCTGGTGAGCTGTATACAAACATAAGGAGCCAGTGCCTCACAACAGGACAATTTGTAAACTAATATTATACGAATGCATTGAAAACGTCACCTGACATTCTTGAAATTTTTGTAGCTAATAGTTGTAAGAATTCAAAATTTAACTGAAATTTTTTTGGCATCATATATCTTCCGAAAACAACCAAATGGACCCCCTGTCCAGGATCTTGAATGCTTCTGATCTGGTGAACTGTCATTTACGGTGGAAGGGCCCCAATCTTTTACAGATTGACGAAGTTAACATTATCAGAATAATGTCACTGAAATTCAAAGGGAACTTAAAATTTTTCCTACAAAAATTTACTCTTCTCTAACTTCCTTAACTTCTCAACAAGATGATTTTCGCGACCGATAACTTTTATAAATTAATTAAGAGTTATAGGTTTCTTTTTCAGGTTTTGCAAGAATGCCCGGTCATTATGTGACGAACGAGACAATGGAGCTCTTTCTCTAACGAGCTTGAAAGGGCCGAGTTCTGGTTACCAAGGTCAGAACATAAATAGAATTTTTTGATCAAATTAAAAATTTGCAAAAGAGTGCTCCTCGAAGCAGTAAATTAGCCTCGTTATATTGTTTTATGGATAATAATGTTATTCGCTTTGGGGGGGGAGATTGCGAAATTCATCTTTGTCATTAATGAAAAATATCCTGTTGTGCTGTCTAGTAACTTTAATGGTCATACAATATTTTCATAATAAATGTGGTATATTAGATCGAATAGCTTGCTATATCATATTCGTCATAAATATTGTCCACTTTTTGGTAGAAAACACGTACACGTAGTTGTTCATAATTGTATATTCCATTAAATCAAATTATGAATAATTTGCCCAAGGAAAGAGTAACTCCCACTTTTCCTTTCACTTTGCGGACCTTTTATGGTCAAATTCAAATATCAGCGCACAGTAGGGCTTAATAAAATATACGTTTATATCTATGGTATTGCCGCCAAATCAGGCTGTTTGGATATTGTGTGTCCAACCTTACTTCCAAAATTTTTATTGCCTGTTTAAAAGGGTTTTACGAGAAAAGAGGTAAGCGGACTAAAATGTTTTCAGGTAATGGGAAAACTTTTGTCAGAGCAGAGGGTGAATTGAAAAAGCCGCCTTAATTACTTAATCTCCTGATGAAACGTTCATTAATTATTTCAATGACGAACATATCGAATGGCTTTTTAACCCACCTAGGTCTCCTAATTTCAGTGGATTATGGGAGCCGGGTGTAAAATTGTTCAAATTTCATTTAAAGCGCGTTGTTGAACATTCAAATTTAACTTTCGAGGAAGTTATCGCGTTACTTATTGAAATAGCAGCTGTTTTAAATTAATGCACCTGACCCCTAAACCCACTTTCATCAGAATTTGATAATTTCGTCTCCTAGCCAGTTTCTTATTGTTAGGTCTATATAACTGCTATCATAGAAACTCAACTTATAGTGTTACAGTAAATTGTGTCCAGATGGCAGAGTTAAGATAGATTATCTGAACCAGTATTTCTCAACGTGGGACAAGAGGGCAATTCGAAAAAGGCTCATTTAGAGCGTAAATGATCTTATTAGTAATATAGCCAATTTTTACAAATATTTTCTCAACATGTTTGTGTAACGCAAGACAAATTCAATGAAATTAATAAATATGTCTGCGTGACGATAAAATATTATTTCCAAACACCCGCAATCGCTCTATTTGTTTTGAATGGTACGAATTAAAAAATGCTGGGATCTAAGTTTCTGTAGTGTTCTGCGCACACACAGTATCGTATATTATTAATCTTTGGTGTTAATTCAAAATAAACATCTGTAAAAGTGTTAACAAAGTCCTGTAGTTATAAAAAATACATAAATTATAAAAATAATAAGAGATATACGAATGGGAAGTAAATTCAGTTTTTATTAATTTCATTTTTAGAAGCCTCACTTTCAAGAAACATTTGTCATATGAAAAAGTATGTTTTTGTTTTGCATTTGGATATTTTAATACACATCTTTAATCTACGTTTACTTCAGTTCATATTAAGTTCTTAATTTTTTTTTTTACCCCATAGTGAAATGAAAGGTGCAAGTAAAAAGAAAATTCGCCAGTATTCGGAGGAATATTTAAAATTTCGTTTCATTTCCGCTGTTTAAGATGAAAGGTTACCTCCTCTTCCCCCTTGTTTTTGTCTTTTATGCCAACAACGCTTGACCAGTGAATGAATGAAACGTCGTCGTCTTGAAAACGCATTTGAAGGCAAAACATAATGCTCATATTATATAATTCAGATTTAAATTACTTTCAGACCGTACTTATAACTGACGTAAGATATGTTGATTTTGCTGAAGAAATGTTTTACAAATCATTGGAAAGTACCACTACCTCCAAAGACATTTATAGTAAACTAAAAACATACTTAGATGCCAATAATATAGCAATGAAAAATAAACATCTTGTGCTGCATATGGTCCTCCTAATATGATGCAGACGAAAAATGGTTGCTTAAAACTGATGAAAGATGAGAATCCAAATATGCTTCTTGTGTCTTTCACAGGGAAAATCTAGTAGCTAAAAATATTTCACCTGTTCTAAATGAAATACTTAATTTAGTTATAAAGTGTATCAATGCTATTAAAGCTAATGACAAATGTGAACGTCTCCAAGTTATTTTGTGAAAAACAAAATGAAGACGATGAGAGATTTATATTTCACACCGGAAGTAAGATGGCTCTCGAAAGGGAACTGCTTAAAAACATTTATGGAACTATTTGATATTCTTAGTGACTTTTTAAGTGAAAAACCTGAAATGAAAAAGTTGGTAAAACATTTCTGTTATTTAGCTGACATCTATGAAAAACTAAATATATTAATTTAGTTTATATTAACGTCGCACTAGAAGCAACACGAAGGCTATTGGCGACGGACCTCGTAATTATGAACTACGGTCAAGTGACGAGGACGATACCTAAGCTGGCACCCCCTCTCCTAAGACCCACACCATACCAACGGGAGGACTTTGGGCCCCGACAGATTTAACGTGCATTAGTCCCGGCTACACGGCGGCCAAGGATCGAACCCGTGACTGAACGAAAACCGCCGGCCACGAATCCGAAACCTTGACCACTAGGCTACCGCGGCCTACTAAATATATTAAATAAACAACCTCAAGGAACAAATAAAACTATCATCGATGCAAAAGCGAAGATACCTGTTTTTGTTATTTTCATTGAATTATGACAATTTTATTGGCTCCAAAAATGTGAAGTAAGTAATACGGCTGTAAATGATATTGTCGATCATCTAAAAATTTTGCCAGTTGATTTAAAATATTTTCTGATATACAAAAAATTAATTTTCCTAGTTAGATGACGCAGCCAATGTTACTAGATCTTTCTGATTTACAGTATCAAGAATTCTCAGGACGCGTCAGTTAAACCGTTATTTAATATGCAAGGAGTGATGGCATGGCTTTGTGAAGAAACCGAAATCAAATATCCAAATGAGCAAGATAACTATTTTGTTATTTTTTCCATCTTCATATTTAACTGAATCTGGATTTAGTGCCATAAATGATCTGCTGCTAAAAAGAAGAAATAGTCTGGATATAACAAAACCGGGAGATTTGAGATTAAAGTTAACAAAATTGTGTATGTGGGACCCGATATAAAATCTCTGCAACAAACATCAAGCGCAAGGATCTCGCTAAATTTTTTATTTCAGTTTTAAAATTTTACTTACTGTTGTTATAATAATTCTCTAGTGATTTACTGAAACATTTAAGTTTCATTTATATATATACACCTATATATGTATAGGAGATACTATAGCATATATATATATATATGTTCCCCTATTTCATAAATCAATATCTTAAGTGAATTTATTACGTACTTTTTCTATATTTACTTTAGCATTTATGTGTAATGAAATTGGCATTTCAACGGAGCCGCCTCTGCCTCGATGTAACGCTCATACCGAGCAATAGCACATTAATAACAAACAAAATGAAAGCACTTAAAAGTTAAATTTGAAATGTCTCTATAGCATGTTATTTCTCTAAATTCATGAGTTATTTTAAACTACCGGAAAACCTCCATATGGATTACCTACAATCCCCTCTAGGAACGATAAAATGTATACTGCAGAACGTAATAGGATAATAATTCGATATAAAAACCAACGTTTTTATATGGTGGCAAAGTTTATTAAAGAAAATTATTGAAATATTAGTTAAAACTGTTGGTTATTTTTAACTTTAAAATTTACTAAAAAAGAGATATTTGTGAGCGTATTAAAAAATTCATAATACTCATAAAATCAAAACATGCATTTGAAAATTTGTAAGTCATTCTATTAAAAAAAAATGGGAACCAGAATTCAGAAAAAATTATTGTGATAAGACATGCTGCCAAATATTGGAAACTTTCTTTCTTGCGAATGATTACTGTCTAAAAGTCAGCAACCCTTACTATCTCGGAGATAGTATCTCCCCTTTGTGAGTACAATATTTTACGAGGCCTCATGTGGTGTGAGGAGTGCCCGGTGTTCCCAGAGGGGAAAAGAAATTTTTTCCTTAATCCTAAAAGCGCCGAGAGGAAAGAATATTTTGACTTATTAAAATATTAGTTAAAACTTCTCGCAAATGTCTAAATATTGCATTGTTAGGCCAGTACGAACGATTCCCAAAATTTCAAAGCTCTAGCTTGATGGGAAGTTGGTTAAATTAACGATCGAAAATTTGATGACACACACACTCACCAAGTGAAATTCAGAAAAACGTTGTAAAAAACAAAAATGAAGAATCTATGAGTATTTTAATATATTTTTTTACGTTGAAGTTACGAATTTCTAAGTCTCAAAATTGAGTATGCTTCCTTATAATTTTTATAGAAAAATTTATATTAATATTTTATTCCGAATCCTTATGCATTTATAACACCTTACAAATAACGTGATTTGGGTGGATCTTAAATTAGCGTACTTTTGGCGACTGAGAAAAATTCTAATTGGCGATAAATCGCCTATCTGGTAACCCAGCCAGAAAAGTTCCGGAAAGTCGTAAAATCGAAAGAATCGTATTTTTGTGGTAACCCTACTATGAAAGGGGATCTCGTTTCTATTCTGACGATTGATTTATTCTAATTCTTATTTATATTATATTATATATATTTGAATTCTCAATTATATAATATTATACTATTTTTATTTGATTTAATTTAATTCTAATTAATTTTTATTTTATTATTAATTATTTTTATTATATTTTACTTTATTCTAATTCTATATTATCTATATCTTATAATTCTTATTAATATTATATTATTTATTAGTTATACTACTTAATTATTTTACTTTTTAATTTATTACTAATTTAATTACTGCCGAAGAAAGCATTGTGAATGATGATACGTTTAGAGATTACCTTCACGCGATTGTCATAATTTATCCGCCTGATCACAGACATCCCTCCATCATAAGGTTAGTGCTTTTATCACGTTTTTTAAAATTATTTTCATATCTTCCACAAATGCTGATTTACTGCGTTTTTTTGTCTTTCGGTCATAATTTAACCGTATTTTCTTACCTTTTTTCAACATTTCGTAGTTATGTTATATATAAGTATATTTATTAAAAAAAAATTTTTTTTTATTTATTTTACACAATCTTAAATATATTTATCTAAGTTTTATTGTTTTAAGTAAAATTAAGATCTACCCTATTTCTTATTTTAATGTTTGCCACAAAACGCTGATTTAATACGTTTTTTGTCAATCGGATAAAATTTCGCCGTTTCTTTAACATTTCTACCGCTTCGGCTCATGTTTTTCTATATTTCACAGTTAACATGTTTTTTGTCCAACGGTCAAAACACCATCTCGATTCCGACGCAAGACTTTGAGAATTCCGCATTTGGCGCGATTTTAAAAACGCGCCAAGAAGTACGCTAAATTAGGAATTTACCCGTGATTTGAAAGGTTTTGTTTTCACGGGAAATTTTTCTAGTAATACTGTTTGTATGAGCGTCTTTTACTACAAATATACTTTTGAAGATTTTTCCAAATCATACCACGAGATGAGTGTAAAGTTTATTGGCACAAGAGCCAAATATGGCTATGCTGCGCCAAACAAGATTAAACTGTGGTCTAGACGTGAAGCTGAAAAAAAGATAAATGATTGACAAGGAGGGTCGAAAATAGAGTACCACGAGATATTGCGATGATGTATGCAACTGAATTTTTCGATTGTACTATAACCACAACTTAAGTTTTAGCTGCATGTTTTGGAATCGGAATGTTGTTGAAACATACAATGCGTCACTTACCCTAATTTCTGGGCATTTAATATACAAATAGTTTTTCAGTTCATTTTATCATGATTCCATCAATAAAATCTGATTTTCCTATGCATGCAACCCGAAACTATCTATCGGCGCCAACGCGCTCCAGGACACGAAAACAGGTGAACAAAAAGGAGAAAAAAACTATCTTCGCTTCTGTCGTCGAAAATTAGGACAGGCACATCCTCTCCTAACTTCCACACCATACCATTGGAAGGATCCCGACAGATTTTATGCGCATAAATTTTCGAACCCGCGACTCGACGAAAACCGTTGGCCGAGTCTAATGAAATGACAACGATAACATTTAAGAATAAGGCCTACATTATCCTGAACTGGCGCGCTTTTACTTCCCTCTTTTTTTATAACTAACATTTACAGCCATTATTTTATCACAAGATTATCTTTTTGTACATAAATGGAAAAAAATTAGAATGTATTTTATTATGCGAATCTGAGTATTAATACAAAATAAAATACAATTACATTATGAAATTCATATTAGCTAAGTAACTTTTTTGAATATAAATATAGTTAAACGAGAAAAATTATTTCAAAATTAGGCAGCACTTATATATAAACTCTAATTAATTCAGATTGTTAAAATACACGGCATTTTTCAAATGCCTCACTTTTCTCATCAGTATAATAGCGACCAAATTTACGAATTTATTTTTTTCAGAGGAGAGTTTTTAGGTGTAGTAAGTTTGTAAAGTGATTTTTGTGCGATTTGAACTGCGAAACAGCATACCAATCAACACACTGCTTTTGTATCATGAGATAGGAACAAGTTCAGAGTTATCAGACCGAAACTGTCGCTGGGAAAAATGCGAAAGTAAACTTGAAATTTCGAAAAGGTGAAAGATGTCATTTATTTGTCATTACATTCTTTACGAATTTCACAAAGGAATAAGTGCTGCCAAAGCATGTAAATGAATCTGCTCTATTTCCTCTTGGGTAGGAATTCGTATCGTGAGTGTTTATTGGAGCAAGAGCCAGATGCAGCCATACTGCGTCAAACAAGGTAAATCTGTGATCTAGACGTTAAAACTATAAAAATAGAGTGGTTGACAAGGGTAAGTAGAAAGTAAGTTTATTGGCAGATATGGCTCTTGCGCCAATAAATCAAAAAAGATTCAACTGTGGTTTAGATGTGAAAAAAATGGAAGAAAAGACAAATTGGTTGACAAGAAGGAGGGTCGAAAATAGAGAAGGATCGCTACGGTTACCCGGGGGCGCGTCTCCCGTGTTTACTAAAGACAGTAAACCCCATAGGAAAGAAAAAGATCACTAGGGTGACGATTTCAAATAGTTTATATGCAATGGGAAATATTCAGAAGGCAAAAAGATGAATATTACATGCGTTCAGGCAAAACGAAGTCAAGCGTATCTTGAAGTGTACGATTCAGCTAAAAAGGCAACTCAGATTATCTTTCTTGTGGAAAATCGTGAAATTTGAAACGAAAATAATAATAAAAAAATCATATCTTGATTCCAGCTTACATATGATTTAAAGTAATACAGATATTACAGTTAAATAAATAAAATACTTTATTGTTATATTTGTTTTACTTCAATCCAAATAAATATATTGGGGAAAATTCATGACATCATATTTTTGAACACCGAGTTCATTAGTGGCGAAAGCAGGTATCAGACATATATTGCATAACTTTATTCCAATCCAATAAAAATTCAGGAGAAATTTATTACGATGTATTTTTGAAAATTAAAGTTCGTTTCTGGTGAAAGCAAACATCAAAAATATACGCAAAAAGATAAATTTTTGAAAAGTGGGCAGGCATGAGATTTTTAAAAACAATAGCCCCTTAGGTGCCCCCCCCCCACATTAAATCCTGGCGAAGCAACAACACAACGCCATTCACTGCAAAAAAAAAAAAAAAAATTACTACTATACATCTGGTGGGATATGAAGAGCGTGATACTGCTCTATGATATCACAAGGCCTCATGTTGTAAAACCAGTCGAAAATACGCTAGTAATTCTTGGAACACACGGCGTATAGCCGCCATCTCAGACTATAATTCGCACAGAGCTTTTTTTCCCCCCGGTATACAACTGGTCACTGGACGAGATATGAATCGTTTTATACTTTATGTACTTTAACTACCCGATGGAAGGCAGAGTTAAGTTTTTTTCTTATTAACGTCACACTAGAAGCAACACGAGGGCTTTTGAACTTCGGTCAAGTGACGAGGACGACACCCGAGCTGGCACCCCCTCCCCTAACTTCCACACCACTTGTCTTGACTTTGGACCCGACAGATTTTTCGGTCTTTGGCAGCCAAGGATCGAACCCGCGACTGAATGAAAATCGCCGGCCACGAAATCGTTAGATAACGATGGATAACTCTTTGCTGATGTATTATTCTCTGCTTAGAATACATATTTATTTCTCTGAAACATGCTTAGAACTTATAACTATACCTAAATAAATATGTTAATTGCATCGCATTTAAAATGTATTAATTCACCGAGAAATTACATTTTAATCCGTTCAACTTGCATCTTTTACTTCATTGTTTCATGAAAATATTCACCAGCAAATATTAATTTTAAAGATATATGGTAGGTAACCATTGTGATTACTTAAAGAAGACTTTTACATTAATATTTTGGAGTATTCAGTCACTATTTTCTGTTTTCTTTGACATGAAAATTGGATAGAATAAATCTTAAAACATAAGATAGAAATTCTTAAAACATAAAATGCCTTTTATTTGTGATTATTGTGTTAAACAATAATTTTTTATTTTACTACAATAAAACAATATTTCCAATAATAAAAATAAATACCACTTCAATGAAAAAAATTGACCATATTTTTGTTTATTCCATGTAATTTAAGCAGACATATTATTTGCATTTTGGAGGATTTTTAAGCAATTCACTATTTATGAGATAAAACATAAAAAGTATTTCAAGAGTTTTATTTCTCTTAACAATAAGTGAGGAATATTGTGAAGAAATTTGTTCATTACATTCATAAAAAGTTAAAATATTACGTTAATACTGTACCATAACTTGTAACCTGAAAAACAGAAATCAAATCCAAACAACAGCAATCAAAAAGAGAATTATTGAAAAAAGCTTTTAGTTCAGTGCATGCCAAAAGAATCTTTTTCTTTGCAATTCCATAATCAGTACAATACAAATTAATTTTAAATTTATATTATTTAATACTCACATGAAATATTAAAGCAAATATAAGAATAAAACAATTTTTTTTTTCAAATTTTTTTTCTAGTTTAATTTAAAACTGAAGTCATCACAAGTTTAAATGTCCTGTTAATAGTTGTTTTGAGAAATCTTCAAATTTTAATTGAAAATCTAAAATAATAAGTTATGGTCAAGAAATATATGCAACAAGAGGAGTATTATTATTATAAATAAAAAAAATTGACAAACTTACCTGTTTCAAATAATTTTAAAACAAATTCAAATTGAGTCCAGACAGTTAAAAGATGCACATTTTAATACTAAGAAACACAACCAGGCAATTAAAACATACTTTGTTTAAAAGACATTTTTAATGACAGAATTATGTACAAAAATGATAGCTTTATTTACACAAATACACCCTAAATCTAAAAATAATTTAATACATCCTTTTTATAATATCAGAGTTTAAAACATCATTTGTAAAGTTCGTACTTGTTTGTTATATAGCGAGGAATGATTATTATTCTATTTTAGACTCGTTCATAATTGAGATATGAGAATATTTTAATTTTCTCAAACCTTAATTTTGTCAAAATTAAAAATTTGCTATTTTACCTTTTATGACAATAGTAAACAAAATGTTGATAACCATGGTTCTTTCTGGTTAACAACCAAGTAATTATTTTCCAGAGCACTTGCTTGTTCTGAGGAAGGAAATGTTCAGTTCTCTTTTATTTGCCACCATCAAGTTAATTATGGAATGTTCTTTAAAGGAATAAAAATATAGATACTTAAAATCAAATATCAAACCAAAAATACAATATCTTCATATGAATCAATAAAGAGTTATTTCTCCAATCAGTATGGTTTTGTACAGGGATTTGTAAATAACAATTGATTCAAGTTGTTTGGAAAACTTAAAGATATTGCAATGGATTCCTTTGGGAAAAAAAATTATTGCTAAACGGAGGAATGATTTCAAAAGGGGAATACACTGAGCTTTCTTTACATATTACCCAAATTTATTAAAAGATTATTGGAATAAATTTTAAAAAAAAAATTCATATACATTCCAAATCTTGCATTTGAAATAAAAGAATACCATACAATTTATAGATTTTTTAATAATAAAAACTTGGTTTAGATTGGAAACTGATTTTTAAAGTTTAGGCTTGACATAGTTTTCCACTTTAACAACTGTCCTAATTCAGCGTAAAATGTTGAATTATCTTCCATTATATGACTCCGAAATATTCCTGCTTCCATAGATTGATCTGTTCAATTTGTACTACAAGATGAGGTATCAAACATTTTTTAGCCATCGACTTTTACAGAATTTTTAAATGATCTGTATTACTTTGGAATTGATACACCTTATGTTCGAAAAAATATGCTTCCATAATATCCGACATATGAAGTAAATTTCTCTGAGGAGAAATGAATATCTTTACGTTGTATATTTAGAAAGTTGATGCAATAAAATAAAATGCTTGATTAAGCAATCAAAATCAGTTCATTGATTCTATTATTAATACCACAAGTTTAAGCATACATTTTGTAAGAGGAGTCGATTTTTTTCTATTAAGTGTATATCTAGACAAATTACAAGCAATGAAGAACACCATCAGTTCCAAAGAAGAGAAATAAGTCCATTACACAGAAAGTCATTCAGTCCGTATGCTCTTTTTAAACAAATTCCTGTTTCTTTACATTTATTCACAAACACTGTTAAATTAATTACTAAATACCCATAATAATTAAATCATTTACTAAGTTTTTAATTTGGTATATATAAAGCGTGCCAATTACAATAAAACCCAACATTGACAAAATCCAGGCTTGTGGGTTAATAGCAAGTAATTCTTCATTTGGAATTTTGGCAAGAAATTTTTATCCCAATGTTGTGAAATTTTAAGCATATTCCTATAATGGTTGATTTTCCTTTCCTTGAAGACATTCCCAAAAAAGGGTAATCTATCAAATGGTCATAACATACATATTTTCATCTGAACCTTTAAAATCAAATCTTGAACAAGTTTTTTTTAGATAAATGATATAGAAAGCAGATAGTTGTATTGTAAGTGTAATAGTATATCAGTAAAATAAATGTTCTAAAAGGCTTGAAGACCCAAACATTTCTTGGCAGCTATACCAAAATATCTGACAGATATTCAAGTTTTGATAAGATACTTTCTAGGTAGTTGGTATAGATTTAAACTACAAATATGGAAACCCAAGTTTTTCTCATAGCGTTTATACAAACACATGCATAGAAATTGGACTGCTTCACCATTTTAATAAAATATTAATAAGATTCATGCAAAATCAAATCTTGAACATATTTTTTTCCGATTTATTGCTTATATTCTCAGATTACATCCCTTATGTTGATGAATAGCTGAATCTGAGTTAAATGGACCCATTCATATCTTGAAGCATTTGAAGATGGGATTCTCAAAACCCCAAACAGCTTCCAGTAGTTTATTACGGATCAAAATAAAATTCTTCATTGTGAAAATCCTTGATAGTATTTCAGGTGTATTTCTAATATTCTAATGTGTATTCAGATCCCATATAATGCTGAATTCCCAGGTGAACTGAAGATCTGGAGAATTAAGAACTGAAGGCAAGTTTCAAAATTTTATACCATTTATTTGCAAATAGATTTACTGGTAAATTAAGTCCAAGAAAACTACAATAACAGCACATCATACACAATTCTTGAACACTCTTCAAATATTAACGAAACTTTCAATAGCATTTTACAAAAATTGCACAGTGCTGAACTGAGGAATAAACCATTAGAAAATGTGACACAGGAATCATCGAGTTTCCATTTCAAAATATCAAGGTTGAGGCAATATTATACTGGAGATGGATTCTTTATTCAGGAATAATCAGAATCTATTTTACAAAATAAATTCCACACATTTTCTAACAGTTGATAGATCTTCAATAAAACACTGCTAATTTATTCTTTTTTTACAAGAACTTTTCTATTTCAAAATTTTCAAATAAAATCTTCATCATATATCACATACAAAAAAAATGAAATGTTTCTAGAATTTTTGATATGAAAGTACATATACCATTTTACACATATACTACAAAATTTCTCCATTACACACTAATATTTTGTGAGACTTTACCACAATTCTAACAAACTTTGAAGATGTTTTTGCTAAAGTATAATACACAATATATATACACATCAATTTCCTTCAGAACCGTAATCAAACAATTTACAAATCTTTTAAAATTTGTTCTATATTTTTCCAAATGAATGCTTTGCCTTAAATTATATAACTACAGAAAACTTTGCATGGTCTATACTAGGGTAACTGCCAACTTTTCCATATTAAAAAATATTTTTTATTACCAAACTATACTGCCAACAATATCGTTAAGGAGCAACTAGTTTAAAGCATTTGTAAAATGTCCCCTACTTCCAAATTTGTGCGTTACACATATTATTAATAGGCACATCAAGAAAATTTGGACAGTATGTGATTTAGAGAATATATAAATTAATTCTCAACTCATTATTGTATAACTTCCTATTAAAAGATAGTGCCATGAAATCAATTAAAACAATAATTTGAAAATTTGTAGTTAGTCTCAATTAGATCTATAATGGAAATACTTTTTAGTATTCTTGAAACATATAAAAAATAAATTGATAACATAAATACAAAATACCATGATTTAACAGTTAGAAATAATTATTTTCTTTTCCCCCTACGTTTTGAGATTTTACATTTTAATGAATAAGGATGGATCTAAGATTTATTTAAGAGTTTTTTTTATAAGGTAATTTTATAATTTCTATCATTTTCAATGAAAATTACAAATCCCAACAGAAGCTTCAAAAAATATTTCAGCTATACATATAAATGACTAACCAATTTTTTTTGATTCAGTTAATATAATATAGTTTATCACATTTACTAAAAATTTATTACATTTATCATATTAAAATAATTTACGACATAGTAAATTAAAACACAATCTGAAATCTTTACACTTTTAACATTACACAAATATGCAAGTTATTTATATTTCATAAAAGGAATAGAAAATAATTTAACTTCCTCTGATATAACAAAATGTACAATTATTCCTAACCTAATTTTTAGTTATAAGGAAAATAATAAACTCAAAATATATAACAACAAATTTTTAATCTTTAATTACTTTATTCCGTACATTCTACACAATTAATATTACTCATAAAAACTCAAAAGTTATTATTTAAGAAACTTACTCTCACAATTAGTCTATTCTTTTACATCAAACTTGTATATGATATATAAAATTTGGATAAATATAATACACAAAAATATTTTTTTTAATAAAGTAATTTGTAAATATTCCTATACAGTTAAGAATTTTCAAAAGAATTTTTGAAAACTGGAAAAAAAACAGAATTATATAGCTTAAGCTAATAATTCTCATACAAGAGGGAAAAAAATCAAATCCTAATTTTATTTAAGTAGAAATAAATATAGGATTTAAAAAAAATATATAATATATACAGAATTTTAAGAAATATCTTTTAGGGGAAAATCATAACTGTAAAATAACTTTGGGTTATGCCTGAATGAAAATATGTTTTTAAAAAAGTTATTGAAAAAATATACAAAATAATCTTACTAGTCAATTATGGTGGGAAAATGTACCTTACATTTTTTTAGGAAGTTTGCTGCCAAATCAATTTTTAAGAAAATGCTTTTCATAATTTAACTTTGTAGTTCAAATGCCTGAAATTTCAAAGTCATTTTAACAGGAAAAAGTAAGCAAGTCTGGAAAATTGCAAATTATCATACAAAGTAGCTTTTAAACTTAAATATTATTAAAAGAGATATCACATGCTAAAATTCATATAATAAGAGTTCCCTTACCTTGAAAAACTTGACTGTTATACTTTTAACAGCATCTCTTAGCATAACTTTTTTTTTTTTTTAAAAAAATACAAAACTTGACTTCAAATAAATGCTGAAATTTACAATTTTCTTACAACTTTTTTTTTTATATGACTTCTAATGATGAGATACAAGTAGAGTGATATCTGATTTTGAATGGAGATACAATGCTTGTACTTCATAGTATGGTGTTAATAATCTAATATCCACATGACAAATATCATATATATACTGATAACTTTACATCATTTTGGGTCCAGTTTTTTCTCAGTAGTATGCCATTCTTCTTTGTCCACTACTGGTACTTGGAGAAACTATCCGCTCATGGACTCTTCGTTCATGCTTCCATTCTTCTCTTGAGCTATCTCTTCTTGAAGCATGTCGTTCCCTAGGAGGAAAACTTCTTCGGCTGTCTCGATCTCTGAACTCGTTTCGATCATAGACTGGATGCTCTTCTCTGCTTCGGATAGTCACTTCTCGTCGGGAGTCTCGATCGCCAAAGTCAGACCTAGGAGTGGCATGCATTGCTTTCGGGGAGTCAAAACGTTCAGAGTGACGGTCATATTCATGGCGGCCCAAACTCGTTCGATCTCTTGACATATACTCGTACTTGGAACTGCTTGGTGATTCCATTCTCAATTTGTCAGAATGAAAACTCGACCTTTCTTCATATCGAGGAGTCTTCTTACGAGGTTCTTCCCAATAAGCATTCACTTCACGTGACACACGATTAAAAGGTCGTTTAGTACCTCTTCTAAGCTCAGTCTGCCGCCTTAACTCTTCCCTCTCACGTTCAAGACGTTCTCTTTCAAGTCGTTGCTTTTCTCTCTCTAGTTTTATAATTTCTGCTCTTTCTCGCTCTAAAAGCTCTCTTTCAATCCTTAACTTTTCCTTTTCCCTTTCTAGCCTATATGCTTCTTCTCTTTGCTTGCGTTCAATATACTTTTGACGAGATATTTCAATGGCACGCCTGCGATCTGCTTCCCTACGCTCTCTATCACGAAATCGTTCTCTTCTGATTCTTTCTTCTCTGATTTTTTCATAAAGTGATACATCTGGCCTAGGCCTAAAACTAGATGAATTGAATCCTGATCGACCCATGAAAGGCTTAGGCCCAAAAGGTCGACGAAAAGGACCATGGCGGTGTCTCTCATTAAAAGAGTAAGGTTTTGAACGATAAGTAGGGGGAGGTCGTCGAATTGGTGGTGGTCGTCGTACGTCCCGTTCCTTGTACTCTTTTGATTTTTGATCTTTCTCTTTAGATTTTGATTTCTCTGTAATTTTAGCTTTACTTTCTTTAGGTTTAACGGTTTCCAATTTTGTTTCCAGCGATTTGGCCTCTGCCTTTACTGAAACTTTAGCTTCTGATGTAGAACTGGATTTTACACTTTCTGATGTTTTCAATACTTCTTTCTTAACTGCTGCCTTTTTAGTAGCCAAAGTTATCACTTTGGATTCAGACTTCTTCAATAAAGCACTAGGGTCACTTTGCGTACGTTCAACTGAAATTACACGTCCATTAAGTTCAATACGATGTAAATTTTGGATTGCTTTGGTTGCATCTTTACTTGTTGCCATTGTAACAAATCCATAACATTTACCTGGTGTTTGCTTAGTACTTTTCACTATTTTAACGGACAATACTCTTCCTTCTTTACTAAATAAAACCTTTAAATCAGCTGCTCTAGTGGTATTAGGCAATCCTGTTACCCATAAACTTTTGGCTAACACATTAGCACTTTTAATTTTATCATTTTTACCAATAACTTTCAAAACTTTAGTGGACACAGAACTTGCTGCATCTGTTTTTACAGATGTACTTTTTGATATCTTTTTATCTTTCGCTTCTTCACTAGGTGCTTTCGATACCTTGTTTGAAGTAGTTTCATTATTCGTAAATTCTTCTGATTTATATGATGTTTTCTCCTTTTCCATTGAACCACCAACTGACTGATTTATTTCCTTAATTTTATCTGTTTCAACTTCATTGTCACTTCCTTTGTTAAGCTCCAAGTTTTCATCTTCATTCAGTTGCGCCTCTTCTTCATCAATAGATATCTGAAGAGTAACTTCATTAGATGCTTTATCCTCAAATGGACTATCAGTATCCTTAAAATCATCAGATTTCTGTTCAGCATCTTCTTCATTATCTAACTCTCCATTTGCTTCGGATATTTTCTCTTTCTTCAAAACATTTTTACTACAAATATTTTCATTAGATATTTTAAAAGTAAATTCTTCTAAATCTTGGCCTTCTTCCAATAGAGCAGTTTTTAACCTTTCAATTAAAACCGATTTAACACCACTTTTGTCAAGATCGCGCTTTTCTAATTCCATTCTTAAATCAGCGACTTTTAAATCTGTTAGTTTAACTTTAATTTCATTATCATTTACTTGCATTTGAGAGTCGTCTTCCTTGTCTGGTGAAATATTCTCTGAATCTTCTAACGAGGCGGCAGCCATATTTCTGTATGAAACTCACTGTAATTCCAAAATCGTTCTTCAGAATTCAAATCGGTTTTTAAGAACTGGAAATGTTACTTCACTCCACAAGTAAATCTAACTAATATTCACTAGTTTCTTCAAATATCTCTTCCGATTTTTTTATATTAACAAAATGCACAGCGTGTCGGACAACCAAATGGCGGCAGACGATCTACGTTGCCAAATGTTGATGTTTAATGCAGAGTAAACAAAACAATTATTGAGTATAATTAATATAATTGTATGGATGAATTTAAACTATTCATGAAAATTTCTTCATTATAAAACTATTTGTAAAGCTTTATACAGAGTTTTATACCTTTTCCTAGGTACAATTTTATATTTAGTTAAAATTGTAAATTAGAAGTTGTATATTTTGACGCAGAAGGAGGAAATTCTTTCAACTTCTCGTATGAAACGGCGTCGGTTTATCACTGTTCACGCCATTTTCACACTATTGTGATCATTTTTTTAACCGGCGTTGCAGTTTGCGAAGTATTTCGATATGGCTTCTAAAGGGGAATTAAAAATAACAGACTTAAAAGTGGCTGATTTGAAAGTGGAATTAGAGAAACGTGGTTTAGACAAGACAGGAGTGAAGTCTGTATTAATAGAAAGATTACGAAATGCTCTTGAAGATGAAGGTATTGATCCCGATGATCATGAATTTGAAAATAATTGTTCTGACGTAGCCACTGTTAAGAATTCAAAGCGAAAAAGCGATGTGGAAGACGAAGAAATGGATGTTTCTGATGGGCTTATCAAGGATATTTCTGATAAATCTTTAGGATTGGATCGAGAAGATGAAGACACTCCCTGTAGTGACGAAGAGTTGGATGAAGATGGTAAACACATGGAAGATACTGAAAGTGCTCGATTTAAAATGACACAATCGCGTCAAGATCCACCAAATAGGGATGAAGATATGGAAGAAATCGATCAAAATGTAGAGAGCTCGAAAAACGAAGCAGTGCAAGATGAAGAAACTAAAAATGAAACTTCCTTAAATGACGGTGTAAGCCCTCTGCCCGAGTCTTCTGAATCTGCTGATGCTAAAAGTGGTAAAAATAAAGTATTAAAAGTTATTGGAAAAGATAAAGTGCAACAGGTAGCTTTGACTGCTAGAACCCTTTGGGTAACTGGCTTGGCTAGCACATCGAAAGTCTCCGATTTGAAAAATCTGTTTAGTAAGCATGGTAAAGTGACATCTGCTAAAATAGTGAGGAATACAAAAGGAACACAACGCAAATGGTATGGTTTACTAACAGTTGCTTCTAGCAAAGATGCTTCTAAATGTATACAGAAATTGCATCGTACAGAATTTGGCGGGCATATAATTTCTGTTGAGAGAAGACAGACTGCACCCATAGTCAAGAAATCTGATGCTTCAACTGTAAAAAAACCTGCAACTAAGGGTGAGCTAAAAGATTCCACTAAAACAGAATCAGAAGATGTAAAAAAATCATCTGCAGTAGTTGAAAATGACAAGCACTCTGATGCAGAAGACGATAAAGCTAAGAGTGATGATGATGATAGATCTAGTAAGGAGAGGAGTTACCGAAGCTATGAAGGAAAATCATATTTTAGGGGAAGGTTCAGCAGAGGGTCATTCAGACGACCATTTGGAGGATTTAGAGGACGAGGCTCTTCGTTCAGAGGTCGGGGGCGCTTTCCTGGGTTTAGACGACCTTTTGGTAGGCCTCCAATTTTCGAGCGCTCAGGTTTCCGTCCATTTGCAAGAGGTGGTTATCGCTATGATTTCCCTCCCAGAGGTACTGAGCGCATGCCTCCTCGTGATTATATTAGAGAAAGAGAAGAAAGAATGCATGAACGTGATGAAGAAATGTTTCGTCACAAATTTATTGTTCGAAAACAGAAAGAAGAGGCTTACAGGCTTGAGCGTGAAAAGAATCAATTGAGATTAGAGCGAGAATTGCTTGAGCGTGAAAAGGCTGAAATGCTTAAACTTGAAAGAGCTAAACAGAGAATAGAAAGGGAACAACTTGAAATGGAAAGAGAGAAATTGCGACGGCAATCACAATTAGGCCATCCTGTCAAACGACCATTCAGCCGTAGGGGTGGGGGTCCACCTCATGTTTGGGCTGAAAAGAGGCGTGATTCAACCTCACCCTTTGAGGGCCCTTCATCAAGTTTCCATCGGGAAAAGTTTGCAAGCGAAAGTAAATTTGCTTACTCTCGTGAACATCCAAGTTATAGAAAACCAGAATTTTCTCATGAAGATTTTAGAAGAGAGAAAATAGAAGCCCCTCCTCCACATCCAAAATTTGCTGAAAGAGAAGAGCGCAGAGAAGTTACTTACCATAGTGGTCCTGAGCGTCGAGTTTATTCACGAAATGAATTTAGAGGGCCACATCCTGAACCTAGCTCTCCACGAGAAAGCTCTCATTTTACTCCACGAAATAAGCCGCCACGAGAAGAATGGAAATTCCATGAGCGTAGAAGTGGTGAAAAGCCAGGGTATCCTCCTCGAGGTCGTAAAATGGGCTATTATTGAAAAATTTTGCAACTGCCCTATGTATGTGAAATTCCATTACATTCATTAATCTAGTAGATATTAGTTAAATGTCTTTGCATTTCCCTAAATGATGTTAGCATCAAAGTAAAAAGTCATTGCTTATTTTACAAGACAGTTGATTCTAACATTTAATTATTCAAATTTAATGTCTTTTAGTTTGATGTAGGCATATTTCATTTTCATACAGACAAAAAAAAAAATATATGGTTTTTGCTGCAATGTATTTACTATGCAGGAATTTTATAAATTAAGTATAAAGTATTTTATTTTGACAGAAATGAAACATGTTAGAATTTATTCATTTGTTAAAAAATTGATTAATTAATGTGAATGCATCCTTGCTATGTTTTGCTACTGTAGATTCCTACAATTTTTTTCCTTGTGAAGACATAATAACTAAAGAACTTGATATTTGAACTGAAGAACTCATTGAAATTAGACATTTGTTACCAAAGATCATGGTAACTACAATAGTCCTCAGTAATTCATGTATTTTGTCTTTAATTATGTAGATCAAGTTTTAATTGAATGTTTCATTCATGTATTGTAATCAAATTCTGTATGAAAACATTAAAAGAAATGATAATACTGACATTTATTGATTTCAAAAATTCATTGAATGAAATGTGTTTATTCTGAATCTTTGTGTATGAAGAAATATGAAATTCACAATTTTTAACATTTTATGCTGCAATAATTGAATTTTTATTTGAAGTTTATTATTAGCTCATAGTTTTGTTAGATTTTGAAGAGAAACTTTGGAAAAATGAAAGATTGAAATAAAATTAGAGACTTATTTTCGTGAGGTTGAGAAATCAATATAATTTTTTAACAAATATATTCTATGCAAAAATGTGTTCTGTGTTTGATAAGTTGGAGAGTAAATTTCTAAAATGAGCAAGGGTATAACCAAAAAAATGCCTTTTAGTGTAAGCTTGAATGATACTTGAATTGAGGTGTTATAACTACTTAGGTTGATCCATCTGAAAAAGGTATTTAGTTGAAAAAAAATGGCAAAAGTATTTCTTGAGTTCTATGTAATTAGTTCCTCTCGAGTTACAAACATGCATCAGCTAAACAGGTATTTGATATTTTCGAAGCTTTTTACTTTTTAAGGTTTTTTCATGTGCACGAGTTGTATATCAATAACTGAATATGGATCATTCAATATTACTTGTATCTTATAATGATTACTGAATTCTTCCAATGAAATGTTTTAGATTTTATTTACAATTTAAAACATTGTGAAAGTGCAAGAAATGTATCTGGCCTTATTGAATTTTTTTAGTTGACCAGAACAAATGAAAAGGAAGTATTTGGCAGTTGTAGCCTGTAATGTGACAAGCTTACTGAAATGAATTGGAGCTATCCTTTATCTTGAAATGTATATTGACTCTTTAAAATTATGTTTGCATTTTTATATTAAAACAATATATATGAAATAGGAATACATCAAGCCTTAAAAAAAACTGAAAAATTTACAGAATGATTTTT
Source organism: Nephila pilipes (assembly GCA_019974015.1). Classification (NCBI taxonomy): domain Eukaryota; kingdom Metazoa; phylum Arthropoda; class Arachnida; order Araneae; family Nephilidae; genus Nephila; species Nephila pilipes. The sequence continues at coordinate 176,973 of BMAW01126562.1, forward strand.
AATAAAAGAAGTTTAATAGTTAGTACTATGAAATAAAAAAACCCTTTAAAGGAATTAGATCTTATTCAATATCAACTGTATAAGCACTTAGAAACAAATACTAATGGTTGCTCATGTACATGTAAAAAAAAAAGAAAGAAATTTTATGCATTTTGGATATTAAATGTTAAAAATGAATTTGAATTAATCATTGATATTAGAAACAAATATTTGAAATAGTATTTTATATAAATCATTGATTGTTTAGTTGCAAAACTTATTGATGAATGCAGATGATATACACATTTTGTAGAATTTGCAAACCTTATAAAATTGATTCAGTATATATTGAAAATTTTGCATGGGAAGAGATGTACATTACAAAAATATGTACATTACTTGAATCAATTATTTGTACATTTCAAAAAGAAAGTTTTGCTAGGATTTATATTTAAATGTGTAACGTAGGGAAAGGTGTAATCAAGCTAAAGGTAAGGATTTTTTTTTTTATCTAAATCTTATTAAATTTATTGATCAGTATATTAGAAAATTGTAATATCTATAGTTTCATATGACATTTGTTTTCAGAATCCATTTGTCTTTAGTGTAAAGATAAATAGTTTTTTTTTCAAGGAAAGATCATTGGCTCTCGTTAATTTAAGGTAGTCCAAGCAGATTTTTGGTCTTGCCACAATGTATATTAATGATGAATGAAAAGATGTTTGAAAATGAATTGATAAGTTTTCTTGTGTAAGAATAAATAAATCACAAAACAACAACCCTGGATTAATGTTGATAAACAAATTTATTATATTGCAAGGAAAACAATATTAGGGCTGAAATACTATCTGTCAGCGGCAGTGATCAAAGGAGACACCTTACTTTTTTTTGGAGAAAAAAAAAAAAAAGGAAATTTTATTACATATTAGCTGCCTAAAGAACATTTGTTTTAACCCTTGTGCCTTACCACTCACTTAACATTCTTTATTTAAAATTTTAGGTTTAGAAAATTTGCATAAGATGCAATGTCTTGCACTACGACTAATCGAGTTAAAGTTGCGCACCATGACTATTGTTTTGAATCTATCATTTAAAAAGCACCATTAAACTTGGAGGTTGAATTTTGGTATTTTTTCAGAATTTTTTTGGTATTTGATTTAAATTAACCATATATATTTTTTAAATATTTCTATTTTAACATTTATGTAATATTGTTCATTGATAAAAGTTCTATTGTGTGTGTGCATACTGTTAGTCAAAATTTGAAAAAACGATTATGCATTATAAAGTTGGTGTAAACTTTTACTTATCAAAATTTTTTCAGAGATAATCGGAAAACTTCCATTTTGAGTATCTCCTGTTATTTATTTGCTATTTCTAAACTGCACCAGTTAGTATTTTGAATACTAGTGAGAAGGTAAAAGTATGTCTAACATCACTGTATTTTGTGAGCAGAGCTGAAGATCTTGTAGTGTTAATCTATTTTAACTCATTCTCCAACTGATTATAACCCATTTTTGATTATGCAGCCAATCCATTCCCAAGCTCTTAAGGGCAGCGGTAGCTTAGGGGTCATGGTCGCGGCCAGCAGTTTTCACCGAGTCGTGAGTACAAGCCTTGATGCCTTTAAAGACCAGCCTTGTAGCAGGGCCTGATGCATGTTAAATGTGTTAAGGCCATAAGTCCGGTTGGTATGGAAGTTAGGAGGGTGTGTCAGCTCGGGTATTGTCCTTGTCACTTGACTGAGGTTCAAAATTACGAGATCCGTCACCAATATTCTTTGTGTTGCTTTTGAGTGCGATGTTAATAAAGCTAAACCAAATACAAACTCTTAGCTTTCAATCCATTAGGTTGCTGTTTCCTATCTGTAAGCTATGAGCTACCCTTATTATTTTTATTTTAGCATTTAGAGCTGAATTTTCTATTATTTGGAAATTGCATTATTTGCAATTTCTCCCTATTAAGTAGTAATATGTAAATTTTAGAATTAATTCTGTTGACAAGATAAATGCTATAAAAGCATTTAATTCTCCTTAATACTTAATGTGTATTTACAAGTAAATACAATACAATATAAAGTGGTATAAAAAATATTATTTTACCGAACTTAAAAAAAGGTAAAATATTTTAACATTTGATAATTGCCTCTTCATAAATGAGAGAATAAATCAGATAAATGTAAAAATAATTAATGAGCAGATAATAGAGAATTCAATTATAATGAAATGTATGAGGTTGGTCTGAAAAATATCTGACCTTAATGTGAAGATAGCAGCACTCGTCGGTAAAAGCTAGGAAATGTGGTTGTGCATCTTTTGGCTGGTACTCACAAAAATTTCAGCCATTTTGGATGCACAGTTGTCTTTTGACAATCTTTTGAGAAGTCAATGCGAGTGTTTTTGTAAAAATTGGAGTTTCGAGCTATCATTAAATATTTGTATTTGAGTAGCAGTATGCTTACATAATTCAAAGATGAGTTGGATGCTGTGTATGAGGACACTGTGCCATCATTTACCTCAGTGAAATTTTGGGTAGCTGAATTTAAACATGGTTGTACCAGCTTGGGGCTATACATTTGTGATGTCCAAAAACTGCAACCACTGACGATAAAATTGCTAAAGTTCACCAAATGGTACTAGACAATTGTCGAATTAAAGTTGGAGAGAGAAAAAAGACTATGAATATTTCCAAAGAACATGTTTGTCACATTTTGAATCGAGATTCAGACATGAGAAACTGTCCGTGCATTGGGTGCAGCATTTGCTCACGTTAGACTAGAAACATGTTTGAAAGAACATTTCCAACACTGTTGGCTCTGCTTAGGTGCAATAAATCAACAGTTTTGGTGCCTGTTAATTACTGTAGATGAATCTTATCATTATACACTCAAAACAAAAATACAGTCAAAATATTGGACTGCAAGGGGGACTCCAAAAAAAATCAAAAACTTTCTCGGCTATAAAAGCTATGACGACTGTTTTTTGGGATTGTCATGGAGTTATCTTAATTGATTATCTTCAGATTGGAGAAACTGTTATAGGAGCATACTACTCATCATTATTTCATAAGCTGAAGGCAGAAATTGTGGAAAAACAGTCACATCTGCAGAAAAAAAAGTGCTGGCTCGCTCCTCAGCAGTTGCTGTTGTGAAAATCCACGAATTACGGTTAGAACTGCTTGACCACCTTTTTTACTCTCCAGATTTAGTCCTAAACTACTTTTTTTGTTTCCCATCATAAAAATTGCTCTTGGAGGACAGGTTTTCGTCAAATGAGAAGGCCATCGCCTGTAGAGAAAAATCCTGAGTACTATTTGGACAGGTTAAAGAGATGAGAGCATTGCTGCGATATGTGTGTAAAGACTTACAAGGAGACTATGTAGAAAAATAAAAAAAAAAAAAAATGCCTTGTAACTTCGTTAGGTCGGAAACTTTTCAGACTTTTCTCAAACCATTAATATTTTATCTGTCAAACTATCCTTTTTTCTTAGTTTAACTTTCATAGGGACACTTTCTATTATTGTTTTCAAATGTAGAAGACATTTTTGAAGCACAATTTTCATCAATACTTCCATTAAATGAAAATTTAATAGAAGTTAATTAAATTCATATTATGTAGATTAGGTAATTGCAAATTATCCTAGTCATGTGGATGAAGCTATATGATTTATAAAGCATTTGTTGAAATGAGTATTAGTAAATTTCAGAAATCATGTATGAGACTCTGGAACACTGATGTGGACTTAAAAAGTATTTTGTTGCAATCTTAACTTCAAACAACATGTTATCACAACATCCAAGTTGTAGTATTTATAAAACATATAAATGTCCTTTATATATATTTTTAATATATTTGATTAAGAAATTAATGATGTGTCAATTTTCAAACTAGTCTATAGACTTAAGTTCATTTTGTGTAAGAACCGTGATTAGACAGTTTTTCATGTCTTGCATGTTAAAATTATTTCATTAGTGTGAAAATATTTTTGCTCGGAAACTTGCATTTCCATCCCTAGTGGACAATAACCTGCTTTTTTGGGAATTGGTAAAACTTTAGAATATTTATTAAAAAAAGCAGTTCATTATAAAATGTTTACGAGATTAATGATTGCAGATTGGCAAATTCGAAAAGGTAGCCCCGGCGAATGCAACAAAAGTGAAAAAAAAAAAAAAAAATGATCAGAGAAAGGTATAAATATATATATATAAAAAAAAAGCTCCTTTACTGAAATTCAAAAATCATGTATCCTATGCCTTATTCAAAAGGGTTGCCACGGCTAAACCCACTGCAGAAGAGAGAAAGCATGGTAGCCACAGTTGGCAAAATATCGCCAATCAATTCCTGTCGCCAACGGGTGGTTACGTTAAACTGCATTTCAACCAACATATGTATTGCAGAAAGGTTAAATTCCTTTTTGCTACTTTGTCTGCTGTCATGAGGATATTTTAATAAGTATCAAATGGATTAATAATTCCTAACATTTTTAAAGCAAATTGTGTAACATTCAAAACGTCATATCTTTTGTTATATTGCTGAAGTGTTTATGTTAAGAAATAATGCAATTTTCTTAAAAGCATTTGCATTGATTAATTTGAATTATTTAATGCAGCTACAAAGTTGTCAACTTAGTAGACATATCAGTTTATAAATTGATATTTAATATAATGTGGAAAATGCATAATTGCTTATTCTGAAATTCTATTGCTTTAAAATATTACTACTCTTATTTTAAAATTGATCTATTATTTTTTTCATTCAAGACATGCAATGAACAATGAGATGTGTAGCACAAAAGCCTATCTTAATTTGTGTGTAAAATACACTTTATATATTAAAAACACGTATTAATACCAATAAATCAGTGTATGTTGTGTTGCTAAAAATCAATCCTTGCTTTGAGATAAATTTATTACTAAGTCTGTTGCTTAAAATAGGTTTGCACTACCCTGTTGATGGGTTAAGAGTTAGTGAGAAATGGGTTCATGTCCTTTTTATATTAAATAATTGTGTGGGAGTAATGACTTGTTAAATTCAACTAGATTTCAAATGACTTGATATGGCATGAAAATTTAATGATCAAGATACCTAGATTGATCAATGTTATACTTGTTTTCTAATCAGTCCTTTTGTTGTATAGTTCTAATGTGATATTAATTAAACAAGGTATCAAACACCCAAACTTTATTCAAGTTATTTTTCTCTCTTGAATGGACATTAATATAAATTTTAATGTTTAATTATTAAAAATGAAATGTTTATTTTATTGTAGAAAGATCACAAGGAAATAATTCCATCATACAAAACCTAAACATTTTACATTCTATTGAAGAATATTTTATTTTTAGTTTTCAATTTGAATGAATTCTTACAATTATTAGAGACAACTTTGATTCCACTATTGCTAAAATAAATTATTTTATTTCTGTTTGTATCTGGTTGAGGTGATGAGAATGTTTTCAACACATTCTCTTTTAGTTTGATTTAAGTTGCCACCTATTCATAGATACACATATTTATATTGAAAATAATTTTGTTATCAAAATTTATAAGTCAAGTCATATGTTCTTGTATTTTAAAAAAATTAGAGTTTTAATATATTGGGGTTCTGGGATGTTAAAATATAATCCTGTATATATATATATATATATATGTAGAACACATAAAATGGAATTCCTTCCAATTAGATGTCCTCCTGGGACAGTGGCACACCCATTAATTTAACTTCTGTGAAAATTAATTTATACTGTCTTAAGGAAAAAGAAGTAAGCTTGCATTTTATACCTTAATTCTATTATTTTCACATTTAACACATGCCATTTTCAACTTACTGCATATTTCTGAATGTCTTGGAAAAAATATGTACTTCTTTATAAAAACTCCTACGATAATTGAAATCAAATGTAGTGTTACAAATTGAACATTGAAATACATAAAATTATTCCATTGTGTAAAAATGTAACATAGATAAGGATCCTACTGTCCTGTCTTGCAATATTCTTATTCATTTGCTTTGAGAAAATTTAGTATTGTATTGTGCAGCTAGAGTTGTGTAAAAGAAGCTACCACTCTTTTAATTGAAAACATGAAACAGACCTCTAGATTGAATTTTTTCTCCCGTTAAAGAACATATTTATTTAAGAGTGATTTTTAGAGTATTTTGGGTTACGTATGGTTTGTATTATCAAAAATTGTACTGGTAAGTTAGGAGTTAGCGCAAAATCTATACAATATGTAAAATTTCTTTTTGTTAGCTAGATCTTCCATTTTCTTGAGTAGTCAATTAATAGAGCTCGTGCTGTATTTATGTGTTTTTAATTCAGAAATGAAATCCATCAATTTAACTACATATTATAACAGAATTGTATATTAAATATTAAACTTGTATAATTGTCATGTTGATGTTGAACAGTCTTGCATCATGTGTACCTTGAAAGGTATTTCTTCACTGCTGCTAATATAATGCTAAATATGCGAGGGGAAATAATGTAAGATCCTTAATAAATTATGGAAGATGTGAACATTTATATTACAAATAAAATTTATTAGTTATTGAAAACTATTTTGCACTCTACAGGAATTTGCATCATCCAAACAGAATATAAGTGGGACAAATCAAACATTTTTGCATGATTTTCATCATATTTAAAATTTCAAATGTATTTATTTGTCATATTTTGGTATATTTTTGAGAAAATATATGGCACATTCTACTAATATGTTGAAAATGTTCTTAAAATTTTGGATTAATAACATCTTCTTAAATTTAATTGAAAATGTAGGAAATCTTTTTATTCAGGATAAAAGGTAATTAGATTCTGATAAGTTAAAAATACAATTTAAATTGTGACTGTTTGATATTGCTTGTCATCGTTAGAATTTCGGTGTAAAGAGACCTAAACTTCCTAATGTTTTTAGGTTATTTTGAAGCCAATGAACATTTTTAGTTTTTCAACACGCATACAGGATAAACTATAAATTAGTTGTTGTGACTAATGAGTAAAATTGACTTTTCAATGATTGAACTAATTCAATTTTAGAAAATTCCTTTAGCATTTTCTATCAAGATTTGCATGAATATATCAACTGTGTTGCAAAGAAGAGAAAAAAAAGTTTCAATTATACAATGGTTGTCTTCTGAAATAATTTCATTATTGTATATTATTGATAAATAAAATAATTTTAATACTTTAAATGGGTTAATGTGTTTTTCTATTGGATATTGTACTATTTTGTTTTTGGTAGCATTTTTGTTTTACTAATATGTATAATTTAATGAGGTGTTGTGGAAAGAATTAAATAATTTTTATTTCAATGTAAGCGAAACCTGCCAACCAAATCCTTTTTCAGATTGTGAAAAGCTGGATAAGAATATTTTTAAAAGTTCTGTGAAAAAAAAATCGGATTTTAAAGGGAAAAAAAGAATTAAATATTTGTATGAATTGCTACTATGAATATTCATTACTAAGCATAGGATTCAATTACATTTCATTAAGAGTTCTTTTAAAGTTGTGTAATTTATATATTTTTTCTCATATTAAAGACTGAAAAATTGCAATGGAAAAGTGACTTTATAATTACCCAAAATTAAATAATTGAATGATAATCACTTTTTTAAAAATTTGTTAGTTTAGGAACCTTAGTGATCTTTTTCTCTCCCATGGGTTTTACTATTTTCGACCCTCCTTGTTAACTGATTTTAATATTTATAATTACCTTTTTTTTTCCGATGTGGATCACATTTGCTTCTTGTTTGTTGCAGCATAACCATATTATTCATATTTATCTATTTTCTACAGAATTTCAGTGAATCTGAAATTTGGACAACTGTCAAGAATTCAACATAGTTTGTAATCCACGAAAAATATGTTTAAAATTCTGAAGTTTCTCCTCCAAGAAAGATGGTTGTGAAGAAATAGTAAAATGCACCTAAAATTGTTTTAAAAAAAATTACCACCAAATACACATACTTGAGCTGGAGCCATAAACAAAATTTTCCAATTCATCGGATATATCAGATTCGTGGGTTAATAAAATTACAAATCAGAATTCAATTGCTAATATGCCTTATTTTAGATAATTGTGGGGGGAAATAAAAGTAAAAATATATTTTCTTGAACTGACTGGAGTGAATGTTCTCTGCAGAGGTGAGTATTTGAAATAAAATTACAAAAATATTTATTTAAAATTTTTTTAATGAGCGAACGAGTGAAAAAAAAACGATCTATAAAAATCTTCGGAAAGATATATATGTGGAGAATAATAAATTGTTAGAAGCATAGACCGCTAGATGTATGTGCTCCAGAGCTGTGTAGAAGCGGAAGAATAAAAAGGCTTAACTCGCTCATTGATGTCCAATTAAATTTATGCATGAAATGTCTTGATTTTTTCCTTTACTTATTAAAAAGAGAGTCAAATGTTCATTCTAAACTGTATTAATTCCATTTTATTTGGATTGATAAGTTTCTGCATGTAACAATTGAAGCAATTAAATTGTGCATGTAGTGTATTTTTTCAAAAATCGGTAATTTACACCAAGTAAATGCTTCCACTTAAAAAGAACTTGGTGCGGAAATCTTAATGTCGCGAGGTATCGTTTTCAGAGCTTGGTTGCAAAGTGGATAAAAAAATCGTTTGAGTATTGTTCATTCATCGATTTCGAAAAATCAGCGAGTGATATACCCCTTTGCGGTTTACTGCTCTTGGTATACTCGGGTGATGCGCCCCCGTGATGCGTATTGGGGCCGCGGTAGCCTAGTGGTCAAGGTCGTGGACTAGCGGCTGGCAGTTATCGTTCAGTCGCAGGTTCGATCCTTGGCCTCCAAAGACCCGCCGTGTAGCCGAGGCTGATGCACGTTAAATCTGTTCGGGGCCCAAAGTTCTCCCGTTGGCATGGTGTGGATGTTAGGAGAGGGGGTACCAGCTCAGGTGTCGTCACTTGACCGTGGTTCAAAATTACGAGGTCTGTCGCCAATAGTCCTCGTGTTGCTTCTAGTGCGACGTTAATAAAAACTAAACTAAAACCGGGATGCGTATTTTCATACCATACAGCACGTTTGGTGAGAAACAATACAGCCAAACGGTTTTTCAAGAAGCGTTGCTTTGGTAAATGGACAGCACGCATGCGCGTTCTATCGTGTTCATTCTTATTTATATTTTAGAGCGTTTAGAATTGCAGTATGTGTTTCTGCTTAGACTTGTTTAAATTTTAGTGTTTTTAATCAATGGATGAAAAAAGGCTGTAGGTTTCAAAGCACTTTTAAATCAAATCAAATACATGGATGAAATAAAACTAACCCTTTCTCGTTTAATTTTAAACAATAATTATACAAGGTGTATACATTTAAGATAGTTTTTCAAAAACGTATGCGTTTTCAAATTAGCAAGCTTTTGTTTTGTGAAATATTCGAAGTTATAAAAGTTTTGGCATTTTTTAAAAGTCAGAATTAATGGAAAGGGTGAGAAGGTATTTTATTGCGATCGCTAGTAATTTCTGAATGATTGATTTTAACGAGTGTTTGGCGCAGCATAGCCTACTATGGCTCTTGCGCCATTAAAATAGACCGTCACTAACTGAATAATTGAAACGATTGTTTTGCTGTATGGTGCATGTTATTTAAGAAATTGTCAGCATAAATTGCATTGAACTGAGCCCGCTTAAGACCCGTCGTGTAGCCGGGGATGATGCACGTTTAATCTGTCGGGGCACAAAGTCCTCCCGTTGGCGTGGTGTGGAAGTTAGGAGAGGGGATGCCAACTCGGGTATCCTCGTCTCTTGACCGAGGTTCAAAATTTCGAGGTACGTTGCCAATAACCCTCATGTTGCATCTAGTGCGACATTAATAAAAACTAAACTAAAAACTGCATTTAATTAAATCTTGAAAGGAGCTTTAAGGCTGACAGTAGTAAAAAATGCTCTTTGTATAATTTAAGATCCTAATCATACCAGTGTAGTGATTTATTGTTGAACTTGTCTTTTGATTCTGCATCCTATGCTATATATTACCCTTTTAGAATGTATCCATACCTACTTGCTGCTGAACGATACAAAAATAAGTCTTAAGTCTGGAAAACGAAATCAAAAATGGAAAGAATATGTGTTCTTGTTTACTCCAGATTAAATAATTAGTATCAAAGACAGTAAAATAATACCTTCATATAAATCTGTCACGTTTTTGTTATTTTATACTAGTTTATTCATAAAGTGATTATATATTTGTGTCCATTGATTACAAAATGTTAAATGGTTGGTAAGAGTATGAGTAATTATTAAAAATTTCCAGTATCTTATGCCAGACAAAACGATTACATTATCAAATTGTTTTCTTTCAGTCTGGGCCATGTATAATGATCACACTGTAGTGTTAATCTGACAAATTGGCCATCAAGGTCACAATAATTCATTTTTATGAATATTACTAAGTTGAATCCCAATATTCTGCACTAGTCTGTGTGTAAAATATTTAAAAAATATGTTAAATTTTTCAAAGAGTACAACAAAATATTAGTAATCACATTCCTTTCGTTTCACCACTCTGAAAAATTAGGGGAGAAGATTTTCAAAAATATCAGTTTCACACCCACTTGCTGAAATTTACTGATTTTAATCATAAATTCTTTTATATACTTTTATCCGAGATGGATTTTAAAGAAAATTGCATTCTTATCCGATTTTTTTTTTTTAAAAAAAAAAGGTTATACAATTCCGTTGTATATATATAACAGGTCAACTAAAAAGTCCCCGGCTTGACACATAGATGGCGCTACTAGTAATAAATCCATATGTTTTTTAGTTAGCCCTAACCCTCAAAAGATGCGTGTATACATTTGACAGCTGTCGGATCATTAGTTTGTGAATTATAGCATTTTGAGTGAAGCAACTTTTGTTATTGTGAAAAAAATGGATAAAAAGGAATTTCGCGTGTTGATAAAATATTGCTTTTTGATGGGAAAAAATACAGTTGAAGCAAAAACTTGGCTTGATGCCGAGTTTCCGGACGCTGCCCCAGGAAAATCAACCATCAAGGATTTGTATGCTAAGTTTAGATGTGGTGAAATGAGCACCGAAGACGGTGAACGCAGTGGACGCCCAAAAGAGGTTGTTACCGACGAAAGCATTAAAAAAATCCACAAAATGATTTTGAATGACCGTCAATTGAAATTGAATGAAATAGCAGACACTCTAAAGATATCAACTGAACGTGTACATCATATCATTCACGAATGTTTGGGTATGAGAAAGCTCTGTGCAAAGTGGGTGCCGCGCGAGCTCACTTTTGACCAAAAACAACGACAAGTTGATGATTCGGAGCAGTGTTTGAAGATGATCAAGCGTACTTAACCCGAGTTTTTGCGTCGATATGTGACAATGGATGAAACATGGCTCCATCATTTCACTCCGAAGTCCAATCGACAGTCATCCGAGTGGACTGCACACGATGAACCCGCTCCAAAACGTGGGAAAATGCAACAGTCGGCTGGCAAGGTTATGGCGTCTGTATTTTGGGATGCGCATGGAATAATTTTCATTGACTACCTTGAAAAAGGAAGGACCATCAACTGCGACTATTCCATAGCGTTATTGGACCGTTTGAAGGACGCAATCGCCGAAAAACGGCCGCATTTGAAGAAAAAGAAAGTGCTGCTTCACCAAGACAATGCACCGTGTCACAAGTCAGTGGAAACGATGGCAAAAATCCATGAATTGGGCTTCGAATTGCTTCCTCATCCACCGTATTCTCCAGATCTAGCCTCCAGCGACTATTTCCTGTTCTCAGATCTCAAACGAATGCTCGCTGGGAAGAAATTTTCGTCGAATGAAGAGGTGATCGCCGAAACTGAGGCCTGTTTTGAAGCAAAGGACAAATCGTTATACAAAAAAGGTATCGAAAAGTTGGAGGATCGCTATAATCAGTGTATAACCCTTGAAGGGAATTATGTTGAATAAAAAGAAACTAATTTTGCCAAAAAAATGTGTTTTACTATGGTAGGCCGGGGATTTTTCAATTGACTTGTTATATATAATCTAGGTGTACATGTATGGTAGTTCTATTGAGTTTAATTCCTTTGATTACTTTTAAGATTTTTTTGTGTAAGAATTTAAAGAACCGAATTAAGGAACATTATTTAAAAAGGAATCAGAACAGGTAAGAACAATTCATCTAAGAGAAAGAAATTTAAGCGTTATACATAATGTTTTTTCATTAACATTTCAATATTTGTTCTGTCTGTGTATTGCAAAAAAAAAAAAAAAAAAAAGTTTTTTTACTGTGGTTTTATGAACATTTTTGTGGTTAGCAAATTTGTTTTTCATATAAATTTGTATGTATTTTTTTTACTATCCATTCAATTTAGCAACCATTATGAAAATGATTGTAAAATGAAATTCTGTGTGAAGAAAATGAAAACGATTGCTATACTTCATTTTCAGAATTTCTTCATATTTTTAGAACTCTCACAGAGATGATTATTATAACTTGAGGGTCCAAGAAAATAAATTATATTATCTGAAAGGGAAATGAATAGTTGGAAGGACATTTGAGTTTTCAAAATTAAGAGTGCTTTTTTTTTTTTTTTTTTTTTTACAATTTTACATTGAATATTGCAAGACATATAATTTAACTATCTGATTTTATGTTAAGATTTTCGAAATGAAAATACTCAATTTGAAAAAATAATTTATAACAGTAAATAAGGAAAACTTTTATACCTTCTATCTGAATATTGAAAAATTTATTTATTTTTTGTGGAAAAATCGCAAAAAAGAGTACTTTTAAATTCATTTTTATTTGATTTCACATTACAAGAAAATTTATGTAACTGACAAGATATATATATATAATTTTTAAAAATACAACTTTAAGTTTAATTAAGGTTCTTTCTTTACACCTTTCGAAAACATTTGTGGAAACATTCTGATACATATAAAAAAAAAAATTCTAGGAATTATACTTGGAAGGTAACTGCTCATGTTTCAACAATTTACATTTATCACTCAATCGGGGATCAAATGTGTTGCGAAATACAAAATTTTACATCTATCTTTGGGAAACAAAAAAAATTCCATACTCTTTACTCTTAGCCCATAATTGAAAACATATATATATATATATATATATATATATATATATATATATATATATAACACTACTATCTGTTACAATAGTGTAAAATATGAAAAATGGCATTTCAAACAAAAATTTTTGAAAAGAATTAAAATATAACAAATTATGTTTTTGTTTTTGTATTGGGACATTTTAACTTGTAATATTTAAGAAAAAATATTTGATCCGAAGTTATTTATCATAAAGAACATGCATACTTTATAACCCACCGCATTAATATATTGGTACTGGTATTTTTTTCATCATTAATGCATTTTGTTTACCTCGTTGCACTTTAACAAACTATTAACTATGTTGATGCTAAGGGAAGCATTTCAGAAGTTAAGATATATTCGTATCAGAATTTACAAACTTGTTTATAAGTCTTTTAGAAATAAGTATTTTCGAATTACTGGCTTTGATAACTGTGTCCTGAATTAAAAATATATTAATATACCTTGGGTGTTCTGGGACCAATAATGTTCCTTTAGACATATTGGCAGTGCTAAAAATTTTTCGGCCTATTCACTAAATGTTTGACAGGGATTATCAAATATGTTCATTGTATTACTTAGTTTCCTTTTACCCTCATAGAGGTCTTATTTTATTGCCAGCATTGGGCAAAACATAAACTTTTGTTGTATAAGTTCCATTGAATTTTTATATCTTGCATCCCATATACTTTCTAAAGGTACGTAAAATTTGAAACAATTTAACGCTAATTACATCAAAATTTGTATTTTTGAACTAATAATTCATCTTCAAGATATAAAAAATATTGTACAAAATGTTCCTACAAAAATTTATATATATATATACATACATTTTGAAATAAATATCTAATGGTATATTATTACACTTTAGAACTTCATTAAAAGTTATTGATAAGGTTTTTCCGTTATATAGGAAAATAGGATTAGGAAAACTTTCAATATAATGTATTGATAAATTATATAAGAAATTGTTTTATAATTTAACTATAATTAAACTTTTTAAGTATTAACTACATGTTTATTAGTTTTATTTTCGAATTAACCATTGATTGATCTTTGAAAAATGAAGGACAATTGAAAAAATTAATCTAGTCAATATATAACAAGATCATTATGAAATTTTTGTATAGTACTAACTAAAAGAGCTCTTCATCAATTGTGCATAAGATTATTTTTCAACAATTTATCAATCTTGTACTTTATTTAAAAAATATGAATATTCTGGAATACTTCTTAAAAATGAATAGACATAGCTAAAATATATTTATATTTAATGGCACATATCTTGCCTAAGGAATGTATTATGCATTTTTGAAAAACAAACAAAAACCTTTTATTACAACGTTTTTCTGAATTTCACTTGGTGTGTGTGTGTCATCAAATTTTCGATCGTTAATTTAACCAACTTCCCATCAAGCTAGAGCTTTGAAATTTTGGGAATCGTTCGTACTCACCTAACAATGCAATATTTAGACGTTTGCGACAAGTTTTAACTCATATTTTTTTAAATAATGCAGTTTAACCCAATCACTTGGCGCAATTTGAATAATTGCCAAACTTGGCAATTTTTTTTTTTTTTTTGGCTGAATGTTAAGTCCGCTTCGCGGACCAATTTAGCAACATTTGGCAAAATACCGCCAAATAATTCCTGTCTCCAAGAGTGGTTTGACTAAACTGTATTCCAACCATTTAATTTACCGGATTAATTAATTTTAGTTAGTTTCAACGTTGTTATGTATTTCACTTGGTGTGTGTCTGTATGTATGTGTATTAGTGTGTCATCAAATTGTCTATTGTTAATTTAACCAACTTCCCATCAAGCTAGAGCTCTGAAATTTTGGGAACCGTTCTTATTTGCCTAACAATGCAATATTTAGATATTTGCGACCAGTTTTAACTAATATTTTAATAATTTTTTTAATAAACTTCGCCACCATATAAAAACGTTGTTTTTATGTTAATATAACATTCACTCAATTATTAAAAAATGATGAATTTTTCTTCAATTACAACAATTAAAATTTCAATTCCATTGTAAGGAAAAATCTAACACATTCAGATTAAAAAATAGTTTATGTGGTGTTGGTTATTGTGTGTCAATTTTTGCTCAGATAGTTGCTAGCAGTGGAGCTGTTCTCCTTTTCCTAGTTTGGTATTGACATTTTGTCTGGTAGAATGAAACTTACACATTGATATTAAGGAATCGCAATACTTGAAAAAATTATTTTATTTCGTAAGGGGGCATAGTACCCTGACAATGACCAAAATTTGAATCTCTTTTATTAGCTTATATTAATCGTATGACTGTTCTAAATATGTGCACATAATATATGGGTAATATCAGTTATACAGACAATGGGTTGGCAATGCTTTCTCAGTTGTCAAGATATTGGTGATATTATCTGACACGACACATTCACTACAAACACTATAACAGAACAGAACTTGGCGTGCTCTCTCTCTCTGTCTCTCTCTCTCTCTCTCTCTACATATATATATATATATATATATATATTTAGTACCCTGACAGACCCCTCTCTCTATTTAGAGATGCCGTGCCTAATTGTTACGCGAATGTTGAAAACAAAACTTTTAGGATTGTCAAAAGTTAGATAGCTAGCTGTAACACCTGCTATACAACATGTTTTACAATTATTTGAACCTCTCCGTTCATATTTTTTTAAGTTTAGACAAATGTCCAAACATTCTGGAATCTTTTTTTTAATTATGAGTTATCGGAGCTATTAATGTATTTTATACATAATCAGGCATCTATTTTCCATAAAACAATTTAAAAGATTGAAGGTGAATATGTTTCAGCTACAGAAGTTTGTCTTATTTTGAACGGTTTTGTCCTTCAATATAAATCACGATTTGAAGAAAAATTTATTCTTTTAATAATGAAAAGGAAATTGTCAAACTTGGAGGAATCAAATCCGAACATAACGGAAAAGTGCACCAAAGAAGTGCAAACTTATTACTGAACAAATTTCCAATATATTGAAGAATGGTCTGAAACAAATATCACCGGAAATAAAAATTTTCAATGGTGCTTTTTGATTTCACCGTAAGTAAATTGAGCAGATACTGAAAATTGTATTGAGTTTTTATCGAAAGAAATGCCTGATATTAAAATTAGAAGATCGAATGTGTACTTTAATTCTGACAAATTAGAACAACGCGAAAATCAATATGTTGAAATCAATAAAAGATGGGTGGACACATATTTAACCATTTCAAAAATAAACATATTCAATATGAAAATTAAGTTATTCTTGTTGAATTTACGTTGTGCTGCCTTGGAACTAATGCAGCAGTTGAAACAGTTTTTCCAATTGGAAAATATTTTTGGACAAGTGGGAAATCAAGATTGAATGTTGATACTCTAGCTGCAGCACTTACCATAAAATTCATTATGAAGGATGTTTTTTGCTCCGAAATTTCCAATATATTGTTAGAAAATGATATAGCGACAAAAAATATTCAATAAATGGAAAAATTTCGTTTAATTAAATAATTAAAAGGTCTGTTAACATAATTAGTGTATTTTTGTTTCTATCAATAAAATGTTTCATTAATTTACGTTGTACTTTTTTCTTAACTTTTTTCGTCCTCCTTTTCATTGTAAAAAAATTGGTCTCCTTATTATATATGCTAACAAAACTTCTGCTGTAATTAAAATAAACCCAGAAATAAACTGATAATGCATTTGACACTTTATTCCACTTACTGTTCCTGTATTAGAAAATAAATACGTAACTTAAGATAGATTCTGCTTTCAAAATATTTTATTTTAACTGAATAATGATATACATTAACAATGAATATAATATTTTAGGCTTTTCATTTATTTTTCTGAACTTAAAACTTATTTTTCTCCACTGTGTTAGAAAAGGGCTTGATACTGACAATTGTTTTTGAGTAAATATACATTCATAGATCTTGAGTGTGAGATATGAACTACCTGTGCTTTTTCTGGCACAAGCAAATGTTTTTATTTAAAAATATTTGCTGAAAAACATTATATTTTGAAAATTTTTTTTTTAAAGATTTTTTATTTTCAAACATATTTGAGTTGATTAGTATGCATGTATACAATATATACTATCGAAAAATTGTGTCAAGTTCAAAATTCTGAATTCAAAGCAAGGAAAGAAATTGCGCATCATTATATAACTAAGGAAAATATGTTTCATATTTTTTTAAATATTATTTTGTGTTTTGTCTATATATGTAATATTGATAATTGTCATCTCTTAAGAGATAGGACGAAAAGAACACTTGATAATGTTATCAAAAGTTTCAGGATTTAGAGAAAAAAGAAACTTATTTTTAATACGACTGATGGAATGCAACATAAAAAAAAATTACCTGTATTATTTTATTGTGTACACGTTGTCTTTGTCATTGAACTTCACTTTGAATTATTAATTTTTCAATCTAAAAATTTCTCTCATATGTTCACACATGAAATATTTACTAAGTAACAGGCAGATAAAACTAAGAACCTAAAACGTTACTTGCTTTTTGATAATCTAATTTCATAGCATTTTTACTTCATGATTCTGTTGCATATCATTCGATATCTATGCACATTAAAAATATTTTGTAACTTTTTAAAAGTAAATAAATATATTTCTATTGTCTAAATCTTTTGCTATTAAAATGCGTGTACAGATTAGAATATATTTTCGATTATTTATTAAAAATTTTACATAAAATTCATTGCATTTACATATTCAAATTTGCAAATTTCTTTTTCACAAACATTAACAGAAATACTGCTTACTCAATACATAAATAAGAATTCTGCTAAACTTTCTTAGGAAACAGAAAACACAAAGAAATGTAATGAAACAATTTTTAACCTTACCATTTATTCAAGTAAAGATTCATAAAAGAGCTGTATTAAAACACTTCTTAAATATTTTGTACGAGTACTGTTCTTATATTTAATTCATCCTATATACAGGTCTAATTAAGAAAAATACACTAATGGAATTTCAAATTATTCCAAATAGATTTTCTTTCTGTGGCTTTTTCTCAAAATTCCGTCAGGTATAAACTGTCATTATTTTGATAATCACCAACATTATTTATTTCTAACAAAAATTGCATTTTTGATATTGCTAATTCATTTAATTTAAGATTCTTTCTTAACATTTTAGTCTTAAAAATGTTTTAATTCATTAAAATCGTTACATAGAATACTTTTCCAGGATGGATAGTTTTCTTCCCAGTTATCAGATATTACACCAGAGAGCTCAACATAAGCACGCATGCGCATCGAAGTTTTTCTCGCCAAATTATTTGGCTGTATTGCTTCTCGCAGAGCATATTGTATGGTTTAGGGCTTGGAAATACGCCCCCAAGATATCCCAGTAATCCTTCTCCATTTTCGATCCCTCTCCTTGTCAGACAATTTTTATCTTTTTTTTCAAACGTCTAGATTACAGTTTTACCTTGTATGGCGCAGCAAGGCCACATCTGGCTTTTGCACCATTAAAATGCTATCGCATTCGAAAAATCAAATAGTAGACAGAAACGCATTAAAATTTAAAAACACACATATTTTAAGCAGGAAAGGTTTGAGAAAAAATTGTTGCACCTGCTGGAAAATGGTGAAAAGTGGGGATTTTGATAAGTTTCGCAAAAAATAATATTGGGATTTTTTTTTTTGCTGGAAGGTTCTTAAAATCTTTTCACACATAAGCTAAGAACCCTAAAATTTTTTGGAACGATATGATCAACGATGTGGATTTGTGTAACGTATTTCTGTATGCCGTAGCTAAGTGCAGTATCTCTATTTTTTAAAACGGCAATCAGAAAATTTTTAAGTAATAAGGCTTAAAAAATATTATTTAAAAGTCAGTACACCAAAAAATATTTACTACAGTTTATTGAAAAATGCTCATTAATAAGTAAGGTGGAAATTACAAAACACATGAAAAAGATTTTAAGAATAAATCTATAATTCAAAAATGGACACATTACTCAATTTATCTCCGGTTTGCTGATATATAACGTAAGAAAACAAAATTCCCGAGTTTGCACTAATTTTAGAGAAAACGCTGTTTCATAATTCTATGTTATCACATGAAAATTTGCAGTGATGTAATATTAAACTTTGTAGCGGTATATAAAGTGAAAACATAAATAACCTATTTGGGACTTACCTTCTGGTAAGTTCGGGAATTATGACCCTAGGCCCCCTAGAGATCTTTTTCCATGGTATTTACTGTTTTTTTTGTAGACATGGGTTAGGCAACCTCGGAATACCTCGCGATCCTTCTCTATTTTCGACTCTCCGTCTAATCAACGAAATTTTTTAAAAAAATATTTTTTTCCGTTTTTTCAAACGTCTAGATCTCGGTTATACCTTACTTGACGCTGCTTAGCTATATCTGGCAACATTGCGTCATTCAACTTCACAATTACTATTTACTAATAAATCCATAATCTATAACAAGCCTAACAAGTTGAAATGCTGCTTACTAGGTACAAAAGGAAGTCATTTCTCCATCGAATTATGACTGGCAAAGAAAAGCGGATATATTTCAAGAATCCTAAGCGTAAGAGAGCATAGGTAACTGCAAGTGAACCATCTTAATCGATTGCAGGGCCAAATTGCAATGGACGGAAGACAATGCCTTGTGTTTGGTGGAATCAGAATGGTGTGATCTGTTATGAACTGCTGAAACCTGGCAAAACCGTTAATACTGAATTCTACCGACAACAAATAATCGATTTGAGTCAAGCTTTGCGTGAAAAACGACTAGAATATCTAAAAAGACGACACAAAGTGATTTTGCTTTATGATTATGCGCCATCACACACACAGCAAAACTATTCAAGCAAACGATTGAGGCGTAAGTTGAGAAATATTTTCGCATGCGGCTTACTCACCAGACTTGGCTCCGTCAGATTTTCACTTACTCGCACCGATGAGATCATGCACTTGCTGAGCAGAGCTTCACATCTTACGAAAATATACGAAAATGGTTCGATGGCTGATTTGCCGCAAAAGAGGAACAACTTATTTTTTTCCTTGCATTGTCAGAGAGATGGGGGAATATATAGCTAGCGTTGGACAATACTTCGAATAAGTTTTTTTTCTCTTCATTTTTATACAACAGATATGTATTTTCTATACGAAATATCCAGTTTCATATTTACATACCTGGTACTTGAAAACTGCTTCCAAGCTTTCATTACATTAATAACATCTAAAATCCACTTTGATCTTTACCATACTTAGCTTAGGACTAAAACTTATTTTTTTTAAAAAAAATGTCTTAAAAAGGAAAATAACACATTGTGGCTCCATGCAGAATGCCGACTAACTGCTTGAGATACCTTATCCTCTAGACCTTGGAAACAAAATAAAATAAAAAAGGGCCTTCGGTTAAGGGACCCTTAGGTGCGATCACGTTTTACAACAGATAGGTAAGAAACGACGATATCGCATCGCACTTTATCCTATTAGGTAATTTGCATTTTCATGTAAAGCTACAGTCGTCCCTTTTTACAGATATGTGATCAAAACAAATGTAACTCAAGAGCATAGATTTATTCATTGGCTCGCGTTTCACCATATTCGTTTGCGTTTTCGATTTCTTTTTCTGATGTGGGATAGCAAATGTTTTTTTAATTACTTAATATTTTGGGAAATATGTTTTGATACATCTGGTCGTGTCAAACACATTAAAAACGAAAGTCTCAGGATGTGCCCTGTGACAGCCATAAAATTTCATTATTTCTTCCCATCATTATTTTAAGGTAATTAAGTTCTTAAATGTGTTGAACAAAAATCATGTTACTTAGTGCTGTAGAAGTACTGTGTTATACAAGAGCTTTCGAAAATTTTTCTTCCCGTGTTAAAACGAACCGTGTTACAGATTTCACTGTCATATGAAGGTTTCGAAATTCATCCAATCGTGTTGTAGTAGGACTAATTGTAATGATGTTATTTCTTAATAAATATCGGAAATTATCAGTCTTAAGAATATATTATTTGACATTTTTTATTTTTTTTATCTGCTAATACAGTTTTTTGACTACTTATTAAAAAGAGAAAATACTTTATTTGCTTTTAGCAACATGAAATAACCTCAGAATTTACAATTATAATTCAAGAAATTTTTTCGAATGCATACAAAATATAAAGATGAATAAACTAAAATACATTCAGCTGAATACGAAATGTAGATTTAGAAATAAGAGAAAAATCAGGAACTCTAATCCATATTCTAATTTTCAGTTCAATACCACCGAGTATAAAGATGATTTTCATATTAAAACGACTAAATAATTCGTTTTGATTAGAACAAGATTCATTCATTCGCTACCGAATTTGATGCTGATAAAGCGAAGTAATGATTTATTTTTTTTTAAAAAAAATCAAGTTTGGATGAAAGGGAGATTAAGAATTGATAATAGAAAGAAAAAAACGATCATTGTTTTTATCGACTAGTGAACTAAAAAAAATCACTAAAATATAATCAATTTAATTGTATTATAAAAAAATTTAAACACATTTACAAGTGAACCAAAATATGAGTTTTTTTTTCGCTCAGTTTTCTTTCTTTTTTAAAATCAAAACCGTTCATAATTTTTATTAGAAAATTTATTCGAATAAATGAATAAATTGCCAGGATTGTAGAAAGATATAGCAATGAAGTTCATGGGACAAAAGCGTTTTTACAATTATCGAAACTAACCCCGGTTTTCTGTTTAGAAAGTATTTTTCTCTCCAATACTTAGAAATCATATCAAGTACTAGTTATTTTACAAGCATTGAATAGTAGAATACGTATGAAGTAGAAAATATTTAATCTCCTGAAAAATATCCAATGAAAGGTTTTTGATATTTAATAATCGTAAGTTATCAAAGCGGTATCAAAGAATTACTGCGTTATGTTTTTTTTTTTTTTTTTTTTTTGATTTTTCTAGGAATATTTAAGTTCATACCTTGTTTGTCCATAACAATTTCCACTTAAAAAAATGGGATCAAAATTTCATCTTACCAATCCTGAAAAAGTTCGGCGTTGACAATTTTGGCATCAAAATTTATTTACTAGGGAAAAACAAAATCAATTGATGATTTATAATCATTAATGTTTTTTTTACTTATTTCTGTCTTCTAAAAATCCACATTAAAGAAATTCTAATAGGACAATACGATGTTCTTTTTCCAAATTGAATGAAGATAATAAAAGGTATCGTTTGGAATAATTTTATTTAGAGAAAACCCAGGAGAAGAGGAAAAACAGGATTTTGGGTTTTTTTTTTGAACTCTCACATTTTTTACAAGAAATATGTTATTTTTTACATCTTACTCTCTTTTTTAAAGTGCTGTAATTAATTTTTCCAAGATTCAAGTTCCCCATTCCCTTCAAGTTTCTATGATATATTTGAGCACAAAAATCTGCAACAATGTATATCATATATCATTCTTCATCTACGTTAGAATCTGCAAAACTTGTCTTATCCGGTAATTCGTCACTCACTTAATTTGTTATCATTCGAATTTTTTAGGGGTCACGTGACAGAATTTTTGGAAAAAAATCAAAATTCAAAACTGATAAAATTCAAATTTGCATGTCAATGACCATCTTTGTTTCAATTTTTTTTTGATAAAAATTAACTTTTTATGCTCTTTCTAAAGATATAAATTACAAAAAGAAGTAAAAATTTCTTCACAGAAAGAAGTAACACTAATCCCATACTGTCTCACCATGGTAATTAAAATATAAATTCCATTTTAACAATTTTTTAATACAAATTCTATTTTAAAAGAGATGATTTTAATAAACAGATAAGTTTTAGTTTTGGCTGGAATTGGAGGGATGCGTTACACAGATAAAAATTATTAAGAGTGCTTTAAACCATTATCTGGTCAGGGGTGAGCAAATAGCGACCCGCCGGCTACATGCGGCCTGTTAAAATCCCAACAAGTAATATCACTCCTAATTAAAAAAAATTGTGAAATAGAAAATGGGTTTTTTTTATATTCAAAACTTAGTTCAAACAGTGTCCATGCATCGCTTTTGAAAGATTTGTTTTGTCTCTCAGATAGCTATCTGTTTTCAATTTTAGACATGATTGTAAATTATCTTTTGTTAAGTTGCTTCTTCGATTTTTTTTATTTGATTTAGGGAAGAGGACGTTTGTTCACATGAGTATGTAGAGCCAAAGATTGTGAGAACAGCAAATGCTTGTTTTTTTTTTTTTTTTTTTTTTATCACGTAATACGTTTCAGGCAAAATATTCCAGGTGTCATGCATTATTTTTTCGATTTTAGGCAATTGTTTCATTGCTGTCCACTTGTTCCGAAAAGTTAAACTGGACTTCCTTCTTTTGAGCCTTCATTTATATTATCCAAATACTTTCAACTTGCTGCTCTGTTATATTCGAAGACATTTTGGTAAACTTCTCTTGCACAGTATTCGAGGATAAAGGCAATTCTTTTATTTTTTCATTATTGCTACTTCATTATAAAAGTCATAACCCCCAGAGTACAAAAAATTCATTATATTCTAACGAATTTTGAATTTCAGACTCTAAATTATCTAGAATAGTTAGAGTTACATTAGATTTACCTAAATCTTCCACGTTGCTTGTGTTCCAAACGAATAGCTCTAAAATCTTTAATTAAGGATGGTTTACAATCAATATATTTGTTAAGTTCATCTAAACCTTTTTTAATAATTAAGTGACAGAAGTGCGACTAATTTTCTTTTAATTTTATTAATTTTAAGATCTTATTCTGTATCAATCATTGTAAGTTATTTTCAAATTCAAGTGAAGGTAAACTAAATATTTTTCTTATTAAGTTTCTTATTCTTATTTCAGCAATCGAAAAGTGTAATCCAATCAGTTACTTGAAGATTGGCAAAATTATCACTTAGTTCCGGTTGCTTCCCGATTGAACCAGAATGTCCTCAGATCCTTTTATAATTGGCGATGGTTCAGAGGTGTTCATTGACATTAAAGACCGATCATTCATTTTAATTATTTCCTCATCTCAAAGTAATTTATACGTACAGCCACTTTTACTTGTTATTTATTTAAGATATTTACACTTTTGTACAAAGGAATACTCTTCCGTTCTGCCACTTAATATATAATCTATTTGTCTCAAAAGCTTATTAAATATTACTGCTCGCTCTGAGTACAGGAGGGGGTCTCAAATTTTCAGTATAGTGAGAGCTCCAAATTGTTCAGCTCTTGTTGGACGATCTACATACAAATTTTTCACTGAAAATTCTCCTCTCTCTCCCTTTTTTTCACCATCAGCTTGAATTTTGAAAAGGATTCTAGGCCTATACTTAATAAATCGTTATTCTAAATTTTATTTTTGACTTAAAATATTTCTAAGTCACTAGTACAAGTGTTCTATTCCAATTAAATCAAAATTGCATGCCCATCCCATTAAGAAGGCCGTAGGTACAATATATAGCGATAAAAGTCTGAAGTGCTGCAAATGCCTATATAAAGAGCCGAGGTTCCCCGATCCCTAGGGTAAAAAATATCGTATTTTTCGGACCATGAAAAAGCGCTTTTTGACATAAAAATTGACTTAAATTTAGAGTGGGTCTTATGAATTCGACGGTAGCATTAAAATGCAAATATTAACACTTTTTCAAAGTTGTTATAGAGAGTACAATTATTGGTGCAATGTGTTTATAAAAGGAGTGCGGAACTCCAGTGAAGATAGGCATGTAGGGTAATTTGAAACCGAGAACATCAGCATTTTTTAAAGTTCTTTTATATATGAAATGGTAAAATTACTTAACTCAATAAAATAATATTTTCAAACAATCGCATCATAAATTGGGGACACGTCTTACGGTCAGAAAAATACGGTTTTTATATCTTGTTTTTAACATGTCAAAATCTCGTCCTAATACATCATCTTAGGAAACTTGGACATTTCCCAGGGTTGCAATAAGGATTCCGTAAGTTACTAGAGTACCGCAGGCACTAATAAGGATGGACCTTTCAATGACATACATTTTCCACAAGGTCAATGCAACATCACTTTTGAAGTTATTCCTTAGAATCATCTTTAGTTTCTTGTAATGGGATGGATATTTTCCAGGTAAAGAAACGATCAATTCTTTTGAGACTCTACCCTTTTGTGTGGCAGCCGAAGCGGACAGAATTATGCTCAAGAATACATACAAGTACAGCATCAGGGCAACACAGTAATAGATTAAAGTCATCGTGGTAGCTTTTCGGTCGAATATCAACACATAACTTGCTCGGAATATTCCAGCCATGCTGCTTAAAACAGTTATGAACGCTGCATACGAGAAGCGATCATCTAAAGACGTTACAGTGTTAGATATTGCTTCGTAGGCTTGAAGCATCCGATGGCAGTCCAGCACAGCTTGCGAATTTTGTAGTTGTGAAATAAGCTGACCGTAAAATAAGTGTATGTGTACGCACATCAAACTGTAGTAAGATGTAAATGTGATGAGCGTGCCTCCCAAGACCAATGGGAAACAAAACAACATAACATTTTGAATAAATTTACAATAAGTCGAAGGATCTTCGAATATGTCAGAGAGAACATGCGACTGGCAGCACTGTTCAAAGTATACAGCATTTTCTCCGGAAGGGAAGTGCCATGACATTAAGCCTATCACCAAACAGGCAAAGCAAAAACAATATATGTGTACCAAAACATTAAGTCTTTGGAAATTACCTTTGAATGGCAGTAGCTCAGATATTCGAGAGAGGTTTCTTAAGCCTAAAGCAATGTATTTTCGTCTTATGTAAACAGAAATGTGTGCTGTACTTTGAATCAGCAAAATGACGAAGAGGGCAGCTTCCGTTCTTTTTTCTCGCAGCACGATCAGCCAATTCAGCTGGATGAACAAAACAGAAAACAAAATGAAATTGAAAATGTACTTGGGACATTTGAAAATGCATCGGGATAGTTTATTTCTGTTGGTGTGCTTAGAACAATAGTCGATATCTACTCCAATAACATGAAACAAGAATAAAACTGTTGAGAAAGGCTTCTGGAACAGATTTGCAGATGGGTTTTTGTTGGTTATTGTAAACAAATTGTTCTGCTTTTTATTGAATAACGATGTGTTGCGATCCATTGCACCCCTTTATTATATTTCCTTCTATTATAATCAACGTTGTTCTTCTAATCACTCTTCTGATGTTTAAAAATTTGTTTCAATATTCAACATGACAAGAAAATATTCAATAAGACATTAAGAATTAACGAGCGAGTTTCACACAGATCTCATAAATCGAAACTGTCCTGAGTTTTAATGGTTGACTAATGGTTCATAATGATAACCCTAAAAGCAGTACACAGAAATATACTTACGAAAAATATCATTCTTAAAAGATGCAACTAACCATTGATTAATATTTACATTTAATTAGATATTCGATTATATCGTCACGCGATCTGAAATTTACAACGAATCTTTTAAGAAAACCATTAGAGCACGACATTTAAGTCTTTATCTATTGATCTACTGATGCAAGTAATTATTTATTTAAAGATGTCATGGTTCGCTAGCTTAAAGAACCTTTTAGCTCCGTTTTTTGCTTGTATGTAAATAAAATCGCCGTGCTGAGTTAGCTTATGGATTCATTTATACATTTTTAAGTTTCGAATTTACCTAA
>BMAW01126562.1:203712-270401 GCA_019974015.1 Nephila pilipes
AATATATAGAATTCAAGATAGGGATCTATGTAGAATTATTACATATCTATCCTACATGCCTCTATAAAGACTTATGAAATTCTATACACGTATAAAGAATCCTATATGTATGAATATAGAATTCGAAATATGAAGCATATCTGTAATTCTATAAACATTTCTTGATGTACATAGCATTCAAGTTATCTTCCGTTTTTGAAGGTCTACACCTTAAATAAATGGTGTCGCGACATAGTACAGGGTCACATAATACAGGGTCACGACATAGTACAGGGTCACGTGTAACGGCTGCCTACGTCACCTTTTGACGTCATTTTTGACTGCGGAGCTGCAAGCTTACTTGAAGAAAAGGAGGGAGTAATCTTTGCTCGCCACACTTGCTTCGCAGATTCCAGACCTGTGAAGGTCGAGTTTCATAGATGAAATGTTAAAAGTTGTTCTCGTTAAGTTTTAAATAAATTGTTAGTTCTTCTTGTTTTTAGTCTTTCGTAGTTATTTATTTATCTAGCCTACACCTTCTGACTGGATGTTATGGGAGCAGGAAGGTTTTAGCAACACCACTGCCCCCATAAGCTGGTGACCCGGACGTGATTTGAACACGCAACCTTCTGATGTGGAGTCAGACTGCTGGTGACCCGGTCAAGGAACAAGTATCGAATACTCCCGGAAAGGCTAAGTGGACGCTGAGGAACTTAACAAGGAAGCAAGCTGTAAAGATATGCTAACCGACGGAAACGCTCTGAGATCTGTGAATTGGTAACGTCCCTATCTATGGTTCGAACCTCTGAGGCAGGAATTTGGTCGGTAAAATTTTTATTTTTTTGCTGTCGCTTTGAGATGTCGATTTAGCTACATCTGGCTCTTGCGCCAGTGCGCTTTACATTTTCACTCACTCCTCTTGCACCAATAAACTTCACGATCACTCACTCATTATCCCACTCACTCAGATAGAGATGTCGCTTGAAGGTAAAGATACTAAAAGTGAAGGAGCTGTAGGTCCAAATAATGGTTGTGAAAAAGTAACTGTTAAGGTCCCTAGTTTTTGGCCCCGTAATGTAAAGCTATTTTTTATGCAGCTTGAAGCTAGTTTTAGGTTAGCTGGCATTACGGTTGAGCAAACCAAATTCGACCATCTAGTTGCTTCATTGGACCCTGAAACTCTTTCACATGCTTCGGATATAGTGTGCGAACCACCCCCGTGTCCATATACGGCTCTCAAAAACCGTTTACTAGAGCAGTTTGAAGTATCGCAAAACCGGAAAGTTAAAACTCTAATTGAGGATTTGGAATTAGGTGATAGATCCCCGTCTTTATTGCTTAGACAAATGCGAGAATTGAGTGAAAACCATGTAGACGAATCTTTTCTTAAAAACATCTGGATGAGGCGTTTACCACCGCAAGTTCAAGCCGTTCTAGCTGTTAGTTCAGAGAACCTAAACAAGTTAGCGGAAATGGCTGACAAAATCATTGAATTTTCACAGGGCAGTATAAACTCCGTTTCTGATGATAATTCGAGTACTGATCACGTTAGTCGTAGGGATGAGCAATTGTTTAAGATGCAACAACAGTTAGATGAACTCTCGAGATTGGTTAGGTCGGGTTCAAGACATGCATCCCCAAAAACACAACGTAGACGAAGTACTTCAGTATCTGGAGCTAGTGCTAAGAAACGGGAAGGTTGGCTGTGCTGTTACCATTTTAAGTATCGGGAAAAGGCAAAACGTTGCATATCTCCATGTGCATTTAAAAAGAAACTCGAATCTCTCACAGGAGTAGCGACGTCTTCTGTTTTAAGAGGTGAAAGTCGCAGGCTTTTTGTTAATGATGTAAACAACCATACCGGTTTTCTTGTTGATACTGGTAGTGATGTTTCCTGTTATCCTAAAGCGTATGTAACTAAAAGTAATGGGAAAACTGATTTCTTTTTATACGCAGCTAATGGATCTAAAATCACAACTTTTGGTTCTAAGTTACTGACACTTGATTTAGGTTTAAGACGTAATTTTCAATGGCCTTTCATTGTCGCTGAGGTTACTAAGCCTATTATCGGTGCGGACTTTTTGGAACATTTTGGTTTGCTGGTAGATTTGAAAATACGCTGTTTGGTTGATCCTTTAACTGATTTAAAAGCTAGAGGCAAAACTACTTTAAGTAATGTCCCAGAGGTAAAAAACATTGTCTGGAATTCCGAATACTTGGATCTTTTGCGTAAGTTTAAGGAAATTACTCAGTTGAACGTTTCCCCTAAGAATACAACTAAGCACGATACTGTGCATTTCATCCCTACAGTTGGACCCCCCGTTTGTGCAAGAGCTCGTCGGTTAAATCCAGCTCAATTGAAAATCGCAAAACAAGAATTTGAGTATATGATGGAGAGAGGTATTTGCAGGCCATCGAAAAGTAATTGGTCTAGTCCCTTGCATATGGTTCCCAAAGGATCATCAGATTGGAGACCTACGGGAGATTACAGGGCTTTAAACCGCGTATCACAATACCCGATAAATACCCTATTCCTCACATTCAAGATTGTATGTATATTTTAAAAGGAAAGAAGGTATTTTCAAAAATAGATTTGGTACGTGCTTATCACCAAATACCAGTGCACCCTCCAGATATACCCAAAACTGCCATTATTACCCCTTTCGGACTTTTCGAATTCCCATTTTTAAACTTTGGTCTTTGTTCTGCCGCGCAAACTTTCCAAAGGTTCATTAATGAGGTTTTGAGAGGACTAGACTATTGTTTCCCTTACTTGGATGACATCCTAATTGTCAGTGAAAACCATATGGAGCACAAAATGCATTTGGAAGAAATTTTCACGCGATTTAAAAACTATGGTGTCGTGTTGAACGAGTCCAAATGCGACTTTGGGAAAGACACAATAGATTTTCTTGGGCATACAATTAATGATAAAGGATGTACTCTTCATAGTGAAAAGGTTCAAGCAATCGTGAATTTCTCAAAACCCGTTACTATTTCTGACTTGCGTCGGTTTTTAGGCATGGTAAACTATTATCATAGGTTTTCCCAAATATCTCATCTATTTTGTCACCGTTGAATCAACTGTTAATCGGTGCGAAAAAATGTGACAAAAGGGAGGTTCAGTGAAATTCGGAAAGGGAGAAAAGCTTTGAAGAGATTAAAACTGCTATGGCGAATGCAACGCTTTTATACCATCCTTCAGTAGATGCAAAATTAGCGTTAGTTACAGATTGCAGTGATTTTGCTATGGGAGGAGTCCTGCAAGAAATTTCTTCTGATGTTTCTAGACCTCTTGGATTCTTTTCAAAGAAATTATCTTCTGCACAATGCAAATATTCTACTTACGACAGAGAATTATTGGCAGCTTATAGTGCAATACAACACTTTAGACATCTGTTAGAAGCTCGCATTTTTACTTTATACGTAGATCATAAACCTCTTATCTTCGCGTTTTCACAGAAACATGAAAAGGCCCCTCCCAGACGATTGAGACATCTAGATTTCATTTCGCAATTCACTACAGACATTAGGTACTTACCAGGTAAGGGTAATGTTGTAGCTGACACTTTATCAAGGATAAATGAAATACAGTTTTCCTCGCTGTCTGATTTGGAGTCATGGTCAAAGTTTCAGGAAAAAGACGAGGAGTTGAAATCTATTTTAGAATTTAGAATGGAATTCAGTGGTAAGCTGATAAAAATTCAAATGCCTGATGGCGCTAAATCGTTATATGCGGATAACTCTACAGGCGTTAACAGATTCTATGTTCCTCATCAATTAAGACACAAAGTTTTTAATGAGTTACATAGTTTGTCTCACCCAGGGATACGCGCTACTAAACACCTCATAGCATCTAAATATGTTTGGCCAGGTATGAATAGGGATATAGGCATGTGGTGCAAAACTTGCATCGATTGTCAGCAGTCTAAGGTACACTTAAACAACTGGGTTTCTCGATTCGGCATGCCTCAGAGGTTGACTTGTGATAGGGGCATAGGAATATCTGATGAGCCAGTGGAGCAGGAATCCAACATCCAACAAGATCCGGCAGCATATCCAACAAGATCCGGCAGGAAAGTAAGGTTTCGTCTCCCATCGTGAGACTAGAGGGGGAGTATTGTGGCGGCTGCCTACGTCACCTTTTGACGTCATTTTTGACTGCGGAGCTGCAAGCTTACTTGAAGAAAAGGAGGGAGTAATCTTTGCTCGCCACACTTGCTTCGCAGATTCCAGACCTGTGAAGGTCGAGTTTCATAGTTGAAATGTTAAAAGTTGTTCTCGTTAAGTTTTAAATAAATTGTTAGTTCTTCTTGTTTTTAGTCTTTCGTAGTTATTTATTTATCTAGCCTACACCTTCTGATTGGATGTTATGGGAGCAGGAAGGTTTTAGCAACACCACTGCCCCCATACAGGGTCACGAAAAAAATTGCCGAGTCACTCCCGACTTCGCTTCATTATATCATAACTCGCCAAGCGATGAGGAATATCTTTATGTGATATATATTTTAAATTCTTTAAAAAGTTTAAATCTGACCTTACGATATTATTGTTTGCAGCAATATGGAAAAAAAAACACTTCAATTTGTGGTCACGTCGTACGGAAGCTGGTAAATACAAAGATTTTATAAAGCTAACGGAATTGCAGAGGGGGAGTTAATGGCCAGATGATATTATAGCAGTTATAGATGAACATCTACTAGACCAAGAGACTAATCTCTGTGCAATAATGAACGGAATCCATTTCCATTTAAAGAACCCAAAAAAGAATCATTATATTCCGATGTTGAATCAATAATTGAACCGTCGTGTGGCACATTACTTATAAATTTACGAGAATATTGTGGCAAAAATTCTTCGATTTTGAGCGAGTGAAATAAGTCCAATTAAGAAGACAATGACAAATGACGCTTTATTCACAAATATTCAGAATAACACATAGGTAGCAAAGTTTGGACAGTAACAGCACAATCAGAAAATCTACAGCACTTGTACAGATTAGCGACACAGATAAAGGAGCGAAAACTGCACTTGTAAAAATAGTCACAGTCTTATCAACAACGTTCAGTTCACCAACTTACTAGTTCATACTACAGACAACCTTCACAGTAATTCTCTGTATTTTCTAGGTGGATACCGGCCGCTTCCACAAATTCACTCAGCCCCATTCCCGTTCCTTGGCAGATCCGCTCAACCAATACCGACTGCTTTCGAATCGATATTTCTCAATCGATCTCTACCCAATTCTCAACTCTTCTTTATTTAATGGCGCTTCGAACACATGGGATGATTCAGGAATATTTCATAACTTTCTTCGCAGTGGAGATATCAAATAGATTCCAGTACTTTCTAGAAATATCTTTTTGTCGCCAAAGTCGCCGATTTTTTCAATTCTTCAACAAGGATAAAGGGTCATTGCTTAAACTTTCTTTGCAGACTGATGGAATCTCTGTAAATGTCTCTTTTCCTTTATAAGAGATCCGTTGCAGGAAAGCATCCTTTCATGTTCGTAACAATATCATTGTTGTATCTTTGGCTGTCGTGTCACCAGTTTCAGCAGAATATTCTGTAAAACGTCTGATGACTATTGTAGGGCTTATAAAAGCGAAAACAGATTTTCAACAGTGACTTTCTTAAAAATGAATCATAGAAAAACGCAAATTGGGAATCGAACCGGATCTGAGAATTAAATTTTCACCTTTTCACGCAACCGTGAAGATTTTAGCTATAGTTAATAGCTGTACTCTTCTCATTAATATTATGATTTTATTAAAATTTAATTTTTGAAATTATTTTTGTAATAATTTCATTTCAGCAATTACTAAAGCACATAAGAATTATTGTAACATCTAAATATTATATAATATTTTATTTTACCTATAAATCACAAAATAGGCAATAAGTTTTCAGTGGGTCATGAAAAAGACCCATAAAAATAAATAAGTTTGGGAAACACTGGTATATACTTTTTTACTTCAACATATATATTGTTAAATAGATTAACAGAATCAAATATAATCATTGCTGTTACGGTAATTGCAGGCATTTATCGCGAGTATTCATGTTGAGTCCATAAAACGATATAGGGAATAAAATGTGTATATAGAAATAAAAAATATGATTTGTGCTATTTAAGGTATAATATTTATCATGAATTCTGCATACGTTCCTCGACATGTATAGAATTCAAGATATTCTCCCTCTATGATTGTATATTATTTTTCATTCAGGCATATATTTATATGTATAAAAAATTTAGAATTTAGATTAAATTAAATAACACAAAATTAACTTTTTTTTTAAAAAAATTCGTAATAAACCTAGAAGTTAATTAAAAGTTAACATTATAAAAAATTGAACCATTAAGAAAAAAAAACATGAACTAAACACAAAAAATAGAAAGGTTAAAACTACACATAGAAATATGAGTGATAATATATTAAACAAATTTAACTAAAAAGAAAAGTTATAAATTCAAAAGAAAGTAAATTAATATATATATATATATATATATATATATATATATATATAAATCAGTAAATATCCATGACAAAATGATATAGGGAGCGAGTGCAAGAAAAACTTTTTTTTTAAACTTGCACATAGAATTTCTAGTGGACATTTTGACAATAATATAGGGTATGTCCTTTAACATAAATATTTGCTAGATCCTATCAGTGATTGAAACGGATATCTTTTACAAGACTTTAATATAGAGTAAACAACATAAAAATGTCTTATTTTGATAGTTCCATTCTATATTTTATTGATAGTTCCTGATTTTGATCGTAACCTTACAAACCAAATTCATTTTTCGTTACATTTTAATGTACGACACATGTTACACTGAATAAACAGACTTTTTTCTTCTTTTTCAGAAACCAGTGAATTTTTTAATTCTTTTCTTGATTTTGAACGTTTCCAAGAGTTGCAAACAGAAGTCCGTACGTTACGAACGTGCCAAGCGCGCTGACCAAAAGAGATCGATCAATGGCATAAGTCTTCCACAGCGTCAAGGCGATTTCCCGTTTAATATTCTGCTTCGCTATTAGCATTTTCAGTTCTTGGTAACGGGAGGGGAAAATTCCCGGTAGTGATACGATGAGTTCTTTGACTTTTTTTCCTGCCTGCACGGTTTCCGACGCCGACAAAATGATGCTCAGCAACACTGATGAATAGTACAGTCCGACAAAACAGAAATAAAAGTCATTCTCGATGCAAATGTTCTGCATGAAAACCAGCGAATACATGACCCTAAACAGTCCAATCATAGAATTCAACATCAGAACGAGTGCAGAGAAAGAGAAAACGTCATCCATTAAGCTTACGACGTTGGCAAGTTCATTATAAGCGTCAAATAAAGGGTAGAAATTATCTCCTTCTCTTAAGTCTCGAATCTTCTTTGCCATATGAGTGAACAGCGCTTGCGTTTGCACGCACAGAAATGTATAACAAGCTGTTGTCGATGTGATGGCGAGACTGTTTCCAAAAGAATAGCAACACACGCTTGCATCACGATACAGCATGGCATAATTTTCGGGAATTTGGAGGAACTTCTTGAAAAAGAACGAGTTTTTCAAATATTCTTTAACAACTCTTCTTTGTCCAGAGTAGAAATAAGATATCACGTACACTACAATGAGGCCGTACAGAAGCATGCAATAAAACCTTGCAATTAACTTCCTCTTTTTGTAATCGGTGCCGTATTTCAGTGATTTTGATATCTGGGAAAGCCTCTTCAGTATCATTTCAATTAGGTGTTGTGATCTATAAACTGTAAAATACGCCGAGTTCTGCAGAATGAAAACGAATAAAAATGGCACTTCAATTTTTTTCTCCGGAAACTCAAAAAGCCACAGTAATTGAGAAAACAAAGTAAATACAGAGAGCAATGGGCAAGCATATTTTATGAACTTCCCGAAGTGGTGATAAACACGACTTGAGTGATATGATTCTGGAACATTGATCACTATTCCGATGGCGAAGTAAAGAGAAATAATGGGACTGAATGATTTCAAAAACTGAACGTCGAGTTTTTCTTTCTCGTTCTGAATAAAAATGACACGAATTCCTTTCTTTTTATTAAGAGGAACAACTGGGAACTTCATTATTATTAACGAACTCCAAGATTATTACTAATATATGAATATTGCCCCCTTTTTACGGTTTAATTTTTGAGTTATGTCATTTGATAAACCAATCAGTAAGTTTTTGTCTCTTGTCCGTGTGTATTTAATTCAATTTAGCTCGACTGAATTATTATTGTAGTGTAACTACGCATTAGCCAAAAGAAAATAATACAACATGAATCACTGTTGATATAATCATGGATATATAAAATAATGCATTTCTTAACAAATCGTAAAAGAGGATATTTTCCAACTAGTAACTTAAAAATGTATCGAATTTAACGTATACAGGCTTTAAAATATTCTAATTTGGAGAGTGCAAAGACTATTCTGTGTGCTTGATATCGAAGTAATCACTCTTCGTTGTTCTTGCAGTCGTTTTATCTTTTATAAACACTTCATTTTGAATTTTGATTTGTTTGTCTTCATCTTTCATGAATAAAAAAGAGAAGAAATGCTTTATAGACAAATAGAAGCTTTTAAATCAATTAAGAAGTTCAAATGCACCCCCTTTCTAAAGTGTGTATGAAAGATATTCAGAAACCATTCTTTTAAGGTTTTTTTTTTTTTTTTTTTTAAAAAAAAATGTAATATATTAATTAAAAATAGGAAAGTAAAAGTAAAGCATAAAGCTTGTCATCAACTTCCTCCGATGGAAATTGATTTTTGTTAGAAGGCCCTTTGGTTATGCATTTAATAGACATCCTACTGATACCTTTCATGTCATTCACATATTTGTTCTTTTGTTCCATCCATTAAAGAAAAAGTACCAAATACTTTAAAAGGCTTCGAGAAACAAACGCAGTCCATTTATGATATTCATTGAAGGATTTCTAAAACTATCAACAAACATGGATTTAACTATCAATGAAAATTAACATCTTTGTAATTTTGAAATTGATAGGTGTTGGTTACTCATAATTAATGGTGTTGCAATAATTAGGTAAGTTAGTAATAATTATTTGTAAAAGTAGCAAATTTCGTCAAAAGATGCATAAAAATGACTTAAATTGAAAGGATTTTCTGCTTATCAACATATTCCATTTCATACACATATGTACCTACTTTCGGATTCTAATATTCCTTTAGTTAGTTAACTCACGGGTCTACTAAAACTCCCTTTTTATGAGATTCAGATTAATCATTTCTTTCAGAAAATATTAATACAGTTTTATTACCAGAAACTGTATTAATACTTTCTGTTTAGAGAAAATATTAATACAGTTTGTCATTCTATTTTAATTTAAATAGCAACTCCGAATGAGAGAAATTGAAGCATGAGAAAGGATTAAGTTATATGGTGCTTGCGTGCGCCTAAAAACGAGCAATAGCCCGGGGTAGAGTAGGAATCTTTTACGAAGCCAGAATCAAAATAAATTTTCCAGCAAAAGGAACACGAGAAGATAGCCTTGAAAAGCATCCAAAAATAAACGAGTAATAAAAATTAAAAGCATCGAATAATTGAACGATTCATTTCGAGTTCGGAATGTTCGAGACAAAGAGTTTTAAAATGAAGCGACCGTTGTAAAACCGGATCACCACCCATGTCGGCAAAGTAACCAGAGTAAGATACAAGCAAAACAAAAATAAACAAAAAAAACAACCCTTTTCAGAGGAGATAAAAAAAATGTTGACTTTGAGACGCATGCCTTGAAAGTTTGAGGCTAAGAAAGGTTTCGATTTTAATACTTTTTCTTTTTTGGATTTGAATATTTGGATTGGATATGAATAATTATTTCTCGGAAAAGGAGATGTTCCAGGACAGATTTTTTTTGTTTCAAGATCTCGTGGTTAGTGAGATAAGCTTTGCGTTCAACCATTTATTATTGTTAAAATTTTAAGAGCTATAAAGATTTGTATCTTGCATAAGTGTTTTAGGTAATTTTTAAAAATGATATCGAAAGAGTGTAAACATAACGCATAAAATTCTTATCAATGCCGGAGTTTATACAATTTATATGAATATTGTAACTCACGGACCATGGGCCCCGATTAACGACTGTATGACTTAACTGTTTTGGGTCCAATTCTGAAATAGAACTTGAAACAAGAGCCATACTCTCTGATCTTATGCAGATCTTCACTAACTTCTATCATATCTCTCTTTATCTCATTATTCTTATCAGTATTGGTGCTATTTCTTTGCTATTGATTTACGCCCAGTCTTTCTACCTCCAACTCTCATATTAAGCACTTCGCTACTTATAAATGCTATCCATGAATCATTTCAATATATCTACCACCCTTCTCTTTTTCCTTCAGGATCCACTTGGATGAATAACTTATCTTTTTTCTGCAATGAAAAGTGGATTTTTGAAAGGTTTCTATGATAAATATTGATTTTGTTGCGTAGTTGGGGATATTGTAAAGTTTTAATTATTATTAAGAAATTACCAGATATACGGATCAAATTTATTCTTACTACTTAATGTTGAAATTACCACTATATATGTTGATTTCTTTTGGTTTCAGGAAACCGTAGATAGAAGTAACTCTTAGTATGGAGAATATAGAGTTCAATCTGTTGAGTTCTGTAATGATGGACTTTTAACATTCAATAAACATTGGGAGAACTCGCATACCTCAACTGTAACTCGTGGCTCACTTATCTCGCAATTTAGTAACTATTGGTTTTCTATTACTGTGAGCTTAAGAGGCCCGATTTTATATTTTGTCGAATAAAAATAATGTACGTTATGGTATTTCAGCAAAACAACAACAACCACCCACCTATATTTTATATGAAATGTTTATCAAGTATAAAATATTAACCAAACTCTCTCAATAATAAAATAAGTCACATTAACACTAGTATAGATATATTCGAATGGTTTTTATCAATGTCGCACTAATAAGCAACACGTGTGTTATTGACGAACCTCGTAATTTTAAACCTCAGTCAAATGATGAGAAACTGTAGTCAACGCATTGGAATTAGAAACAGCAAATGATTTCGGAAGCAGTTGCCCACCTTTTACCTCATTTGTATGATTTATTATTATTAGTGTTAGAAAGTAACCAGCAGCAAATTCTGTGACGAAGAGTTGGGTATGTCAAACAAACTTCTTGGTGACTCAAAGAATTATTTGGGTGTAATCCGTGTTCTAATTAAAGAGGCAAGAGGGAAAAAAGCTTAGTCATATTGAAGATAAAAGTTTCTTTTAACATTGTTGGTTAAAATTCTGTCTTCGCATTAGTTTTTCGGTGGGGTATGTGCGGAGACGAAGGATTCGCTATTACGTCCTATTCTAAACAGGAGTATTAATGAAGAAAATTCACGAAAAAAACGTAACACCATGATTTAAAAAAAAAAAAAAAAAAAAAAAAAAAAAACTGATTGTTTACATTTGAAAAAAGAACTTGAAAAAAATGAATTCGATTAATGGATTGAATTTTTATTTACATCGCACACAGAAGTAAGTTGAGGGCTTCAATAATAAAAGAATTAAAAATATCGAAGGTATATTTGTTTTCTTCGTCTATTAAAATATTTATAAGTAAAAAAAAATCGAATTTTATTTTTTACGAAATAATTACTTCTAGATGTTTAAGCCTCTGTCAAGAAACGTAAGGTCGTATCTACTGAAGCAAAAAAAAAAAAAGTCAATACGTGAACATTACATCAGCAAATACGAATTTCTTTTTTAGGTAATTATAGGTTATCTAAAAACATCGTAATTCGATTATAACTTTTTGGATCCCATCATGAAATATATAATATCTATCGTGTTTTCCACCTCACATCATTTTTTATGTCATTGCATATTTAATTATAACAGAAGGGAAAGAAAAGTAGTGTGTAAACACTAGAGCTAAAGTCAATTTAGGACTTTATGCTCTTTATCACGGTGATTTCTATTTGGTATTAAAAATTGCTTTCCAGTTAATAAACTTGTTTTTATTCTTGGAATAAAAAACAATTCTCCTTCAACAAAATTTTTATTTTGTAAATATTATATTCAAGGTTATTTTTAAAATATTGTATTAATTATTTTTATTTCTTCCATGCGTTTTATATCTTCCATTTCTGTGAATTATCTGATTTTAAAAGTTGTAAAGTTGTCCAGTTTTTTCCATCATATTGCATTGTTGTATTGTCACAAAATTCTATCTCTTGTGGGTGTGTTTTGAAAACTGTCCAAACTAGCCAATGACGCTATATATATATATATATATATATATATATATATATATATATATATATATATATATAATTTTCAATAACGTTCAGCTCACCAGCTTATTAATTCAAATTACGGATAAATCTCCAAAGTGATACTCTGCAAATTGCATTCACTGATTCAAAAAGCCGAAATCGTCAACATCCGGCAGTCCTGGCAGATTCCCAACCGATTTGCGCAGACTTCGCTTGTCTCCGTATTTACAGTTGTTCTGTCCAGTTGCGATGTCACAGGAAAAATTCAGAAAATATCCACAGCTTTTCTCCTGATTAAGATATTGACAAAATTCTGGTATTTTCGAGAATCTTCATTTCGTCACAAGATTGTCGTTGTCTTCAAAATGTTCACCAAATTTATCATTAAGATCAGATGTTATTTCTTGAGTTTTCCTTGGTATACGACCGATGCTTGTAAATATCTTTTTTTCGTTTATAAGTGTAATATTGCAAGGATTTATCATTGCAGAATCGTAAGGCATCAAAACTGTTTGTTTCTACTTAAGGTAAGAAAAAAAAAAAAAAAAAAAAAAAAAAACTAATCTTGAGCTATTTTTTATGAATTCATTATATTTTATGGTTTATATTTGAAAATGAATAAAGAATTTGATTATGGGAAAACCCTTTATATTCTTACAGTTCAGTAACATGATACTTTAAAATAATGATGAAACAGAAAATTCTTACAGTTCAATATATTCTTACAGTTCAGTAACATGATACTTGAAAATAATGATGAAACAGAAAATTCTTGCAGTTCAATATATTCTTACAGTTCACTAATATGATACTTAAAAATAATGATGAAATAGAAAATTAAATCAAATTTTAGAGCTATTTTTGCTTCAAAAATTTCAGAAATAGATGCAATTGCATAACGTTATTATTCGAATTCGAAAGTAATTGTAGTCATACATTTTACAATTTAATATCTAACTGCTTTACTATTGTGTTGGTCCTAGTTCTAATTTAAAATTACAAGAAAGCACAGATTTTAGTATAGAGATTCTGAATTTAATAATCTTGACGACTGAGAGGTATAAAAAGAAATTTTCAACTTACGATCTGGTTACGTTTCTTTTATTTTAGTACATCCATCTT
Source organism: Nephila pilipes (assembly GCA_019974015.1). NCBI lineage: Eukaryota > Metazoa > Arthropoda > Arachnida > Araneae > Nephilidae > Nephila > Nephila pilipes. The sequence goes on from BMAW01126562.1 coordinate 217,099, forward strand.
CTTAATGCATGCCCGAATGTTCCATGCCCAAATCTATCTTTTTTTCCTCAAACGTAACTTTCTTTTGAGCAGTGGACTGTTAATTCTTCAAATTCGATTTAATTCCCTTCCTCTTTTCATTTTTTCTATTCAAAATTGCCCGTCTATTTTCAGAGTCAGTATTGCTCGTCTTGATCTCTCGAGATTCCTTAAGCGGTTTTTCGACAAAAAGTTTCTGAAGCAATTTTTTGTTTTCTTTACAATCAGAAGTAGCATCTTCCGGCGTCGATTCATGGTTTTCCTTTGATGGACCAACAATTTCTCCCGAGGACATTCTACCAACCCCTATTGAACTTTTATGTTAGGCTCAACAGCTGAATCGTCTTTGGAATCTAAGCTGCAATGTTTTTCTTGTCTTTCGCAAGCAATGTTCACATCGAGACCTTCACACATTGCATCCGATGACTCCAGAGAGTACTGGTGTTTGAGTTGGTATAGAGATATTTTCTTGATGTTTCTTAAGCTTCAACCATCTCCAACCCGTTTTGAATTGCATTTTTTTTCGTGTCGTTTGGAAGTTTTTTTTCGGTTTTCGTAGTGGAATGCTTTTTTCAACACGTCCTTGAAGTATTTAATGTGTTCTGTGGCACTCTTTTCGATCGGAAAATCTGAGAATTGGCTGTTCTCTGGTAGATATTGTTGTTAATCCTCGCATTTTAACTGTACACCTTGTTCTTCTTGATTTTGATCTGTTTGAAAGCACATCGGTGATTTGGTCCTACGACTTCACCAGTTTGATGAGATTATCGACGAGGCTGTATTGTTTCTGTCTGAGCCTTTTTTGAATATATATATACTGTAGCTTAGATTTTTCATAATTTGAGCTTTTAACTTGTATCTAGAGAATATGAGAGATAGATATACTGAGAGAAATAAGTTAAACTATCTATTTAAGTCGCCCTTTTTCCAAAGAAATAACGACTTACATAATAAATAATAACCTTAATGATGATTATAAATTCATCTCAACAATTCAACATAACCGCGCGTTTTTCACATGAAAAAGATATTTTAACTTATAATTAATGTCGAAAGTTTCAAAACAGTTTAGTACTACAAGCTTAAGTTCCAAATCATAACTATATCCTCTGTACTGTAAGATCTTTCTTCATCCCTCCATGCTTGGGAATGACATCGAGTAATATAAAAGAATTACTTTTTGAGAAAACTGAAATTTTTTGATGGATGCAAAACTGGAACAAGGTCATATGGTATAATGATCAGAATCGAACGAAGCTTAGCACACAAGCGATTTAAACCCCTTTCTACCTAATTCTGAAAAAAAAAAATCGTGTTTTGAAGTGAGAAAGGTAATTGATTATGTTTGTTAATTTATTAATGCAACAACATAATGGTTTAGTTCCCTTGAAATTATATATATATATATATATATATATATATATATATATATATATATATATATATATATATATTGCTTCCCTACAACATCTATCTGAGGAAGGAAAATAAACATTTAGGGATATATCATCAGTCAGCCAAAAGAAGGTTAGGCAATGACCCTTCAACCTTTGTGACGGATTTAATGACGAGGCCACCGTTTTGGTGACTTGGGAGGCAAATGGAAAGAGCAAAAATGTGCTGGGATCTAGGCGAAATACAAATCGGGAAAAAAGTCGCAGGCTTTTCGGGAATTTTCCCATGTGACGTCATACCTTGCCGGAAGAGGTAATAATAGCTGCAGTTTAGGGAAGAAGTTTGTTAGTCATTGAATCATTGTGTCTATAGCAATCTGTTAATCAGTCAATAGTTCTGTATTTGCAGTCTCTGTTGAGGGAGATCTATCGAGAAATCGATTGGTAGCTGTCGGTCCTTAGAAGTGAAGCGTGCCTGATGAATTTGCGGAGAAGCAGCGCGTATCTGCTAGGAATTATCAGAGCCTGCCTTGGAAGTGCGGAGTTCTACGGTGGAGATTAGCCCGTAGCGTGAATTAATAAGCGTAATATATATATATATATATATATATATATATATATATATATATATATAATGATTTTCCTTAAATCTATACACTTTCCTAATTTATCCTATATTTTAACGACCATAGTAATACGTTCATTATTATTATTTCGTGATCCCATTCCTTTTAATCTTTTAATTTATGCAATGACGCGATTTCCAGAAATGATTTGATCAGCATTTCCACACTCTGAACTAATAGGTATATTCACTACCAGACCCTCAGATTCCATGCGAAATATCTAAAGACTCTTATATTTATTTTGACGTGATCCGTTTAATACTTACTTAATTTCTCTGGAGAAACAAACAGGGAAAATTCTCAACGTGTGTTGAGAACGTTGCTAATCTATATATTTCTTCCTTCGTCTCGTGTGAAGAAATAAATTCATTATTCCTCGATTAAAAAATCTGCTTGTTGTACCACGCATTAAGTACAAAATGTTTCAATTTCAATAGTCGAAGAAATACACATACACACTCATATACGACTGATTTGACGATCATTTTGACAACTTGGCGATATACTTGATGACTAAATAAAAGTTCCTGAAAGTGCTGGAATCTAGGCTAAGACTCGACTGGGAAGAAAGTTACGGACTTTTCTGAAATTTACCCCTATGATATCATACCTGATCCGAACAAGTTTTATACACCGAGAACTTGAGACAGAGTAGTATGCTTTAGAGATCGATCAGAAAATTAACTGCTAGTAGCGTGCACAGTAAATTTAGGAGCAGCGGCATATATCTGCGGGTAATTATTGGAGCCTGCCTTGGAAGTGCAAAGTATTACGAGGGAGGTTTGTCTGTAGGGCGAAATAATAAGTTAGTGAGCTGAATGTCGCGTATACAATTACTGAGCGACTAGTAACGGTCGTAAATTATGAGATTCCAATTTAATTGAATTTAAATTTACCCTCTCATCTTAAAGATAATAAAAATTAATAGAATTAGTGGTAATTTCCTAATTTATTAAAAAATTAGTAGAATCTTAGGATCAAAGCAGAAAATTCCTGGAAATTCACCAGGCAAAGTTTTGGAAAGAGGCACAATTGCTGATGCAACTGTGATTGTCACTAAACTTGCTGTTTTTGTTATTGGATCTATGTCACTAATCCATGCAAATGTTCTGTTTTCTGTTTGTGCTGTTATTGTCTAAGCTCTGCTATCTGTGTGTAGATCTGAAGATTTGAGAAAAAAGTGTCTAAAATTTATATTTGGGATGTGTGTTGGTTTTAATGGCGCAAGTGCCATGTTTAGTTAAGCAGTGCCATACAATTGTTAACATACTAGAAACTAAGTGTCTCATGTAAATAATTGTAACAAATGTATATTTGTGATCCAGATCCTAGGTGAAAAAAGAGAAAATAAAGATAAGTACTGTTTGATAAGGAGGGTCGAAAATTGAGGAAGATCACAAGAATATCTTGATGGTGCGTCACTTGTGGTTATTAAAAGCAACGAAAGTCGGTTTCCTCCTGGCCGTAAAATCAGTTCTTCGTTAAAAATGGTAAGGAACTGAAAGGGATACCGGTGCGGTGAAACGCAGAAAACTCTTTTATAACAAACTATCTTTCATTTCTTCAATATTATTTGTTTATAATCGATATAATATCATTGAATGAAATAATTGTAACTTTAGTTTTGGCTTTATGGAGAAAAAAAAAGATTTAAGAAAGATGTATATTTAGAAGTTTACTCCTGGTTGAAGGAAATTTTTTAATTTTAAAGATAAATAAATTACGACAAAAGAGATATTAAAAGTTATTTATGTTTTTGAAAATTAACTAGGCATGGAGATAGTACCTTATCACTTTCAGATCGTTTGCGTGACACATGAAAGCAGTTTATGAATGATTTGCTCGATTAGCTTCATGTATTAAATTAATCAATTGTGTTTTCTCAGTTCTGAAATATTTGCATTACTATGAAAAATATCTTTTACCCTTTGTTTACTTTAAAATAAATAAATGAAATAATGTGACAGAGGTCGTCGACACACTTTTAATATTCGTGATAAATTAGACTAGCAGTAATTGGACATTTGTTTTCCTCTATTTCATTAGGTATTGTAGACATTTATTTTCACACAATCGACATGTTTTCTTGTACGTATCTTTTTTTATTATTATTATGCAACACATTCTATAAATGAGTGAAAAAAAAGTTGAAAACGGCTCGAAAAAAACAGCCATAAGGTTGTGTAACAGAAAAAAGATGCCAAACAAAGTTTGTAATGTGTTGAAATAAATGGAGTGTTTATTAAATAAAAAGGATAATGAGATAGTTTCAATTGATTAGAGATACTCATTACAAAACGCGTAAATAACATTGTGTTGAATAAGGTAAAAAGTATAAGCGAAATATAACTAATATATTTTCAATTAAAAATACCTAAGGTATACTTTTACTTTGCCGTTAATCTTGAAAACTGTATTGGTAAAGGGGATTAAAATCTAATAAAACATATTCAAGTGTTTAGCTTTTTTGTATCGAATACCAAATTTTGTTTCGTTATGGTACCATCTGTTTCAGGGTTATTTTATGTTAATTTAAGCCCCCCATACGGCTGTCTGAATCCACAGAACTGAAGGGGTAATAAGATGCATATAGCATATATCACACTTCATTTGACGCATATCAGAAAGTTGCGAGAATACAGAATAACTAAATATTTAAAATATTATTTATTTGTCATTTGAGTTAGTATCGTGCGTAAGCATGTCACTTTGTTCAAAAAAAAAAAAAAAAAAAAAAAATGAAAGTTTAAATACTACAAAACAAATATAAAATCTATCATTCCTCCAAATATTTAACTAAAACTTTTTGGAGTCACATCCATAATTCAATAGGTAAGCAGAATTATTACTGCATTTTTCCTGACGGGCTCCTTATAAAGAAATTAGATCCCTATTTTCGTGGCTAAAAATACTTCAGAAGAATAACACTGACTACACATATTATGCATTTTTCGAAACATTTAGTTAGTATTATATGACACAAATACACTTCAACTGAGAACGTAATACAGACACAGCTACAAGTGTTACGTTACGCAGACAACAATAATATGCGCAAAAAACTTCCTTACTGGAGTGTTGCCAAAAATCAAAAAGTAATGCAGTTAATTGTGGGAGGAGTTCTATGAAGGAAAGTAAGGAGTTTGAGAATTCTCTCTCTTTGAGTTTTTAATGTCAATAAAAACTCAAACATTGCTTCGATGGAAAGTCTTAAAGTTCGAGTCTCTGAGAATGTTTCATCCATAACGAGAGTGAGTGAGTTGCACAAGTTTTTTGTGATTCAGGAATTCGTCCTAGAATATCACATGTATCAGATATGTTGATTTCTAATGGGTAAAGTCTTTGGATAGGTCTGATGAAAGTACCAAAATGTATCTTGGCTTCTGTTTTACTCGAATTCTTTCCTCTTTACCTGGATAGGTCTTAACAACTTTTTAGACAAAAGTCAACTAATTCTCTTTTAAAAGTCAATTAATTAATTTTTATTAATTATCACCAATTAATACAGCATCTCCTTCTCTGTTCAATGATTCTTTACTAACTTTTGAATACTCTTTTAACAAACCTAAATATTCGTTTCAGAATCTTTCTTAGATCTTGGTGTATCTTCATTCTTTCAACAATTCTTTTTTAAAACTTCTTAGAATCAATTACATTGAAATCTGGTTGCTCAACTTCTTTGATTTCCTAGAGGAACATTGATAGAGTGCTACTATATCTTCAAGATCCTCTGATAAATAAGTGAGAGGTCGGGAGTTAATCAGGTCTTCTGCATCACATAATACTGTGATTAATTCTTTTTCATTTAAACATGCTTTTCCTAGAACATTCTGAGGATGTGCTGCAACATTCCTACTTTCAAAATCCTCCCCACCAAGAAGTAGATGGAGGGCTGAGTTTCCACTAAATTTTTTTCTAAATAGCAAAATCTACAATTTTATTAATGGCTTTCAAAGCGTTGTATGTACCAATAAACTCTTTCCATTATCGGAATTCTTGCAAATAACAGACATTTATTTATACATCTCGGAGTTCGTTCTGCTCCTATCTCTCACACATGAGTACAGATTGTATACTATACTCATGTGTAAGAGGTAAAACACTGGCAATCCCTCTCCTCGACACAGGAGGGGATATCACAATTTTCTTACTCCAAGAAGCGTCATATATACTACAGTAATAAGCCCTAAAATACGTGTAAAAAAATAAAAATATTCTTCGGGAGAATTATAAGCTCATAAGTCAAATTATCATGTCTTACATGAAATAAATGATTTTTTTTTACGATTTCTAATTAAAACCTAAAAAAATGTGAGTATTAAAATTTGGTCAGAAATTCAAAAATAACAATATAAATAAGATTGAAAATAAAAAAAAAATGCAATTAAATGGGGAAATATATAGTTTTAATTCCATTTAGATGCAGAAATCTATTATGAACTGAACATCAATAGTTCGAGAGAATCAAAGACATGTCTTTCAAAATGACCCTTTCTTATTCAGAATTGCTTCTTTAGGAAAGTGGATCTGTTTCGAAGACCTACCTGTTACAAACCCACTTCGAAGATTGGCCAGCTGAAAGAGATATACCCTCAACGTTCTTCTTCTGATTAACCTACCTCGTCTAGTTCGGACTTGTTACCGAAAGATCTAATTCGTTCGGAGTTTTTTTTTTACTCCATCGTTCTTCTGGTTCTAACCTACTGAGCCATTGGAGCCGTTATAACGATCAAGCTCGATGAAAACTGTTCCGAGAATAGTTTTCATCGGCATTAGTGTTTCAAGTTCGGCGCTTTACGTTTTGACCATTTCTCTTAACGACGCTTTCCATCATACCCCTTGCACCACTTACTAGCTTGTGCTTTAAATAGAAACAGATGCTTCTCCTGTCGAATTTAATCCATTTGATATAATACATTTTTCGATTGATATTAGAAAAGAAAATCCTGAAAGTTGCAAAAGATCTGTGAACCATCTAATGTCATTTGTTTCAACCTATCTATGCGAAAATTGTTTCCCTTTGAACGCTGCGACAAAAATAAAATACAGAAACAGATTGGATGCTGAAGATGGCATTAGCTTCCAGATTTCAACAGTTATTCTAGAAGTAAAAATACTTGGCAATGAAAAACAATCACAGCCAAGTCATTAAATTTTTTTCTTTTCATTATAATGTAAAATAATGTTTCTTTTGTTTATTATTCATAGAAAATATTTTAGAAAACCAAGATACCCCATTAGCTATCTTACCATTTATTATGTTATGGAGATATTTGTATTGTGTGATAAAATAGAGATGCAATAATAATTTTTTAAATTTGAATATGATAAATCTTTGATATCCTATTTTTTCTGCTCTTTGATCAAGAGGTTTCTTCCAGAAAACTGTAAGCTGAAAGGGTTCCCCAAAGTGTGAAATGTTGAACACTTCATCTTTATGCTATCAACGGGATTTTAGTCTTACTTTACTGATTTCTAAATATCTTTTCAATCGGTGAAAATGCCATCTTGTTTCAAAATATGTATTCCATCCACGACGCTAACTTTTTTCCCTATACAAGCGTCGAGTTTGAAAAACCCGTATTGGCGCGGTTTCAAAAATCGTGCAAAAAGTCCTCGTTAAAATAGGATTAAACTGAAACTTTAAGAAATATTTTTTCACTATCTTTGATGATTCTAATGGATGAAAATTAAAAAATCTTTTCCAAGATGTAGAATTAGGAGATCAGCTTCCTTCCAATTTGCCACGGCAAATGCAAAACTTACCTGACAAACATGTTTGCGCTAATGTTTTGAAATCGTATTGACATCAATTCTTTCCTTCTGAAATTTGAACTATCTTAATTGCTTCTTTCGGAAAACTTAGTAATTTTGCTGGTAAGGTTGATAAATTGCAAATGCTATCTCAGTAGGAGAAATACATGCTGATGAAAAGAATAATAAAATTCCAATCACTGAAAGCCATTCAAACGAAACTAATGTCATTGAAAAAACAAATCGTACTTCCCTGTTATAACAGCACCCGCTAAATTGCGAAGGGGTCAACATCGTCAACCAAGTGAGGTGCAAAATTGAAATGTAGGAAACAAATCACATACCAATAAAAATAAAATGTATCTGTTTAATAACAATATTTACATAATCTTTAAGAAATCTCACTTCATTACAAACCTTATTTCCAAAATTTCTTACAATATTTCATCGGAAACACTTTGTATGATGTGGACAACACACTTCTCTCATGTAATTGCTTCAATCATTTGTTGGACGTTCATACATATACATATTCAGTTATTTGTCACACCATTCAATAGACATCTACACTTCTGCCCAACAATACATAAATCTTATTACAGTTATGAATGGTATTCTGGAACCGCTGATCCAGTTACCAACGTGGAGGCCCTTCTTATTTTAAAAACTTTAAAATGAGCTATTTTAAAAAGCAATGCGAAATCTGAAACAATAATGAGCAAATGATAAATAATCGTAATCGTATATGGATTATACAATTACGCCTGTTTCCTTAGGGCTAAAATCTTACGAACTTACAACCCAACATGGTGATACATCTTGCTCGTTTGGCGTTATATCGTCTAGGGCCTTAATCGTAATTTCGTGGGTGGCGCTTTAACAAGGAAGTACCAACAAATCTCCGAACTGCCCAAGATTGTCGATATGTAAAATTTCATCTGTCCATGTAGTTGTTTCTCGAAAAGATTTAATCGTTAAGTAACAATATTTATCCTTGGCATATGTTTTATTTTCGTAGCCCGTCAGCCGCTGTGTTCAGTTCGAAGCACAGCGTTGCCCGAGGAACATCACTTGGAGGTCGGCTACTTAGGTCTCTCGAGAGCTGCCCTGAGGGCAACCCCTGGAGTGTTAACTCCCTCCCTTCTTTCATATTGCAATCTGCAAGAAATAAAAGTTAATTTGGAGAAAAACAATTCATAAAAATCACTGACGAGAAAGGTTTCGAATTATCTGAAATAAAAGATGTTATAATAAATTGAAAGAAACAATTCCAAAACTTATAACTTTTAACACACATTTAAACAGCATCAATACTTATTTTAAGAGAAAATTGATTTTAAATGTTTCTATAAAAACATCAGAATAAATGCGATAAAAATAAAATAAGATTAACCTTATCTGGAGGGAATTGTTTTCGAAATATAATAAACTTTCAGAAGTGCGAAAATACTTTTAAAAATTGTTATTAAAACTTTTCAAATAGAAAGTGATAAAATGCATAAATAAATGTTTTTTTTGAAGAAAAAATGGTACTTTTCCATTTCGCTGACGGAAGCGATAAATTCACCAAAAATGATGCAACCGACGCCATGTGTTGTCGCCAATACAGTCTGCTTGTGCCACCGAAATGAAAAAGTACCAAATTTTTTTTTAAAACTAGGTTGATGCAAACTGAGCACATAATAGAAAAAGAAAAATCGAAAAACTGATCAAAAGTTAGTATAAACAGCAATAAATTAGAAAAGAAACAGATAAGTCGGTTTCATCCCCATATAAAATTCCCGTTACACAATCCTTCATTAATAAAAAACAATTGGTGGTTTCTTTTAAGTTTTCCTTTCTGTTAAGTTCTTTAAATATGCATTTGGATATTCCTGTTGTATATAATACAGACAATTTTCCTTCGAGCCCGTTTTACCAAAGGTAAAACTTTTATAATAGTAATAAGAAATATTACTTAGATGTAACGGAATTGTAGCTGTGTGTGAGGCATTATACACCCAGATAGGCACTTTATTTTTGGCGATAAATTTTTTCGGTACTTTTCCATTTCGCCGGCGCAAGCAATAAAGTCGCCAGAAATGATATAACCGACGCCAAACAGAATATGTGTATACTGTTGTGTTGTCGTCAATAAAGTCTGCTTGGCGAGATTTGAGCCGGAGAAATTGAAAAGTACATTTTTTCTTTCAAATTTCAGACTGAAACAGTTATTGAAAAACTTTATATAATAAATAAACTTGAACTTAACGATATACAAGAATATACATTTCTAATTAATGAAAAAAAAGGAAAATTAAAAATGGAAATGTATGAAAAAATTTGGCCAAATCATTGGGAGTGTATCTAGGAGGTGTTGGTGTAGGGCAGCTCTCTTGAACCACTTGGCGATGGAAAATGTTTGGCGGTAAATTGCTTAATATGGGAATTTCAAGGTTCAACAGGATCGTTCTACATGACAATGCTAAAGTTTACCCCCCCCTCCCCCAGCGGGTTTATACCATTACTCAGTAAAAGTTGTCAAGTCAGCAATTTTCAAAACAGCGCCAAATTGTACGTGGATTAACTACTCATTCATCTATACTGGAATGCCAAGTTCAGTTTTTTCTATCGCTAACTTAATGTGAGTCCTATTTACGGCATGCACGAGATTTGGCATAAAAAATATCTTCGATAAAAAAATGCCCTTTCTGCATCAGTTCCGATAGTAATTTAGTTTTGTGTTGAAAATTTATTTTAAGAAAGGCTACCCTTAATTCGTATATACGTTAGAATGTCACTAACAAACTTAGTTGATATATTTTGATATATAATGTATTAAAATATGCATTTCTAATTAGAAATTTAATGTATATAAAGGTAATGAAAATTTCAAATGGTAAGTACTATTGGAATGACGCAAAGGTATTTGCTAATGCACTGACGTAAAGAAATATATGACCAAATTTTAGTACTATTTGTAGTTATGCTGACGTATTAACTAATATTATATCGAAGCTTTTCATTCTTAATAATCAATTGTAAGACGGTTTGTCGTTAAAAATGATTTGTAAACTATTTACCAAAGAAAATCATTTATAATATTTTCAATTCATTAAATGCTTTTATAAATGTCTAACTTATTTTTGAAGTAACAATGTTAGTAATGTATTACTCATAAATTTCGCCCATTCCCTTCAATAAAATATTAATTCAGGTTATGAAAGTCCATGATAAGTTTCATCGCCGGAATTTCGTCGTCGCAAAAGAAAACGTCGCCAACACTATGGGTTAGTTACATAAATATTATTACAAAACATTACAAGAAGAAAGAAACGACAAAGGAAGTAAAAGGAGAAACGACATTAAAAGCAAAAGACATCATAGTCACCTTGGGAGCCTGTGGTGTCCTTACCTTCGGTATGAGAGCCCTCATGTTTGGGAATCGTTTGGCGGAAACAGGAGGTTTGCTTACCTTGGAGATGAGGGACCTCATCTTCCGGGGTGGACGAGTAGGAAATAAAGGCGGAGTTACCTCATGGAGGGTGGGGACATCCTCCCAATCCATTGGCTCTTCTTCTTGAATAGGTTCCATTTTCCTGCGATCTGAAACGAAAAACTCACAAACAGGATTAAGACCCACCATTTTCTCGCCAAGTGAACGGAACAGAAAATCGCCAAAACTGAACAGCAAATCTTAAGCCTAAGTATACAGAAAACTTAAAAATTAAACAGTAAAAATAAATTATCTGATAATGTTAATATCAAAACAGATAAAAATAGAAGACCCTACTTTGGTTATATGCCTGACCGCCAACCTTCGGTTTTTTTTCGCTAAATCGGGTGATTAGGCCTAACATGGCGACCAGTCAACTCGCTATTTGGCGAGAAATGACTAGTCGCCAAAAAAAAAAAAAACGTCGGCTTTCGGGCATATAGGGAAGTTGTTCCAAATAGAAATAAGTATTGAAATATAATATATTCCAAGTCAATAAATCAACAAATCGAGGTCGCTTTTTTTTTTAATCAAATAGGACAAAGCAAGTTTATAGCACGTTCAGTTGCTGTGAAATCTCACATGAACTTATGAACTTATGAAAAGCTCTACGGGTACCCAGGCGGCGTAGCCGCCCTTCATCCCGTATCTTGCGTATGTAGGCGTGATATGGTTGAAGTTTTGCTGGAATAGATCTAACTGCTTGCACTTGCTTCTTCAGAGGTGGGGTGGGTGGGGAGCCAATAGGATCGTTTGAATTCAGCTTGGAGTGGAGGGTGGGTGGCTGGGTGAAAATTTTCTTCTGTTGATGGAAACTTCTGGAGGTAGATCAGTGAGTGCTTTGCTATTGGTTGTTCTGGAGATCGGCTATTTCAATGGGGGCGAGGCATGCTCGGTGTTGGGGTATGAATTTAGATATTGAAATAGGAATGAGAGATTAGGTTGAAAGTAATAAAAATTAAAATTAAAATGAAATAAATTACGGTGGTTCATAGGAATCAAGTAAGATTTGTCTAGGTCTTTTTATTTTAGGGTGTAGAATATAATTTTCAAGGTTCTGGATATTTGGATTGTTTATGTTATTTAATGAAGTAAAGAAGTTTTTAGAAAGGTCTTGAATATGTTTCCTGAAAGTTTTGATTTTTAAGGCTTTTCTTATTTCTGTATTCCTCATGAACCACCTAGCTTTTGATATCATTCTTAAGGTAGAATTTTGTGCAGTTTCGAGCATTTTGATATTGGTTTTACTAGAAAACCCCCAAACCGGGCATGCATATGTTATTACGGGACGCATCACGGAGGTGTAGAGAAGCTTTTCGTTTTCTATTGACATTTCAGAATTCCGTCCAATTAGGGGGTATAAAGCTCTTCTTGTGAGTTTACGGAATTTTTCACGCGTTTGTATGAAGTGTTGTTTAAAAGTGAGTCGTTTATCGAATGTTATTCCTAAGTATTTGGTAGACTCAGACCAGGGAATTTCTGTATTTTACATGGTGGGTGGGGGTGGGAGGATTCTCTTTTTGGTGAAAATCACTGCTGCAGACTTTTCTATTTTTATTTTTATCTTCCATGTGTTGTAATAATTTTCGAGAATTTTTAAATGAAGATTGAGTGCTTTTGTAACGGTTTTTGGGTTTTTATAATTGGCCAGCACAGCAGTATCGTTGGCGTATAGGTTTATTTTTGTTGGTGAGTAATTTGGAATGTCGTTTACAAAAATATTAAATAATATTGGACCAAGCAGAGAGCCCTGTACTACTCCATTGTTAATGTTAAGAGTTTTAGAGTAAGAGTTCCCAACTTTTACCTGGAAAGATCTGTTTTGGGCGTAAGAGTAGATTAAGTGGATGAGTGGGGGAGGGAATTTGTTTATAATGAGTTTGTAAGTTAAGCCGTCAATCCACACTCTGTCGAACGCTTTTTGAATATCCAGGAAGATAACACCTGTGGATTGACGCTTTTCAAAACCTGAAGAAATTGTTTCGGTTAATTTGAGTAGAGGATGCATAGTGGACGGTTTTTTGACGAATCCATATTGGTTTGGGTTGATAAAGTTGTTGTCATCTATGAAAGTTTTTAGTCTGTTTAAAATTATAGCTTCAGTAAGTTTACTTAGTGTGGATAAAAGGGAAATGGGTCTGTAGCTGTTTGGGGAGTGTGAGTTTTTTCCAGGCTTGAGTATGGGAAAGATGATAGAGGTTTTCCAGGAATTAGGGAAATATTTGAATTTTAGTATTTTATTAATGATGTAAGTTAGGATTAAAATGATTTTTAAGCATTTTGTTAGTAATTTTATCCTTGCCAGGTGTCTTTTTTACATTTGTTTTTTTGATATATTCAATAACTTCATCTGGGCTTCAATTCTTCAATAACTTCAATGAAGGTGTTAGTAGGGGATAGAAAAAAGTTGTTTAATTTAGTTGTTTAATTGGCGACTTCGGTATCTATATTAGTATGAAAGTCAGTGGGTCTTGAGTTTTCTTGAAAATTTGTGGTCAGGGTCTCTGCTAAGATATTGGCTTTATGGATATCAGTGACTGCTGTGCCGCCGCTTGTGTTTAAAGTAGGAATTTTGGGTTTTTTCTTTTTAAAAAATTTTGCGGTTTGCCAGAGGGAGTTATCTGTGGTATTAAGTGCTAGAAGTCGTAGATTCCAATTCTGTTCTTTGAAAATTTTAATTTCAGTTTTTATTCTATTGAGTTGACTCTTGATGCTGGGGTTTAAAGTCCTTTGATAATGTTTTCTGAGTTTGTTTTTGTTTTTAATTAAGTTTCTGATGTTTTTTGGCGTGTAGGTGGAGTTGTTGTTTTTGATTGGTGTGGAGGTTTGATTGTAAGCAGTAATTATTTTGTTGGTGAGAAAATCTATTTTAATTTCAAGTTGTGGTGGGGTGGTGATATGTGTGAAGTCAAAGTAGCTAATGTTTTGTTGTATGATATTGGTGAAATCTGACCAGTGTGTTTTAAGATGTGTTTTAGTCTCATTTTTTGGAATATTTAAATTAAATGTGGTTATGACTGGGTTGTGGTCAGATGAAAGTTCTGGAATTGCAGTGATCTCAAAGGGGTAGTGGAGTTCTCTCATTAAAGCAATGTCTAAAGTATTTGTGGAATTATGTCCAAATCTAGTGGGTGTGGGAGGGAAGGCAATTTGTAAGTCAAGTTTATCGGCGAAGTTTTTGAGTTGAATTCCTCTGGTGGAGTTTTTTCTGCAATTCCAATAATTGTGTGGCATTGAAATCGCCAAAAATCACACAATTTGAGTTAGTTTGCAGTATGGATTCTAGGTCAAGAGTGAATAATCTTTTATCTGAGGAAGGGGGGATGTATATGGATGCAACTGAGAAGGTGTGTTGATTTGGAGGGGTGATTGTGATAATGGTGGCTTCGACATATTGGAGCGGTGCTGTAGTCTGGAGATGGTGTGCAATATTGTTTTTAATAAGTATCATGGTTCCCCCTGAGGGTTTAGTTTCCGTAATTCTGTCATTTCTATAGGAAATAAAGTTTGCGAGGTAAAAACTGTTGCTGGGTCTGAGTCTAGTTTCTTGTATCAGTAAAATATCAGGGGAGTGCTTCTCTACGAATGCTCGTAGCTCCACAGTACGAGCATTAACTCCGTTCGCGTTCCATGAGCACAAACTGAGGCCTAAGATATTGGGATTATTTAAAAAATTAATTTGATTAGACATAGGATTCTGATTCTAGGAGCGCCTCAATAATGGCATATTTTTGGTTGCGGTTGTTTTTAACAGCCGCGATCCTGGGCAGTTGTTGTGCTAAACCAGGAAATTTATTTAGCAAATCCGCAAGGATGAAAAGTAGGTCAGTGGGTTGGGCAAGATTTCTCACATGAAAAGGAAACATTTCTTTTAAACTGTCGTATTCTATGAATTTTAACCAATCAGTGAGATGCAATCAGAAGTGAAAGTTGAGGTACTTAAAAGTGAAAATTTAGCGAGTAATAACAGTTGCCAATTTTATTTAAAAATTTGAAATATTATTTTATTGAATCTTTGAATATATTCAATGTAACAGAATATATATACATTTGCAGATAAGTATTACCGTTGCTGACACACATCTCATGCGTAGTGGATTCAAACTTCTTCATTTAAATCATAGACTAACTTTACAGCAGATGTTTTCATACATTAAGTCTAGCATGGTTTAAATCCTTCACGTTAACGAAGAGTGATGCTTGGAGTGGGGTTCCAGTTTAGGTTACGACTTTTTTGTCACACATTAGCTCAAAATTACGAGGCGTATTGTCTGTAATAATCGATTTCTTATAGCTGACCGGTAGACTAATGTGAGAATAAGAATCCAGTAGAGTAATGTGAACAAATAATAATAATTATAATATTTACAAGATAGACATGTGAATTATTTATTAATATGTAAAAGAAAATATTGAATCGTAAAATAACTTAATAAAACTGTTTTGTTATGATCTTCTCTTACATTTATGAAATTTTTTTGAGTGTATACGTATCTTTATTCCTATTTAAACTATAATTTTTTCACAGTATTAAATTTTTTCTTTGGAACAATGAGATTTTTTAATTACAACCTTTTTTAACATAACATATTTCCACTTTCCCTCCCTATATTTTCTGGTATTAATTTAATCTATATCAACTTAGGTAATGATTGTTGTAAAAATGCTTACAGTTCTCTCTGATTCACTTGCTTTTTAGTTCAATTCAAGTACTATTTATCACTTTAATTGACTGGGTGATTGCGAAATGGATAATATTTTGACGACAGCCATCAAACAATTATTTACATCTCGTGAATTAACTACAGCAACAAAGGCTGTGAGCTGCAATGGCAATGACTGTCGCATCCCAATATGGATACGTGTAGTTTGTTTTTATTATAGCTTGAAAATATTTTTTTTCTAAAGCTAGTGTTGTCAATCTAAAGACAGTTTGCTACACCAGAATGCATCAATCTATATTGGTGATCCTGAATTTTCATCATGCTTTTTCAAAATGGCTAAGGCGTCGTAAGAAAATAGTTCGGAAGCAAAATTGGAAGTTGTGGAAGTTTCTGAAAAAGTTGCGCTATTTTGACGTAGAAACCTGACAATATGGGGGGTCGGCCAATTGAAATCTCAATTCCGCAACAGCGAAATTACTCAGGAAAGCACTAAATATCACGCTGTAGCTGAATCCTATTTTAGGGCGGCCTCTTGACGCGATGAATATTTTGGGCGCTAAATGATCAGATTTTTTGATGTTTAGCCATACAGATTTTTTAAGGCATTCTTAAAAATCTATAAAAGATGCTTCGATTTTCCCTAGATTCATTTTTCAATCGGTAGTTAATCCGATTTCGGCTTACCCCTGGAGTACCGTGAATTTCGAAAATGGATCGTTTTTAATTTTTTTTTTTTTTTTGGTTTTGCTGCAAGGAAGAAGAAAATCAGCATGAAGAAAACGTTAGAAATTCCAATGAAATCCTTCTGAATGCATTACTTAGAATCTCGCAAGATTTGTTTCGTAAACGTGCTAGGCATCCAAACATTCGTTGAAAACGGATCGTTTAGAAAAATTGTGTTTATCCGAAAGGAAGAGAATCGGCATAAATAAAGCATTAGACGGTCGAATGAAATATGTTTCAAAGCATTAGGTTGAATATTGAGGGATAGGCCAACATTTTTCTGCCGATTTTATCAAATCAAGGCCATTGTATTAAGACTTTCTAGTTTATTGTGTGAAAGTATGGGAAGCTTACATAAATCTCTACGGTTAAACACGGAAGTCAGTTGGTTATCTCATTAAAAAGTGTTGGTAAGATTTTGCGAATTAAAAGATTAAACAGGAATTTTTTCTTTTACAAATATACACGTCAACCAGCTTAAAAATTAAATGATCCACTTCTGATGCAGAAAATTATGTATCTTTCAGACATTTTTACCTATTTCAACGGGCTCAACACATCCCTGCATGAAACAAGTATCCTTATTATTAAGGTACAAAGTAAAATTAATGACACTCTTTTAAAATTGAAATTTTGGGCAAATTGCATTTTAAAAGAAAACACTGAATGCTTTCCTAATTCGCATTATATTTCAGTAAACTGACGCTAATCTCAATAAAACTTAGTTTGGTCCAACATTTATCAGATCGAATAAACACATTTCTTGAATATTTTCCTGTTCTAAGAGAAAAAAAAATGGATCTAAAATCCATTTCAAATTCATGCGACAAAAACAAAATACAGAAACAGATTGGTTCTTGAAGATGGCATTAGTTTCCAGATTTCAACATTTATTCGAGAAGTAAAAATACTTGGCAATGAAAAACATTCACTGCCATTCATTAATTTTTTTTCTTTTCATTATAATGTAAAATAATGTTTCTTTTGTTTATTATTCATAGAAAATATTTTAGAAAACCAAGATACCTTACCGTTGATTATGATATGGAGATATTTGTATTGTGTGATAAAATATAGATGCAATAATAATTTTTTAAATTTGAATATGATAAATCTTTGATATCCTATTTTTTCTGCTCTTCGATCAAGAGGTACCTTTCAGAAAACTGTATGCTGAAGGGGTTCCCCAAAATGTTAAAAGTTGAACATCCCGTCTCTATTTAATTACTCGTCTTTGTAGATGCTAGTTGGGGGTATATTCATCATGAGATTTTGTTCGATCAATATTCGTTTTAGAAGTTAAATTCTCGTTCAAGTGAAGGCCAGAGTAGCCTCCCTGAAACCTCCAAGTATATCTAGCGAATTCAATTATCAAGATCCTCAATTTACCAGACTTAAGAATTACATTTTGGTCCTATGCCTCTTCATCTAATTTGTATATAAAAGGTAAAGTAAAATGGTCAATTTTTTTTGTAGGTAATAAGGTAAGGAAATTCGTGAGTTGTCGCGAAGTGAGATATAGAGACATGTTCCAGGAAACTAACATTGCTGATTTACTCTCACTGTCATGAATGATTAATTTCATTTCTTAAATAAATAGACTATTTCCACGAATCGCTTTGTTCCATCTCCATCTTAAAGCTTCTCAAAACATACCTGCTTCTGAAGCAGAAAAACGAAGCCATCTTTTAACAACAAAGAATTATTGAAAAAGATTACATGATAAAAAAAAATCAAATTACTTTTCAAATATTAAAATTAAAGCAAATGATATAATAATAATAAATTACATATATCTTTTTAATATTTTCGTATTAATCTATTCTCAACAAAAATTGTAAAGCGAGGGGGAAATGTGATGAGGTTAATTATTATAATTATTTATACTTGCCTTTTTTTTATTTAAATTTTCTCACTTTGTTTCAGAGGCACCCAGAAATTAATTTTGGAGGGTGCATATCGTAATTGCCATGAAAGAAGCAGTTTTGTAGTTTAGAATTACCTCTCAGTAAAAAGTAAATAATTCGGCATATTAGTTTTGTTTCTCTTATTCAAAGTTGTTCAAGTATTGATAAAAATTTACCAAGTAATGAAAATTACAAAAATGAAGAATATTTAAGAAAAGTTATTAGGATACCATAAAAATAAAATTTGCAATTTTGGGGTACATTTTCTTTTGGGAGGCATTCCCCTTCCTCTCTTCGTCTACAAACACTGAACCAGAGGCACCCGTTTAGAAACAGCAATGACTTTTTTATTCTTATCTCAGGAATCGGCTTAGGTGAAACCCTTCTTTTTCTTCGTGATGAAAAAAATTTAAGATTGAGGAGAGCAAAATTCTTATTTTAAAATTTCAAGCATCTATAAAAAGTATAATAAGTGAATTATTCTGAAATATTTCAATTTCGAAAAAAATCATGGGGGGGGGGGTGCATTTCTCCCTTTGCACACTTCCTCCCAGGGGTACACCACTGCCTTGTCTTATAATTACATATTTAATTCATATTGAGAATTATTTTCTCTGCGTGTATTTGATCAGGGCTTTCCAGTATTAAAAACTCATAATGCATGCTATTTAATTGACAAGACATATTGGAATCTCGAAATGCAGGGATGATTTTAAAGGGTGTACTATTATAGTTTAAATGTGATACGGTTGTCCTCCCGAAGAATATATTTTAATATATACTATTTAGCACTTGAGAATGTACAGTGGTGGCCAAAGTTGTGGACACTTTTGTAAATTTTTATGTTTTTTAACTTTGTATGTTTATAGAAATGTTACGTTTCACAAAATACAAATTCGTATATATCGTTTTCAAGAGAATTTAATATTGAATTCAATTAAAAAACAAAATTAAAATAATTGTAATACAAAAAAAGCTATGCGTACTTTAATCTGAAAAAAAAAACAACTCAGCTATCAAGGGGTTTGTAATGTCTAACTATCCTGACCAATCACTGTTGCTGTTCTGGGAACCAAGCAAATGTTAATAACTGCCAGTAGCAGCTGACATCATGTTTGCAGAAGAAACATTGTATTATTGTGCTTTGTTCTGCAGAAGGAAGACTGTTTCTTATGTAATCAAATTATAAGTAGGAATTGTTGTACAAAATTTTAATATTTAGTTCAGAAGCTTTAGTTTTGGTTTGGTTTTATTAACGTCGCTCTAGAAGCAACACAAGGGCTATTATTAGTCAAGAAGCAATGACATCAAATAAAAGAGTAGATTAGAAACCTAGAAAGAGATGCAAAACTATTTTGTTACGAGAAAGCGGTCTTTCTTATGCTGAAATTGCAAGGCAGGTAGTGATTCAGTCACTATATCTGGAGTCCGAAAGTTTTGTTTACCGTTACAGGAGACAAATTCAATAAAAAACAAAACAGGAAAAGGAAACCACATCTGTTGATGACAAAAGAATAAAAAGACTATGTCTCCATGATCGAACAGAATTGTCAACAGCCATCAGAAGTGATGTGAATGATGCTGGGATTTTTTTCAGTTCAAAAACAAATCAGGAGAAGATTAACAGATTATGGACTAAGAGGTACAATTCCACGAAAAAAGTCTTATATCAGTTTACAGCAGCGCAAGAAAAAAAAAGACTACAGTGGACAAAAGAACACATTAATTGGACAGGTGATCAGTGGGCACATTTTTTATGGAGCGATGAAACTAAGATATCGCTATTCGGTAGTGATGGGCGAAAATATGTAAGACGTAGAATAGGAGAGGAGCTACATACTGACTGCAATCAAGCATCTGTGAAGAACCCATTTAATGTTATGACTTGGTCATGCATGTCAGCAGATAGCTCTGGTTGCCTTCATGTCATCGATGGGACATTGAATGCCAGAAAATATATTGATACTATTCTAGAACCAAAACTTCTACCTTCCATCAGGGATCTCTTTCCCAACAATGCTTCATTTATTTTTCAGCAGGATTGTTTCCTGCCACACATCATAATTATTGAAAGAACGGTTTCGTACAAAGAGCATTGAATCGTTGTCCTGGCTAGCAAACAGTCCTGACCTCAATCCCATCGAAAACTTGTGGCACTTTTTGAAAATTCATGTCGACTGGAGCGCCCATCAAATAAAAGGGAACTAATTGAGGCTATGATTGTTTCCTGACATCATGTAATAACGATGGAAGAGCTTAAAACTATCGTCAGCTCAATGAACATTAATGTGAAGTTGTAATAAAAAATAAAGGCTACCCTACTAAGTACTGATAACTCATAGCAATCATCAACATCTAACGTATATCGATAATTATTGCTGATTAACTCTTTCTGTATTGCAAATATTTGAATTTTGTTTTTTTGAATTGGATTCAGTATTAAATTTTCTCTTTAAAATGATGTGTGTGACTTTGCATTGTGTGAAACATAACGTTTTCTATACGCATACAAAATTCAAAAGCATGAAAATTTCCTAAAGTTGTCACAATTATCGCCACAACGTATGAAAACTTATGTATGAGACGTGCTGCCATCTGTAAGTTGTAAAAAAGTCTAAAAATCTCCGAAAATTTGAAAGTAAATGAAGTGGCTTATTTTTCTTTTATAGTAGTTGAAAAATTACTTCAACATGTAATCTCTTCTTTTTAAAACACAAATTTTATCCTCATTGAAGATGTATATGGGAAAAAAAAGAGGAAAGGAGAAACGTAATTTTTTTGCACACAGAAATAAATATATAAATAAGTATAATAAAATATTTAGATAAGTTCATTGAAGATATAATATAAATATAAATATATTTTAATTAGTTTAAATGTGGTACAGACTAAATAAACATCATTATTATGATATATGAAAATAACTATTTATTTTTAGGTATACTCAGCAGTTACTTTACTTTATTCCGGAATAGAATATTCAATATTCTTTAAATAATTAGAGCGTTCGCAAAAATCACGAAAACAATATTTTTTGAATAAATTTGAAAGTCGAACAACTTTTTTAGCTCTTAAAAGGATTTAAAATGATTAAAAATTGCATTGCGTTGTTATTTTTTTAAAAAATTTCTTAATTTTATTTTTGAAATATTTAAACAAAACTGAAAATATTGTTTTTAAATATTTTACTCACGCGAAATATTTTATTCGATAAACTAATTGAAAGAGCTATTGTATAAAAATACCCAATTTAAATCTCAGCGTTCAGGATGAATCCAAATTTCTCGAGACGATTTTTAATCATAGATTTGCTACATTCTTCCTAACCAAAATAGACTAGAGAATAAATAAATACAGAGAATAAGTAGACAATAAAGTTTGTATACATTGACAGAAAGTTTCGAAATACATGATTCGGATTCAGTATTAAGAGATTGTCTGAGTCGGGCAAATTAATTCAAAACAAAATATTAAAAAGGTTGCATCACATGAGATTTTATTAAGAAAAAATATTACCAAGGTTATATCTTAATAATAAGCTGCATGCTCAATACTTTTATGATATTAGCATTTTGTTCTATGCATGTTATAGTAAAAAAAAAGACGAAAAAGGTTTTTCGTGTTTCATTACAAACAAAATTCACCCTCTTGAAAGAAAATTCAACATGTTATATTTATTTTTATTAATTTTTGGCAATGTTTGTAGTATATCAAGAGTTTAGTAGCCCGTAGCTGTTTTTACTTGTTTACTTGGTAGAAATATAATAGATATTTTTCATTATGTATATGAAAGAGGGGAAATAATACTTTCTCCCCGTTAAAAATACCAGGGTGGTTAAAAAAGGGCTTGTTTTTGAAAACAGAAGGCGTTGCTAAGTCAAGTTGATGTTATTATTGTCTGTAGTTGTGGTATCATCTTCATTATATATATATATATATATATATATATATATATATATATACATACAGTGGCGTCCAGAAAATAATTTTAGACGGTGCATGTCATCACTGCCTTGACAGAAGCAATTTTTTTAGTTTACTTACCACTTAGTAAAAAGTAAATAATACGCTATATCAATCTTCTCCTATTTAAATTGTTCAAATATATATGTGTTTGATAAAGATATAAAAAATTTACATAGTGAAGATCATTTAAGAAAAATAATTAAGATACCATGAGAGTAAAATTTGAATTTTTGGGGATGTATTTTTTTATCTCCTTTCTTCGTCTACAAACACTGAACCAGAGGAACTCTTTCACAGACAATAAAAAACTTTATTATTCTTTTCTCTGGAATCTGTTTAGTTGAAATGTTTTTTTCTCCTCGTGATGAAAAACAATTTAAGTATGAAGCAAAAAAAAAAATCACTTATGTTTAGTATTCAGAAAATAATATAATTGTGTAATAAAAGAAATTATCCTGAAGTATTTTGATATCGAGGAAAAATCTTGGGCAGTGCATATGTCCCTTTGCACCCCCTCCCAGGGTAAGCTACTATATATATATATATATATATATATATATATATATATATATATATATATATACATTCTATATAAATGGTGATAAAGCAGCTGTGGTATTCATTTGTCATTTTTAATTTGGCAGTATTTACTTCTATTTCAAATTTTGGTCGCTGCAGTGTCTAGTTGTCCAAAATCTGACCCGGGTCTATTATTACACATCAAAATCATGACAATGGGTTGTTTCAAATGAATCCAAAGAAGAGGAAGACAGACGGAAAAGTTATAGCAACTATTTTTTGGCGTGGGAATGACATCGTACTTATGGAATTTTCAGAAAAAGGAAAAATGATCAATGGAAGATGAGTTATCTTACTCATAACAGATTTTTTTTGAATAATTTTTCCATGATTTTATTTCATTTTTTTCTATTTTACTATTCCTTATTTATTTATTATAGTTAAAACATTACCATAGGGGTATACGATAAAATTTGTTTTTTACACTTATTTATTTATTTATTCGTATTCCCCTTTATCCTTTTTCATTTCCATACACATCTTATTAAAAGCTACTACGGGTATAAAATTTTGTTTTTTAAACGAAAAAAACTATTCTTTGAAGTAATATTTTAGCTATTTATAAACGAAAAATAAGCAACTTCATTAACTTTCCAATTATCGAAGAATTTCAAAGATTTTAACTTTTATTTCAGACTACAGATTACAGCATGTACCATTTATAAGTTTCAGTAAAATTCACGTGCAATTACTGAATCTATTTTCTATGAATAAGTATTCGAACTTGTATCCTATTCTTTAATATTAGTGAAATAGCCGTTCTTTCTTATGTTACTCGCACCATTTCTACTTCCACGTGACCCGGAATTTGATTACAGAATTTTGTGACCTCTTAATCAGGCGGGCATCTTCACCTCTTGCCACTGATAAGAATCCATTCGAGAATTGAATGTCTGTACGCGTGTAAAGACATGAGCAATTATCTCTTGGGTTTATTCTGCTCTCTTTTATCGCAAAATTCCTTATCACGGTTTCTTTTTAACCGCGAAAATAAATTTTACTCTCTATTTCGTAAGAAAAAGAGTAGCTAACCAAAACAACGATGGAGATTTTCACAGCACTTCTATGCGTTGCTGGTTTTCTGTGGATAATGTAAGTCATTTCCATATTGTTGAAAGTTTTTGATAATGCTGCACATGCGCTGATCAAAATTGTTAATATTTTTCGGATAAAAGATAAATGTTTTGAGTTGTCAAAGTTAATTTTTGGCAAATCAGATTACATTTGCTCTTATGGTTACTGAGACTAAAATATTTCAAATTATATATTTTTTGATTTGGCTGTTTAGAAATAGGGGGCGCTTCGCTGATTCCGTCAGTACATTTATCATTCAGAACTCAATAAATAGAACATTCGAAAACTGGGTTTTAAAGTTGTTAACACACGTACCATACCACACACACACACACACACAATTATCTGCACTTGCGTTTTTCTCAAAAAAAAAAAAAAAAAAAAAAGTGTGTTTTGAGGATTTTTTTAAAAAATCTATATTTATATAATTAACTCCTCAAAAAATCTATATTTATATAATTAACTCCTCAAAATATCTTTATTTATATAATTAAATTATTATTATTTTCGATACAGTGATTGTAATTTTTTTGCTATAAACATTCATATATTTTTAACATTGCACATTTGTGTAAACATTTTGATAAATTTGTTTCATAAAATTTAAAATTTCCTTAAATTTAACTTTTGAAATTATAATTAAATTTAATGTATGGAAAATTATGTTTATAAGAACTCTGCAAATATTTAAGTTATAAATGTAGTAGAATTTTTGCAAGATGTAACTAATTAAGTATATCACTTAAAAATATAAATACAGCTTTGATTATTAATTGTTTAAACTCAATTACTTATGAATATACATGTAAAAATATAAGTACAGCTTTGTTTATTAATTGTTTATGCATAATTACTAATGGATATAGATTTGATTTTCTTTGCATAAACAGATACACAAATAAACATTTACATCAGGATTAAAACAGGACACTCACATTTCTTTTAATTTTAAAAAAGTAAGGATTATTTAACTTTCGTGTAAAATAAATTCATTTTTTTTCTCGAAGACATCTCAGTTACTTTAATTTACATCAGTGTTGAATCACGAGATGTATTCCTTATAATGCTACGTTTTAATTCTTTAGCATAAATCCCAATCCTAAAAACGTGATAATTTTTTTTTTGAGAAAGCTTCGATGAAGAAGAGTACAAAAAGTTTCTAGAGTATTTTTTAAAATGTCTTTCAAATAAAAATTAATCCAATTTTCTGATTATATATTTTTAAAATCACTAACGGTCAAATTAATTGTAACTGCTGTTTTTCATTTTTTAAAATCAGCAGTTTCAAATTTCATCATTGATTTTCCATACTTATGCATAGAAATAATAATTTTATTTGAAATTGTTTAAGAAATCTTGCTGCGATTTGCTATATTGATATATTTTAAATGTGTAAATAATAATACTTTAACTTTCAATGAAATTCCTTTTGAAAAATTGAAAACCTAAGAAAATTTGAGAGTGGTACATTTGTTATTTAACCTTCAAATGTTGTAAATTTCATACTCTTTAAATAAAGATAAGTTCAAATAAAAATAATTGTTATAATTAAAATTAACTTAGTTTTGGTATGTAGTTAGTTACCCAAACAATATAAAATAATTACATTTTTTTTTATTTTACAGATGGCGATGGCAACATACATCAACATTCCAAAAACTTGGAATACCAGGACCAAAGCCAAATCTGATATTTGGCAATATCTTGGAACTTTACAAAAAAGTAAAATATTTATATTTTGTATTAAGGTATTCTGATCCAATATCAGCAAATTTATTCTTAATTTTTTTACCAAGTTGTAATTAAGAAAATATTTCACATTAAATGAATAATTAAATACTTTTAACCAATGTTTCTTTTAAGGATAAGGCTTTAAAATATCGCGTATTTCCAAAAATAATGGAAGAGTTTTACAAATAAATAAATAAGGTGTTCTTTCTGTTGTTTATTGCTTTGTATTAAGAACATCTGTATTTTTATACACAAGTTTAAAACATTTAAATTATAATTGAATTTCTAAATTGAAATATTTTTCCTTCATTTCTTTCTCTGAGGGAAAATTTTGAACAGTTTATTTTATTGACCATAAATACTAATTTCAATGTATTCTTTTTAAAAAAAGAAATTAAAGCATTCACATAACTATTGCAAAGCATTTTTCAGTTTTTAATTCACAAAAATAGTCATTTTCTTGATAATATGTTATGGTTCTAGAGCAACTCCATCTAAACGCATTGTTAAATTATTCGGATCTCCAAGAGTTTCAATAAATTCCAAGATTCTTACATAGATTATTGCAATACTTGCTCTTTTATTGTTTCCGATTACGTTCCTTTGATCTTTTACATTAAACATAATAATTTTTGCATTTCAAGAAACTATGGATTGCTATTCTTCATTTTATTTATTTCAATTTAAAATAATTGATTTTGAATTTCATTTGAAGCAATAGCGAATTTTTTAATATTAAGTTACATATATGTTGCATGACATTAAGTTATTTGTAGTCTATAATTATTATTCTTTTGTAGCATGATAATGAAGTAATTTTATTTTTTTTAAGGCGTATGTATTGAGAATACGTTACGCCTTGATGGGCAGCGACAGCTTAGCAGCGCTCGAAAATCTTTTGACAAACTAATTTTTCTAACATATTCTATAGACAAGTTAAAACTTTTTTGCTGATCACATAATTTTTGAATGATAATATAGAAACATTTCCCCCCTTATTGTATAAGTAACTAGTGGATCCAGTAATAATTTCCTGTCGCTAAATTTGAGTATACATATGAATTAAATTAATACAATTAAATATTTCGATATCGATTGACTCATTCTACTAAATTGACACGAATTGAATTGAGCGGGATAGTTCATCCCCCCCTCTGTTTTATTGCTGATTTGTTTTTTAATATTGTTTCCCCTCTTCAGCTTGTCAGATTACTTTATTTATTGCACATGAGAAACTAGTTTTGTCCATTCATTAACAATTCATTCAACCAATCCAATTCATTCATTAACTTTTTGTATTCAGAATCTCGGGATAAATTCTTCTTTTTATTTTAACGGAAATAAAGTGGAACAAGTATTTGGTTGGGACGCGCGCTAGCTAGCGAGAAGCAGAAAAAAGAAAAAAAGGCAATCGAGACCAGAGTATTTATAGATATCACGTGATTTATGACTAAGAAAGATGTAGAAGAAAGTCAAATTGTAATAAGATTCGTGAGAAGATTGATTGGTACAATTTAGTTGGGCGTAAAATCTAAAAAGAGGTAAAAAGACAAAGTACATTAAAGTGAGAATAAAGTTAAAAAGGTCAAATGTAACTTGGGTTCAAGCCTTCAATCTCTTCTTTCTCCACTATCCTCAACAGTCAATTAAAATTTAGCATCTTCTCCACGCCATTCTACAGTAATTCAACCTCTCCGAACTTTCAATACAGCAAAGAATAAATCCATCTTAACCAAGCAATATCACAGTTATTCATGTTTTGATCTAGAGGGGCGCTTTATTCCCAAGGTGTCTTTAGAAGTTCACCATCAGCATCCCTACATCATTATAGGTCTCTTACTATATTTTACTGTGGGAACAAAATATCATGGAGTGTTTCTTTCATTTTTCGGATGACGTATGTGTCCATTACCACCTGATGAAAATAAGTTATCCTTACAATCATCGCTGCAAAGTACTTTGCTCCATTTCTTCTTTGTTCATTTTAAACGAGTTTCAGCACATTCTATTTGGTCCTTTTTGTTTTTTTGTAGATTTTTTTTTTTTTTTGTTGGGAGGAGGACAAAGAAATCCAGCATCCCTAAAACGACGTTTCACATCAGAAACATATCAAAATGAATGAACATATCACTAACATATTACATTTTTATGTTTTTCTATCATCAAGGTACATAATCATGTTTTCCGTAATTTTCAGGTGGATTATCGTCAGCATCTGTTGTTCGCCAGTGGAATATGCTTCGATTGAATGGCATATGCTCTTCCAGAATGCTATACTGAACTCGCTTTAAATAGTCTAATTTCTTACTGTTAATAGACATTTTCGAAACATAAAGTTTTGGTTAATGGAAGTGACTTCGGGATTGAAAGTATTTTCATCAACATAAATGAGCCTTTCAAATAATTTCATAAATAAACTATTACACTATAATGTTTGAACAGAAAGGAATGTAGCGACCTGTTTGGTTTTTATCCATTGGAGTGGGCTTACTTTTCGCGACAAAAAAATATGCTTGGAAAAAACTCAATTTATATGGTTTTGAGATGACCAATTCAACTAAAAAAATGTTAATGAACTGATCAAAACACACTTTTCTGCGAATTAATGAATCTTATGAAATCACTTTTGAGCCTCTCAAATTTGAAATATTCGAAATGAATAATATGTACGAAATTCATAGACTTTTAATAAGATACTAAATAAGTAGATTTGCCGTTGATAAAATTATGCCAATACCTCTTATTAAAAATAATTAATACGCTTGAGCTGCATACGATATTTTCATTGACAAAATTTTTTGAGCGCTACTGTATTAACGATTGAACTCAAATACATAAAATGAAATTTGATTCTTTTACGCACAATCATAGCATATAACATTTTTTTCGTAACTAGCTATTGAACATTCAACTAAGAGTGAATTAAGACTCTTAGCAATGGGTAATCTTAGTTTATAATTGGATATAGAAAATCCTTGCTATAGAAAGTTTGTTATATCACGCATAAAATGCTTGATTTTGCTTGTGATTTGTTTGCTAATGTCGCAATGAGAAGTTACACGAGGACTATCGGTTACCTCGTTAGTTTGAACCTTGGTCGAATGACGAGAAAGACACATTGATGGTACCTCCCTTTCAAAATTTACATACCATATCAGTAGGAAGACTTGCATATTCTATCGTAACTAGATTAAACATCCACTAGATTAAACCTGCATCAACCATTCTAATCAGTGAGTTTTAGTGGAATCAAGGCTCGAACCGACAACATGAAGAAAACAACGCCGGACGTGAGTTTGCAATCATGACCACAAGGTTACTGCGGCCACCACATAAGGTATAGTTTGAATTAAAAGATATAATTTAAATTAAAGAGGGAAATGACCTGTTATTATTAATGTATAACTAATGACTAAAAATATACACTCTAAAATGTAAAAAACGCCGAGTCAAGAAAGTATCACCGGAATGAGCCGAAATTGTGCATGCACATACCTTATGATAGAATATGCAAATGCTGCCCTTTTGGTAGTCAATGATTGAATACCTGGAGTTCTAGAGCATTCCAAGAAGCATATGAAGTGTATAAAACAGTGGATATTCCAATGCTAAGGCAACGCTCTCATGAGAATATGGTTCCATCGACCCACGTGCTTCGTGGGTCAACGGAATAGGGGAATATTAATACCTAATCCGATGTCATTAGTACTGAGATGAGAGTGACACGATTGAGAGAGCGGAATTTGCGCTCGCGCCGACCATTACGTCACTTACCTCTCACGCCTGTACACCGTTAAGTCCGATAACAGTGGTGTCGAGCTCGATCAACTGGGAACTGCGCTGACTGGGGACGTATAGTCTTTAGTGACGCTTCCAACTGTGTCCTGACGACAACCGCAAACGTGTCTGGAGACGTCCAGGGCAGCGTAGGAATCCTGCCCTTCTTATCACACACCACACAGGTTCACAACAAGGCGTTATAGTCTGGGATGTCATCTCCTTTGATAGCCGACCCCTTTGGTAGTCATTTCTGGCGCACTAACAGTACAGTGGTACGTAGACGACATTCTACGTTCGGTTGTGTTATAATTCCTTTTGCGACACCCAGGATGTACTTTTCAGAAAGATAATGCTCAGCCTCACACGGCACGTGTTATTATGAATTGTCTGCAAGCTTTCCCTACACATCCTTGGCCAGCTAGATCCCCTGATCTCTCTCCCTTAAAGCACATTCGAGATCTTATGGGAAGGCAATTGCAACCATCCCGGAATGTTGACGATTTAGCCGAATAGCTGTAGATATGGCACTAAATACCGCAGGATACCACCCGGGAACCTTTTCAGACTATGTCACGCCGGATGACAGCTTGCATCCAAACCTTAGGAGGACCAATGCCTTAATGACTTCCTCCGTTTATAACGGAGAAACTCTGAAATAAATAAGTCAAATGTTCTGAAAATTTAATCGTTTGTTTTTTATGTATATTCTGGACATCCAAAATTTTTTATCGCAATAGGACAACTCCATCTTGGTGCGTCGTTTTTTTTTGTTATAGTGTGTGTATATATATGTGCGTTTATAATTTTACCTTTATTACGTGCCCTGTTTATATTTATCTTTTCTGCAGTAAAACGCAATACTGGTGTTAAATTATTAGTGATCAAAAGATGCCTAAAAAGCAGTCTGTTCTGGAATCATACGCTTATGGGTCAAATACGAGTATGTAAGGCTTGCCACAGACAGAATGGCTGCTGCTATTTTGCATAAGCAACGCTTCTCATTCCTTCCCGGCATCTAGTAATGCACACCACTTGCGCTCTTCAGAAGGTTTACTGGTAAGGTATATATTGTGTATTGCCTACTCACGCAAAACTGCTGGCGTGCCTTTTAAAATGAACTTAGCTAAGTAATTTTTTCTGAACAAGGACAAAGAAGGAAAAAAATTTGATGATAATTGAATCAATGTACTGAGATACTCCCATAGTAAAATAAAATATGTTACGGAACACTTATGGTGGAATGTTTCTTGGTAAGTCTATGTACAATAAAAATTTAAATTTTGTTCAGATGATAAAGGTCCGCGGGCCACATGCGGCCCTCAGATTGGCCAGGCCTGTTATAGAATGTGATTTTATTATATTTTAACATATAATAGAGTTCTGATTTTCAGTTTTAAAGAACATGGATATTTATTTTTGATGCGGCAAACAATGATGAGGCACAAATTTTTATAGTTTGTGATTCCGTCTCTTTTTAATTCTAAAAATATCACAATTGGCATTTCTAGTTTCATCTTCCATAGAATAACATTAAAAATCTTCCAATAACCACCCTCAAAGTTGAAAACGTATTTAATTTTCTTTTATGTTTTAGGGTCCAATAAAGTGTCACGAAGAATGGGTGAAGAGATATGGAAGAGTCCTCGGGTGAGAACATTTTTACGATTTTTAAAGCAAAATATCACAGTAGTATATTTCGGAAGAAAGTTGCTCCTATCTGGTAGGCGTTATCTGAAAGTAATCTTGCGTGTATTGCAGGTATTATTATGGAATGAAACCTGTACTGCTTGTGACAGATCCCTATATCTTGAAGGACATATTCATCAAGGACTTTCCCAAGTTCATCAATAGAGAGGTGCTCTATTTTCGTATAGTTATTACACCAAAATATAAACTTACCGATAGAAATAAAAATTTATTTCACATCTTTTTTTATCAATATCCAAAAAACACTATTATGGCACCTTAATTTTCTGTGTCTTTATTTCTTATCTAAGTAATATTTTTAAGGGTACCAGGACAGGAAGGGGAATAATAAAATACTGAATATAAGACCCCTTGTTTGTGTGACATATATGTTTTAAAATTATTAGTAGAGCTTAAAGAGAGATTTTCTTTTTTTGTAAACCTTAAAATTTTTTTTTTTCATTGATTTTACAGAACTGTAAAAGTGATTTTTTTCGTCAAAAAGGTTTTTTCCCCTCTTATTTGAATATGATTATGATTTTTGAGACGTATTTGAATTTAAGTACCATTTTTTTTAAAAAAGTTTTCCTTAAAAATACAAAATATTTTATTCCTCAAGTATACACAACGTACAAAAAACAGCGAAACATCCTGTAAATGAAAAAAAAAAAAAAAAAAAAAAAAAAAAAAAAAAAATGAAAATTTGTAATTGAAAATACTGTATATTTTCGTTGAAAAAAATCACAGAACCTTATGGTTTTGGAAATTTAATTTTTTCTTTTTATCATATAAAAATTACTTCTTAAGATTTAGGCATCACTTGTATTAATTTTTTTCAGTTCACTGAACGCACATGTATCTTTTATGGAAGCATACAAATTTGGCATCATATAATACAATAGTTTTTTTTTAAAATGTACCTAATGCAAATATGTCTCAAAAATTATATCCATATTTAACTGAGAAGAAAAATAACCATCTTTTTAATTACACGATTACTTTTTTAATTCCATATATTAATTAAAATATCATTATTAAGCATACAAAAATCTTAAGTATCACTAATAATTTCAAAAGATACATGCCTCAAATATAAGGAGTCTTAATAAGTGCGGTGTCTTACTATTTCTCGCATAGCCTAGTTCTCGTGAGCTCACTAATTTGGGCCCGTGGTTACTAACCTAGAGTAACAGGATTAAAATAAATTGATTTATAATGTAAATTATAATATCAATATGAATTTTCTGCTTTATAATTACTCTATTTCGATTTTATTTTTAATTGTTATGGAAATCACTTATACTTGGAAAAAAAATCAGTATAATGCTTAAAATTTGACTAATGAACAATGACTGAACGTACATCAAATCTCGCTGACTGCGAGATCTTGAAAATAATTTCGTACAAAAAATATTCAACCAGGAATATCCAATTTTCAAGAAATGGTGATTTATATCTAGTCCAAACATTCATATCCAGCTTAGATAAATAAAATTTATTAAAAGGGTCGACCCTCTCTTTGCCCCAAACTTTCAAAGGATATGTTTTGAAGGCAACTTTTTGTTCATCATCACTTAGTCAGATTTTTATCTCCTCTCTTTTGTGACGAAATCCACCGTCTGCACTTTACAATCAGATGAATTAGGGGCCCCGGTTTCGTAAAAGATTCTTACTCTATTTCTGATCTTCTTTTTCGCTCGTGTTTTGGTGCACAAGTACCGTTTCAGTTATTTTCTTGTTGTGTTACTAATTTCTCTCTAAAGTTTGGTATTTCAAATTGGAACACCATAGCACGAGTATTTTTATTCTACGGTGTATATAAAATGGAAAGAAAGAAAAGTATGAACGTGTCTGATCTTGATCCGAAATCCTGACATGTCATTTGAAAGAGGTTAATCTGAAGGGAAGAAGGCCATGTTAAAACTGCGAATTTATTATCAACTTAATGGGATCCGACTGCAATTTATCAAATTTTCTTAAGGTTTTCTAAATGAAGTTTTTAGAATATTGGTTAAATTTTTTTTACCTCATATTTCATCCCAATGTTCAGCAAAGAACATTGGTATTTTCCCACATAGTAGAAATCAGTTAAAAGGTTGCATATCAGACTGTAGATTGTAACTGAAAGACAATATTACTTAGCAAATATTTAACTTCAATGCGTTCAACTAACTTAACAAAAGGCAAGTAACAATACAAGTAAAAATGCGTTCATACGACTGACGGCAAGTTCTGGATATAAAAATGGCCACAATCCAAAAATAACACAGTTTATTTTAAATAAATATTTCACACGTTAAGTAAAAATCAGGTAACGATAATTTAAAGAGACAATGGAAGCCAAATACACATTGCAGCTGGAAAAAACTTCAATCGAACAAGAACAACCTCGTCTTCAATTGGCCAGAACCTCCGACATCAGCTCAATTTATAAATTTTCTGCTCGAGTTTTCCAGCTCGTGTTTTTCAGTCATGGTTTCAGTATGGTTGTACCTTTACTAGACGGTTGCCTCTACAGCATAATGGTTAGCGAGCTTTAGATACTTCCTCGGATCCTTACTTTCATGTTCAAGTTACTCTCACACAAAACGGCACTTGTATTACGGGATTTCGTTTTAATGCGGTTCGAGAACTGGAAAAAATCTTCTTACAACACATTTTCCAAAATAATGTGTTGTATGAAGGTTTCCGTCTAAGATGGTGCTGCGGTTCTCTTCAAAACGACGACAGAATTTAAAATGCTTTAATAACTATCTCAGGGAGAAATTCTTTTTATCATAGTTGTTGAGGGTATTGCAAAACAAGGCAGGACCAGTTTTTTTCGGACCAAAAGACTGAGAATTCGAATCACCGCCGGCACTCAGAGTAAACCGATCTTCTCTGAACAGGGGTAGAAAAACCATCCTCCAAATGGTAGTGAAAAAACATTGGCCGTTGAAGTAGTGATCCGAAGATGCTTCTTACTAGAGACTATTGATACCAAGAGAAACAAAAACTCTCGCACATTTGATAAAATTTCCGCTCTATTAAAACAATAGGGAATCTTGGACTCTCCCTCCATCTAACACCCTACTGCACAATCTCAGCAGAGATGATCCTAGAACATTGCGTAAAGTCTCATTTATTAGAAAAACTTAAACTTGCTTCGAGTTTTTATCGTCGCTTTTATGATTCCTGCAAGCAATGTGATTGGATGAAATTCAAAACTCCTTCATTGAAAGACAGAAAGGCTTTCTTCATTGGGAGTTGTCCACCCTCATTAAAACACGGAATTTAAGTCTACAAATTTCTTCAACTCAATACAACGAATTGAACTGTGATTTTGTACTCGGATAAAAGAGCGGGTTGTACAACTGGATCAAGAACTTTTATCATCTACGGCTAGAAACAGAACAAAAAAATTCACCCCAATGGTAGTTTCAGAAAGCCATTTAACAAGGTACTGGTTTTATTTGCTACTCTTTTGAACTGATTATTTAACTATGTGTGTGCACACGTGTCACTGACTCTTCTCTCTCTCCCACCTGATCATTTCTTCCACTGCGTCGCTCGCAAACAATTTCTCGCCGTCTTAAATATCTTGTGATATCTTTCTTTTGGAGTTCAAAATAACTGACTAGGAAGAAGCAAACAGTTCAGCGATCCAGGCACTTAATGTATCAAATCAAACGAATATAAGCTTCGATTACTCGTGTTGATGAATTAGATGCAATAACATAATTTATTTCGTAAGCGTAACCGTTAGGGGAGTAAAAATCGTAGATTTCCTCTTGAAACAGATTTAAATCCGTCAGATTGCTATTTCCATTATAGATTTCAGAAAAAAGCTTTTGAATTTGTTCCTCCGCGTAATATTAAATAGAAAAACTAATTGCTGCCGGCGATAAGGTGTTTTCCGCTTCTTTTGGTAGGTGTTTTTTTCTACCTTGTGTGTGTGTGTGTGAGGGGGAGATCGGTTGATCTTGAATGACAATGGCTATTCGAAACCTCGGTCTTTGGACCTGAAGAAAATTTGTTTGGTATTGTTTTGCAGTCTCCTTAACAGGTAAGCCAAAAGGGATTTCCTCTCAAGTTGGTTATTCAGGGTACCTTCTGACGTCGTTATTGAAGAGAGCCGCCACATATTTCTCCAGTATCTTCGTGATGGTTTAGTAACATTTTGAGCAATAATACTAGAGAAGGTTGCTTTTTCTGTCATTACTGAGATTGATATACATCCCCTCCCCCCTTTTTTCTTCGGATATGATTCTCTTGAGGGTTCCCCTCAGGTGAATTCCAGAGGAGCTCTCGACCCAGATTCTCTTGAGGATCTAAGCACTGGCCAGACACTTGACTTGGACACTAGCTAGTAATAAGTGTACCTAGCCCAATGGCTACAGAAACGGAGATGGACACCGTCTGAGGGGATTTTGTAGGACGAGCAGACTTCAACTAAACTCAAAAGAAGTATCACACACAAAATAACTAAAACTGCAAAAATATATTGCCTTGGATTTATATCGTTCATAATTCTTGAAGATGAAAACAATTTTCTTCTACTTGTCAGGCGGTGTATTATTGTCAGGACCGGAAAAGTGAAGTGCTGGTTTATAGAGGGAGTACTGTACTCCTTTGATATTAAAAGAGATAGGGTAGTTTTTATTTCCGCGTTTCTCAGAAACTTTAGAATCAATAGAATCATATGAAATTCAAAATTTAGACTTAGCTTATGCTGAAAAATCCGTTTTAGAAGTTAATGTACTATATGAAAGTTAGATAATTAACATCATCATGATTCAGTTCCTTTAAGAGCTTAAGAATTCTATCCATTTGGTTCAGTTGCGTTGTCAATAGAATTGACATCTACAGAATAGAATCTATTGAGGAAATCTATTATATATTTCTCTTTTTCTCTGATGATTGTACATTAAAATTTTTATTCACATACAATCCATTTAATGGATATTTCATAAAGGAACATACAAACTTAAATTCTAAGAAACTTTTGTTGTTTCTTTGAGAAATTTTTTGTCTTTGTTCTTAATACTGCTTTTGATGTACATGTGTCGTTATCGAAAAAAATTATTGAACATGAATGTAATCATTTTTCAGTAATGCGGCAGATATGGTACCACAGCCCCTGACGGGTTACTGAAAATGTCGGATTGTTGAAAAATCACTACTAACGCATTTAAACAGCAAAAGCAGTTTATTACTGAATAAAATTTAATACAAAAAAAAAGTGTCAAACGTATGAAATAATTAAAACTACACAAAACGTACCGTTTTATAATGATAGCCTAATGTCATTCCTTTTGATAGCCTAAAATTATTTTAAAGCATAAGGCATAAAAATAATTTAGGCATAAAATTATTTTCTGTGTAATAATTTTCCTGTATAAAAAGGCACAATTAGTGGTGGGTTGAATTATAGAACTTATAGATAGACTAATGGTTTTGTTCTTCCTCTAAAGAGTTTCTAAAAGTGTTGAATAATTGTATTATATTCTAAATCATTTGATGTTTTTTTTTCTCAGGATCTCAGTCTTTTCAGGAACAATTATCTGACATTAATTTTTTCATTATGTTTTTCAGACCTTTAATCCTCTAGATCGATACAGTCCTAAGAAAAAGGAATCTCAAAGTGTTCTAATCCTGCCAGGACAGGCATGGAAGGATGTTAGAAGTGTCCTTACACCTACTTTCACAATGGCCAAAATGAAGCAGGTATTGCCAATTGTAAAGTTATAAAATATATTACTTTTTTTACTTTACTTCGCAACAAATATGTGTACTTTCGGTTTTTTAATTTTACAGATTAAAGACCAACTTTTAACAGCCAATAAAATTCATTAGTTTTTATTTTTAATGGATATGGAGAAGGAAGGATAAAGAATCTTAAACATTTCTCTCTCTCTCCATTTAATTTTTCCAAGTGATGAATTTAAAACTTATATATTTGACATAATGCGTTGCGAATACTTGCTAAAAATACTTATGAAAAGAAATAAGTTTTCTAACGAGGAATATTTGGGGTTTACTTTCGTCATTATCTTTCGAGTGCATGTATAAAATAAATTTAAATAAATAGAATATATACACCGTCCATTTTCGTGATACTCAAATATAACATTACTACATTTAAGCATTTTTCTGTTTGAAAAAGCGTTCCAAGACTTTCTGTTCTTAAGCTTTAAAACCAAGTGAAGGCAACCGTGAAGGGTAATACATTCTTTGAAACATACACTAGTGGCAGAAAACTGATGTAGCCCTTTAAAAAATATGCATTTTTGAACTTTTATGGCTCATAATTCCATTTATTTTGGAGTAATACTCTAAATTTATTCATCTTTGGATGGACATTTTATTTCAAAATGTATTTAATGCAATAACTTTTATAAAAACATTTTTATTAGAAAAGTATTCATAAGAAATAAAACTGAAACTCTCAGAAAAAAAAATGAAATACACAAAAATTCTCACCATATCCATTAATGCTTACCAGGAAAGTGTTTTTTTTAAGAGTCAGCCAATTTTGACGCGAGATGTCTCGAACTGTTCATTTTGATCCCCAGATTAGGGCAAATGTTTCAGTGTCGCAATTTGCAAATGTCCTCTGAGGGGCTTGCACATTGTCAGCAAGCAACGGCGTGGTGGTAAGTTGTGAGCATTTATGGCGCTCTTATGTTCAATTCCTTATTGAATCGTTGTTTGACGTTTGCACTCTCTTTTAAGGTGTACAACTTGTTTTCGATAGTGTTTAATACTCAAAATATGATTTAGCGAGTGCTTTATTTGATTGAAAATCAGGGATTCATCACTTTAAAGACTGGTCTTCTAATCAACTGTTGCACCACCGCTCTTCCGTTGATTAGATATGCTATTTTTAGACTTGCCAAAAATATGAAATTACATTGGATCATATGCTTCCATTCACTTTGCCGGAAGAAAATAAAAGCTTTGAAACAATAGTTCAATAAACACAGCGCAATAAACGTACGTCACAATCAGCGTATGCGTAATAAACGTAATAAACATAATTACAGTGCAATAAACGTAACCCCGCGGGGGCTTATCTTCTTTATGTAGGTTAGGGAATCATGAATTCCAAGCACTATAATGATCTTTTTCTTTCCCATGGGGTTTATTGTTTTTGATAAACAAGGATATACCCCCCTACCGGTATACCCAAGCGATCTTTCTCTATTTTCGGTAATTTTTTTTTTGTCAACCGATAGTTTTTTTTCTCATTATTTCAAACATCTCGCAATCACATTCACACCTTATTTGACGTAGCATAGACAAATCTGGTTCATGCGCCATTAAACTTTATAATCATTATCTCGCAATAGATGTAGACGTCTTAACTCGACAGGCCACACCACCACTTGTTGACAGTGATCAAGCGAGTTCAGATGTCATTTGCATATTGTCACATTGAAGTATTTCCCCCTAATGTGGGGATCGAAAAGAACAATTTGAGCCATCTTGCGTCAAAATTGGTTAACAATTGCAGAACCATCCTCGATAGTTGAAAAAGTTTTAACCTCAACCACTGCCTGACAATGTCTTCCAATGGAGTGGGCAAACTTTTTCCATTTTGCTGCTGTTGCAATACGAAACCAATATTTAATTATTGCTCTATTCATTCGATTTTGTTTCTTCATCCATATCAAGCTAATGACGGTTGTGGTAACCTAGTAGTCATGGTCGTGAGCTCGCGGCCGATGTTGTTTCCATCGAGTCCTGATACTTCCAAAGATCCACCATACATCGGGGCTGATGCACATTAAATCATCCGAGACTTTCATCCGAGGAACTAGAGAGGTATTGGAGACGGACCCTGTAATTTCGAACTTGGGTAAAGTGACGAGGATTACACATGAGTTGGCACCTCCATCCCTAAACTTCAACACGACGGAAATGGTAAGACTTTAGACTACGACAAGATTTAGCTTTCATCAGCTCCGTTACACAAATTGTCTTTAGTGGCATCTGGGCTCAAAGCCACGACTAGACAGGAATAACGCTGTTCACGAGTTCCAGTAACAACAACGGTAACTTTTTCTTGCGTTGTATACATTTGTGTCGAAACAGAAGCAATTGACTATACTCGAAAAGAATTTTCACATCAGTCCGCAACTGCTCCGTGACTTATTCGCCTGAGTGATGCTGGACATCACGTATTATGCATTTGTGGTCCTATTTTGACTCCGAAATATGCTGAAATTTCAATGCGACAATTCCATAATAAGGCGCATTGGTATATTTTTTCGATATGTCAACATATTTTACTGTTCATTTTAGTCAGTTTTGCGATTTTGTTATTGCGCTGCACAGAAAATTTTTTATATTTAAATAATGAATATTAAAGTTGTATTAAAGATAATGAATATATATTAAAGATAATGAGAAAGAATATATAGTGACAAACGTTTCACTAAATTAAATTTTCACAACCTCATTTGGCTTCGTTACCTTAAGTTTAAGTAAAACTGCTTTGAAGAAAAAGGAACGACTGATACTTCAATTGATTCTCCTTATTTTATCGCAGATGGCGGGGAGTATAAACTCTTCCATTGAGAACATGCTGAAAGGGTTTCAAGAACGAGCGCAAAAAGGCGAAGAGTTTGAAATCTTCGATGTCTATCAAAGACTTACTTTGGACGTCATCACTAAAACGGCGTTCGGAGTACAGACAGATGTGCAGACCAATCCCAGATCCAGTATTCTGCGAGCTACGAAACTGCTGTTCATCACACATTATAAAGATCCTGTCGTACTCATTGGACGTGAGTGAAGAATTGGATTCTATTTATTAATTTAAGCTTTCTTTTTCTCATCTTGTATTAAAATATCTTACGAGAGAAGCGATTAAATTAGTCGACATCGCCCATTTAGCATATTAAATTGATTGCGAGAATATTTATTTAATTTTTTCGAGAAATTCGTATTATTCT
Organism: Nephila pilipes; assembly: GCA_019974015.1. Lineage (NCBI taxonomy): Eukaryota > Metazoa > Arthropoda > Arachnida > Araneae > Nephilidae > Nephila > Nephila pilipes. Next base: position 257,415 of record BMAW01126562.1, read on the forward strand.
CAATTCGTATTATTCGTATTATTCGTATTCGTATTATTCGTATTATTACTTATAATTCTATATTATCACTATAATTACTTATAATTATAAATAATTATAGTTTCTTATAATTATACATATTTATTGTATAAATGTATCAATCATTATAATTCTAAAAACTGTTATTAATAATTATGATTATTGAATAAAAAATAATAATAATTATTATTATTGATAAATATAATTATTTCTGATTAAATATTGTTATTTGTTCCATAAAATTACTGTAGCATTTTATTTCAGCATTTATTATTCGTAGCATTTTATTTTCATTACGTTTAAATCCGGGATTTTCGTTTTCAGAATCGGTTTCTTTTCGGTTTACAGTTCATTTTTAACGTCATCATGGCGTAATTTCTCACGTATCATTATTCTGGCGACCTATTTTCTTACTCACCATTCTTCACCCGATGTCTAACTTTTATCTTTAATTCGACTCATGTTGATTATGTTGAACAATTTTCTGTTGCAGTGACATTTCCTTTTTTGCGGCGATTGTGCATAAAGGTTGGGGATATTCTTATCACGATTCTGAACAAAGGCAGGCCTCCCCACAAGATGTTACGCGCAGGTATTAGGAAGGTTATGGAACTAAGAAGAACTAATCCTCAGGTACTTATTTAAACACATTTTTCTTCTTCTCTCTCTCTCTTTTTTAAAAATCAAAACTGAAGATAAATAATCAAAAATAAACTACACATTGGACTATCAAATGGTTGAAGTCTAGTTAGATCCATTTGATCGATCAAAGAGTTTATAGATATGTTCCTTCTCTCTCTCTCTCCACTCACACACACACACACACACACACACACACACACACTCGAGCGGAATCATGTGAAAAGTTTTCTGATTATGATTGCACGATTAGAATTAATAGACTTTGAACGACGTGGAATGCTAGATGGTTCTAGGCACATGGGAACATTCATTTTCAGAAATCTTCTGGGAGTTCAGCATTCTTCAATCCGTAGTGTTTAGAGTCTGCCAAGAATATATTATTTTAGGCATTACCTCCCACTATGGAAATTCTGTGGCCGATTGCTTTTGTTTAATGACCGAGATCAGCGGCGACTGCTTAGAGTAGTTACTGTTATCAGACTGGAGTCATGGCGTCATATAATAGCTACGATCAATGGGGGATGTATGACAGTCGTGTAAGTGAGAACAGCACAGCAAAAGTTGGCATGTATGGGATAAGGCTGAAGAAGACCGACTTGTTCGAACCTTTACTAACAACAAGCTCTCAGCTTCAGCGCTTCTGTTGAGCTCGTGAACATAACGTTTGGGCCATAGATGAATTTGAAAAAATGTTGCTTAGTCAGATGAGTCACGATTCCAGTTGGTAAGAGCTGATGGTAACGATTAAGAGTGACTCAGATCCCTCGAAATCAAGGATTCAAGTTATGAACAAAACACTGGGCAAACTGTTGGGAGTCGCATAATGGAGGGAACTGTGCTCTGGTCAAACTGAACCAATAGTTGTCTAGAAATGGGGTTATGTTCAGCTACTTGGAAACCATAAGCAGCCATTAATGTACCCAAACAACCATGGTATGTTCAGGATGGCAATGTGTGATGTCACTAGACTAAAATCCTTCGCTATTGGTTTGAAGAACATTCTGCACAATTTAGCGAAGGATTTAGCTATCTAAATTATTAGACGTGAGTCCCATAGAACATATATGGGACGATATTAAAATGTTAGTTCGTGTACAAAATCCTGCACCGACAACGCTTTCACAATTATGTTCGGCTTGTAGAGGCCGTATGACTGAATATTGTTTCAGGAGACTTTAGACGACTTGTTGAATCAATGCCATGTTCAGTTGGTGCACTTCGCCGGGCAAAAGAGGGTTCCACAAAATATTAGGTGATATCCCATGGCATTTGGCACTTCATTGAATATTTACTGTCGTGCTCCACGAATTCGTGGCTAAGCAACATGCGAGTCTTCTTTACATGAGATTTACTACGACACCCTCGATAAGCAATCGCTAGGGCTATAACTCCTAAGCATTATGGAGTCATAATTCTTCTTTTTATGAAATTCAGATTAATTTGTTCTTCAGATGACGTCAAAACTTCCTGTTAAGAGCAAATATTAATACCTTTTTCTATTTCACATATGTGAATCACTAGTTCTCCGAAAGTGAAATATTTAAGTTTGAAGTATTTTCTTTGTAAGAGATTATTTTCCATATATCATGTTCAGTGAGATTAGTTGTATCGGGCAAATTTTATAAAGGTTTTGTCTTGTATAAGTGATTTCCCTAACAATGAATAATGTCAGCAGAGTGCAAATGTAAACCAATTTCTCGATATTTATAATATCTAGGAAAAATTCAGTGTCCTTGAACGAATTCAGAAAGGAGAAAAACAAGCGAAATTTGCCGGAGAACTTAATCTACCCGAGTCTATATGATGTGGATGGTTAAAACATGAGAATGAACTCCGTCAGTTTGTCGATTATGTTGATAATGATAAAGGAATAGCCAGAAGAAGGACTAGGACAGCGGAAAACACGCACATTGACGAATATCTGTTTGATTTTGTGTTCAATTTATATAAATTATAATTAACATAAAGATATAGATAAATTGAAAAAGAAAACCAATTGAAGGAAAAAAAAATAGGGTAAAAATATTTAATGCCGTGACAAGCTTTAGACTGTTATGCTGGATTTTTCCAGAATTATTGGCCAAACTATCTCATCAACAAAATATTTTATTAAAAAGTGTTATAAAACCAAAGATACATTTGAATAGAGAAAAAAAAAAACAAATTCATTATTTCAATATTCAAGAAGGTTATACAAAATTATGCGTACAATTTTCGTGAAACTGTCTCACGAAGCATCGCATTGGGTAGATACGACCTCTATCCCAAAATCTGTTGTTCGAGCTCATTCAACTTTTGTTCGATCATTAAAGATCTTACTCCTGTCGTTTCGTCTAGCGCAATAATGGTGATTCTCTTGAGTTCCATTTGTTGAAATTCTCGAGAATAAGTTTGACTCGAGTGCCTAAGATGCTAAAAATATCCACGTTTTTGTGCTATTATTAGCTTTAGTAAAATAGTTACATTTTAAATATATTTATTCATTGAAAAATCAAAAGCAAATGATTCTGTGTTTTTATTGCTGAACTTCATATGATTAATCTTCAATTGAAGATTGGTGTTCCGTCTCCTTCAAGCACAGCCAAGCGCATACTACCTTCGTCTGTCTGACGTTTTTTTTTTGCTTTTAATATTATTTAATACTGATAATGAAATTTCACAAAACTTCTCAGAGAGGAAAATCGTTATTAAAGCCATCACTGACTATTTCAGGATCCAGGAAGTGTCCGGTAATCAGTTCCAAGCACTCCAAATGTACTGTTTGTCGTGGCACTCTTCTTCCTTGTCCAAGCTTTTTTCACCCACATTCTCAAATTTCAATCTTAAGTCTATAAACACTTTGTGTCGCATTTTCTTCATTATTTAACTCTTCAGTCATCTTAAAGTCTAATTAAACATGTAAGAAAAAGACATCATAGCTTATTTAGAATATCTAAGAAAACTTCTTAACATTAGTTTATATTCTAATAACAAAGTCTGAGCTTACCAACTCAATCTACTCACACTTACCAGTTCACTCATGTCTGGTTCAAGTACTTCCCGATTACAGCAGATTTATGATTAATTACGATGAGATTCACTTCAATCTACACATATGTCAACTTGTCGTTATCCTCTATCTCTTTCCTTTCAATTCTATCTCGCTTATATATCCCCATCTTTAATTCAATTCACTATACTTCTTATCTTCATTTAATTGATCTAATCATGCCTTATTTTGGTTGCGAAGAAATTGCAATTTTATGCAATTCAAATTACCAAAAAGTTCCCTGGTTGTTGAAGGAAAAATCGCGAATTGCTCAACGTCCCAACTTGAGCCCAGATGCTTTCTCGAAGTTAATTTAGGGTCATTACAGTGTAAGATCTTACGCTAGTGATTAAGGTTCCTGGGTAAATTTCATGTGTTTTATTACATTATTGATTTTATGATGCATATGTTTCAAATATAACATATATTTATATGTTTCTTTTAGACACGGAAAAACGACCTCTTGCAACTTATGTTAGATACAACTGTCGCCGTAGAGACAAAAGAAGTGGACATCTCAAAATTAGAAGCAGGAAATGTTGAATTCGAAAAGCTAGGAAATGAAGGTATAGTCGTTAAAAATATGAGATGAACATTCTTTAATTCACCTAAAAGTAATTCTTTAATACTCCTAGTAGTTCAAAAGATATTTCCTTTTGGATTAGTTATTATTAAGACCTTTTGACTTTTGGTCATCATTGAAGCGAACCACCGCTTACGCCTCCCTCCAACATCATCGTGGTGGTTTCTATTTGACGCATGGGGTGTCTCCAGTTGAAATGGCTAGTCTATGTGATGTCAACACTGTAGCCGGTATATATCTAGTCATTAGGGTGATTTATGTACGGTTGTCTTAGTTAGACGGACAGAAACGAATAAGCGTCGGGAATACAAGCAGCAGTAGTTGTAAGCTGTGCTCAAGTCCTGGGTCACCCCTCCGACAGCAAGATGTTTTTCACTTTTTTTGGGGGTGGAGTGTGTGTTTTATCCCCCTTAGTGAAAAGAAGGTGATCAGTTGACTTTGGTGACAGGCACGATTCGAATTCTCTATCTGTCGCTCAGAAGAAAACTTGTCCTGCCATCTTTTGCAATTCTCTTAACATCTTATCTAAAAGGGAAATTTAAGGGATTTTAACTACTGGAGCTGTTAATTGCTCAAACGGAACTAAAATAATATATGCAAATGAGTAAATTAATTAACTTCATTAATATTGTTTGCTAAACAGAGAATAGAGTTTTTCCCTGTATGGAATTCAATTTTTTACAGAATTAGGTAGAGAATGGCTTAAATAGCTTAAAGGAGTCACTTCACGCAAATCGGTCAAAAAAAATCGATTTTTCAATTTTTTTTGAAAGAGAAACTACAAATCTTTTTGCGTCAAGTGCAATTTAAATTTTTGTTCTAGCTAAATTACAAGTATTTTAAATATTTTTTTAAAAAGTTGTTTACATGTTTCAAGACCCAAAACATCTGATTGCTACGCCCCCTTTGAAACCAAAACATGCTTCTTTCCAGCCTTATCAAATTATTTTAAATAGAAAACAATTTTCATCGATCAGCAACTTGTTGAGGAAAGAATTGAAGTGAATAGTAATAGCAGTTTGTTTACATTTCAACGTTTGTTATCGAATGCAACGTGCTATTTTAGACTCACCTAATGTAGACAATCTGTTCTTTTCGAAAACTTTTTTCATTTATATTTTTCATTATGTCTCAGTTTGATGCTCAAACATTTAAGAAATAGAAATTTGAGAGAGATGTTTGTTTATTAAATAAAAGTTCTTTTAAAGTTATATAAGCTTCATAAAAACAAAATGTTTATAAATATGGTAAGTATGCTGGTATGGTAAGTATCAATGTTATGTAAGTATGCTGGTGAGTTTTTTTTTAAATTCTTCTGATAAATTTAAGGAAATAATTGAAATTTCTCTGTTTTCTTATAGCTTAAAATTATGTGTGTTATGCAAAAAACATGGTATCCATATTAATTTTGGTCGTCAAATCCAAGGTTTGGCTACAAAACTATTTATATGTTGTGGTTTCGAACAACCAGTCCTTAATACTAGAGTCACACAGAGTTTTTCTAATAAAGGATATACTAATGTGCATGAAATTAATACGAGACTTTCATATGCTATGAGATCAATTGGCAAAGTGTATGCTGCTGCGAAAGGGTTTTGCGGAGTGATGAATTTACCTGCTATTACTAAGCGCTTTTATGAGTTATCCCACACATTAAATGATGCGATAGAGGAAGTCGTAAAAGCTTCTACGACAATAGCTGCTAAAAATATTTAATAATGATGGAAGTCCAAATGTACCTGTGGCTATTGATGGCGCCTGGTAAAAGGGGGGCTTGTTTCATTAAATGGTCTCGTGACAACAGTTAGTGTCGAAACTGGAAAGGTTATTGATGCCGAAGTATTTTCCAGATATTCGTGCAATTTGAGGAATGGAAATTCACACAGAGAGAAGTATTTCGCAAATTACTTTGGAAATAGTGGAGAACTGGAAGTTGAAGGGGCACTCTGGATCTTCAATCACTCAGAGTCATTGCACAAGCTGCGATATACTCAGTATTTCGGTCTTTGCCCCACTGGTGACACAAATGGTGTGCATATAATAGGGCCATAATTAAAAGAAAACAATATAAACACAAACATAACTTACCTGATGTTATTATGAATTGTATTAAACAATAGTTAGAGATTTTGCAAGTCTTGAACTACTCCCTAGATGCCTACATGGTAAAATTCAAAATTTAAATAGAATCATCTAGTACATAATCCCAATAAATGTATATGTAGAATTAGGAACTTTAAAAACTGGAAAGTATGAAGCAGTATCTCTATTTAATCAAGGATTCATTACAAAATTAAAAGTTTTAAATTTATTAAATGTTCAACTTGGATTTTATACATGTCGAGCATTACAAGAAGCAGTTTGTGTTCACATAAAGAAAGCAAAAAAGACAGTTTTACAAAGAACCAATAAAGCTAGAATTAAAAACAGACTATTAAAATGTAAACAAGTAGATGATCTAGCAGATGGTCCAAGCAATTCAAGCTTTGGTGCTGGTATCTATTAGTGAATGGTAAGTTTGTACTTTAAATTGCATTTTCTGAAAAGTGTAAATTTCAACAGAAAAGGAATATTTTTTAAAAAAACCTACTCATCTTATAGCTTTGAAACTTGGTGCATGTATTACTAGTACATAAATGAATATTTTAATGAGAGCTTTTGTCAAAAAAAGTTTTCAAAAAAATTTTAGAGGTTGAAATGTACACAAATTTTCTTTGTTTTTTAACTTTTCACGCGTTAACCCACATAATATTTTTTTTTTTAAAAAAAACTAATTTTCATTTCAAAAGCTCTCATTAAAATAATAATAACTATTCAATAAATGAACACAAAAAAATTGGTAACTCTACAACCAGTCAAGTTTTTTAAAATGTTCCTTAAATTTGGTCATTTTTAACATTACGGAGATAGGGAAAAGGCTGCTAGAAGTGACCCCCTTAAAATTTAAATTTCACTCAAATCTGATGATTAATTTCAGAGATTTTCGGGAAATACTGTTAGGGGACTATATATATATATTTTACGCGCAAATTATTTTTAATAATTTTTCGTATCTTAGTACCATTTGATGATTAGACCAATAATTAAGATTTCTAAACTTGTATAAGACTTCTTAAAACTCTGCGGTGACCAATGGTAATTTCAAAATTTAATATTTCACGAACTAATGTAGGGGATATTAAAGAAACTTGGGAATTTGGGATTTATGTTTCAAGAAATCCAAATACACATTTATCGTAAATAAAGTTGCACCTAGATGGAAGTAAAGTACGTAAATGCAAATTAAGAAAATTTTTTGTCTCTGTTAAGAATGTAAATGATTTAAGTGTTGAGTGCGTCGGTTACAATGATGTCTACAAACACGAGCCACTAAAAACCTTTTAAAAGGCTCTCCCAAAGCGCGTAATTTTGATTATAATTAGTGTGTTTATATTGAATTTATAGCTTTGAAGTTAAGAATGTCTCGAGAAGAAAACGACAGACATTTGGACTCCTTTGATAAGGGTTGCATAGTTGGACTGCGCGGATGAGCATTTCATCGGATTACGCATCATATAGGTGGCGCGGATGTTATAGTTTCATGCTGTTAGTAGAATTGGGTACAAGAAAGTTGTCACCAATAGTAAGTACTCTCAGAAAGAATTACACGAGTCAGAAGTAAGAAAGATCGAAGAATTGTCTGTCAAGTTCGAAGCACACTAATTACAACATCTTCGTGATGCCCTTTCTTCATCATCATGGAAATGCCATCCTTTAAAAGACGGCTAATTTTTCTGGATTGCTTGTCATAGGGAATAAGATCATCTTTAATGATGAGTCTCACTTTTATCTTGGGGAAGATGATACACATTTGTGGAAGCAACGGGGTCAGCTCAACGATGGACGATTCGTTGCCACTCGTCACGCACCCGTCTGCATACTGGTCACGTACTGCATAATGGTAGGTGGTGTGATTTTGTTCGAAGCTCGATCACCATTGGTCTTCATCAAAGACACTTTGAAGTCTTAGATACCTTAGTGTCGACCTCACTAATGTATCTTTGGTCGTCAAAGTGGGAATGGGTGTCTATTAATTTTGTGAACACCCCTACCAGTCCTCTCGGGTTCAGGCCGTTGCCATCTCAAGAGATTCCCTCACAACCATAGACACTAGGCTGTAACTATTAACAGCGCCAGACTTAGCGTACTGAAAACTTGGCCGCGCTCATTGAAAACTTATGAGATGGTATTGGCCACTCTGTTCAGACTCTACTGTTTCCACAGATTTGCATGACCTATATGCCAAAAATTCTATTTGCATGCGATGAATTGAGTCAACTCCAAGGCTCGACGTGTAGTAGAATGCATTAGAAATAATAGCCGTATCACAGCCTCCTATTGATATATGCAGTGATTTTGTATCTTGACCAATAAATTTTATCTAACCGAAGCTCAGTTTTTAATCACTTCTTGTTGGTGAACATAACTTTAGAATACGTACATACTTTTAGATACCATTTTTATCTGATCATTCCTTCTCAATACAACTTTTGTTTTGACGATAAGTATACAAAAATTTTAACATGTAACAATTCACTATATTTTAGTAACAGTATTTAATTACTCACATTGTAACGAATCCTTTTCTTTCTGAGTATGAGACATCATTACTCAATAATGATCTATCCAAAATCTTTAACCTATTTATTCCAATCTTTGAATAATCATTATCAAAAGAAAATTAAATATGTGTGAATCAACTAATGTAATGCTGCACTATTAAATATTCTATTAAAGATGTCTACTTATCTTGAGAACTTAATACACAAGACTTCTAACCACGGGATTTGTGTCAGGTATACAAACTCTTTACTTCTTTTTACAGTGCTGTAGCATCCATAGGGCTCCTACACGATTTATTCTGATTACTCTTATAGCTTGGAATGTATCGCATCCCCCCCTCCCTTCAACTAAAAGTGCGAGGATTTTATGTGATGTTGTTTGAATTAATTAACTCCCAAAAGAAATGAAACGTGATTTATGTAGATTAGAGCAGAACTACTGAAGTGTAAGGAATGGAATACATTTTTAGAAAGAATTGTTACACACTTGTTACATTATGTTGCATAATAATATCACATTTATCATTTTTTTTTTGTTTTAGAATTCGAAAATAAATATCTATTGTTTGTTCAAATAATGAAAAGAAAAGTGTAGAGTAAAAAAAATATCATTTGAATAAATGTTTGAGACGTTCATTTTACACCAGGGGACCTATTTTCAAGTTTTCCTAACTCGGCTAACTCGGAAACTTACAAACAAAATTTTACGAATTTTGAACTGTTGGCTTCTATCTATATATGTTAGCTACGTGAAAAAAATCGACAACGATGAGAAAATTAAATTTAGAATTTAATTAATATAGTTGATCAGCTGTATTAATTAAGTGAATAAATTATTCCATTACTGCCGTATTTCAGTTCCTGTGTTTTTGACCAATGATTTTCAAGATAACTAGTCGTATTGATTTATATCATGGATATATTTATGTGTATGTGACATGAGTAATAAAATAATAAATAGGTGTTTATCTTGACATAAACATTTTATTTACTATTCTTATTAATATTCATTTCGAATTATTGATTTATTTTCAGAAACTACAGGCAAAAAGACGAGGGCTCTGACAGACGCTGAAATAGAATCCAGTGCATTTATAGTTTTGTTGGCAGGGTTTGTATTTACATTTATTCTAATCAATATAAGCATTTTACAACAAATAATTACAAGACACAGAGCATCTTCTAGTGATATACACTGGTGTCCAAAAGTTGAACTTAATTCACAAAGTGCTAAATAAATGTGGTTAAATAATGGTGAATCTATTCGAAATAACTTAGGAGTTAATGATGAAACTTTATAGTTATACAAAACATTTTAGTCAACATCTTTTTGCGTACATCGGAACGTAGAAAAACCGGCTCACTTAGCAAATGTAGTTCAGATAGATTTAGAGCATTTCATGTGCATACTGTGCAAATTAATCGAGACAAGCTATTTATTCTTGGTTGAGGTGTTTGAAACCACTTCAAACCAATTTTATCTGCTTAGACTGAGTGTGAACCACCTCAAACCGGATTTATTTTCTTAGAAAGGGTGTGACTGATCGACCTAACTAGTTTTAGTGTAGAAGTACATACTTATTCTTCAGTTGTGAGCCTTTGAGTTAGGCAGTTAGTTGCTAGTGTTTGCACTCTCTTTCTTTCACATGTTCAAAAATGGATATAACTCCAAGGAAACGTGCTAAAAAGTAAATCCTCGAAGCAATTGTTGGGAATGTCGCGCTTTATGTGGCCGATCCTAGATTTCTTAATAGCATAGACAGTACAATCGGCGTTAAATTATCGTCGACGTAACTGTGAGCCTTCAAAAAGGTCACGACTAGAGGTTATCAAATGTCCCAACCAATCGCTCCCCACACTGTCACACATTATGTAAAGGGCGTATGCCACTCGACACAAACTGCCGGATTGGATCATTGGCTTGATCGACTCTACTTGCGTGATCATCATTACTGAGACTAAAACGGGACTTATTATTGAAGATTGCAAGCTCCAATCAGACACACTCCAGCTTGATCGAGATCGGCAAATAGTTATCTAACTGCTTATATTGTGAGGTCAGTGGTAGGCGTCTTAATGGATGTTGACTCCTAGTTCAGCATCGGTCAATTATCTCCGAATAGCTTCTCTTAATAACATCAGAAGCCCAGAGGGTACAAAATGAAATCGAATCGATGTAGCGACGTTGTTGATACGGACATGGCCGTTCTTGTGATTGCGGTACCTCACGCTCATTTGTGTTCATAGGACATCCTGACCCTTCTTGATAGTTAAATCTTCCTTCCCTGACCCACTGCTGCCAATGCCGAGCAACTGCAATATCACTCCAACAAGAGTGATGACTAATTCATCGGTTCAATTAACTTGCTCTGAGGCTTAACTATAGGGCCCCCTCAATCAACTGTTTGTACTGTTGGCGAGTACGTTTTTGAGGATTCTCTAGTCACAATAACGTGCTTCCACTGTCATCTGAGTTAGGAGTGAAGTTATTGTTTGAGTTACTATTTTTGGTTGTTAATTTTTTTTTCTGCATCCTTCCCAGGCATTAATCGAAGAAAAATCAGAAGGTTTAAAGTTCACCAGGCTTGGGAAGCATTTTGAAAAGTTAGCTGTGTGAGATTCTCCTCAATTATGATATATTGCTGGAGTATCTATTAGTTTTTTGCTATCTCTTGTGTGGTGATTCTCACCATACTAGAGATAGTGAGGGGTATTGGAACAAAATTTAGAGTGGAGATAAAAAGATAGATAGCTATGTCACTGGGAATCTCCCTACGACATGATCACTCGCACTTTTAAACTGTCATTACTTCACATCTCGCATGCGCAATGCATGGTATCCCATATCTTACTGTCATCGAAAATTTAATCATTTATGTCTCCCCACCTATTACTTACGTTGTGCATTCAAAAAGTACACAAACTGCTGTTAGTATTTAATCCACAAAACAAAATTTAAGGTAGAACAATTTTATTCCTTTCAAAGTACTTTCCATTTGAAGCAATGGATTTGTTCCATGGCTGTTTCCATTTTTTGAAACATCCTTATAAGTCTTCAAAAATTAAGCTTTTCAGCTGCTTCGGCGTTACTCGATAAACACAATGGTACCTTCGCACGATGATTTTACATTTAAGAATCAGGAAAAAAATGGGCTAGATCTGGTGTGTAGGGAGGATGATTAATCCCAGTGATCGAATTTCTCGCCAGAAATTCACCAACAATCCTTATTGAATTTGAAGGCGCATTGTCGTTGTGGTGGCTCTTTAACAATATCGATAGAAGTTAAAATACTTAATAACTAGCTCGAAGGAAAATTCTATTTGGTCTAGATGATAAGAATACTGAAAAAAGAGACCGGGAAATTTTCTATGGATCCAGAGATTGAAAGTTCATAAAGATCCCGTCCTCTAAGAATAATTGTTCTGCCCCGTCATGGGGTAAGACCTAATAACTTAATTTGACAGGGAGGGGATGTTCGTAATTTCAGTAATGGATGAAAAAAAAACCCATCTCGAAATCGTGATATTACACAATTTTACGCCGTATTATCACAATGATAATGGAGAGGAAGTATGCGAAGGGTCTCTTCAGCACCGCGACAGAAGTTAAAATGCCCTAATTATTATCCCGAAGAAAGCCGTGTTATTTTTTTGTTCTCAAAAGCACTGCAAAGACTGGACTGAGGGTTTCACTTGGACTTACTGAATGGAGGTTCGAATCGTTCTGGCAATCTCCTTCAACTCGAACAAGAAAACACCGTCTGAAGGTGTTTTAGCCACAGAGAAAGTAGAATAGATTATTAACATTTAGTAGTTATGACTTTGGACACACACACACACACACACACACACACACACACACACACACACCTGAGTGTTGAGTTTGGATAATGTTTTATGGTCGGCACTGGTTAGGATTAGTGTTGGCTGGAGGATGTAGCACGGAACGTGTGTCAGTTCTGAACAGCAGTGTTGACGCCGCGATAGTTCGGACGATCGGGTTTTGGATCTGCTATGTGTATGACTATTCATAACCCACGCGTCTCCGGTCGTAATTGGATTCGATATTTCCTGATTTAATGGAGTTAGCGGGGTGTTCAGGAGACAATGCGGCT
>BMAW01126569.1:0-41346 GCA_019974015.1 Nephila pilipes
TTAAAACTAATTATTGAATACATTCAATTTGACTCAACGTTCTCTTTTGCTCTTAAAATTTAAGGCATGAAAAAATTATGTTAAGCAAAGGTGGGAAGGCTGAAAGAAAACCCATTTTCAAAGAACTTGTATCTTACCGGTGCAATTCTCGTCTCTGTTCAAACTAAATCCTAAACTCTTGGCGTAACTAATGCATCAGTGACACAATTATAAGCATCTAAATACTTCCGAAAAGACGCATATGAAGCAAATATGAATGTGTTCAAAAGCTGAAGGATCGTATAAACATGTTCTAAAATAGACATCTTTTAAGGAAGAGTTATTACGATAAGACGATTTATATTTATTACAGAATGATTACATATTAAGATTCCTGCTGAAAATTGAAGTAAATTAAAATGTGTAATAAGGTACCACGACTTTGATGTCAAACTGAAATTATAATGGCTGTAAAGAAGTAGATAAAATGAAAAAATGTGGCTATGAATACTATCTTTCATTTTTAAGTTTTTAAAAAAAATTGGTTTTCCCTTTAGCATTCCGATTTCAAATTTAATATTTTGTAAAATATCTTTTCAGCAGTTAATATAGCCAGTGATTATAATTAGGCTACTTTCCTAGCTTTCTTGTTAAACCCATTTCTACCAGGATTTACTTCGTATGAACAAAAGGAATTGTGAAAAAAAGGACACAATTTTATTATTTTGATGGACAGAACTGTATTTTTTTTTGAAATGTGTCTAACGTAAATAAGAAAAGCGAAGATTATATTCCTTTGACCCCCAGTAATACCAAATCCTTTGTCTGTTTGATGGGATGTCGATCAGGGAATAAAAGAAGAAAGTCATGCAATTAGAAAACAAAAGCAATCATAATAATAAGCAGAATAAACAAATGAAATAAAAATGTATACATGCAAGTTATTACAGCCACTAGTGTTGGTTATACAGTCATCAGTGGTCATATTACCTGCAACTATAGTTTTGCGAAGAGCATTTAAGAATACTGCACTATAATGAATACTGCATTGCATTTTTTGGATTTCTCAAGCCACCTTTCGGAAAGGTAAACTTGTAACGTCGGGCTGTTCGTGATTTTCTCTTCACTAACCTCAGATACTTTTGGTGGCCTGAATTGCACAAAATCACAGTTTCTTCTCAACCAAATGAAAACGTGATTAGGTAAATTAGATGAAAATAAAAAGTGCATAGAATTATATTAGAGATAATGATATGTTAACGAAGTAGAATTGAAAGGAAAATGAATGGAGACAGAGGGTAAAGGCAGGCTGATAGTTATAAGTAAATTGGATTGAAGCATCATAATTAAATTTTTAGATAGAAGCAACTCTTTAGAAACAATACTAAAATACGATACTATACTTATTGAAAAGTGTTTGAATAAAACGAGTGAACTAGTAATTTAACATTTTATTTGTTAATCATAATATGGAATTATCGAGTTAATTAAGTTATAAAACGACCTTATATATATATATATATATATTCTTTAGTGATTAATAAAGTATCTTGTATTGCTCTCACGTGTCTTGGAATCCAAAAATTAATGACTATTTAATTAGAAAGAAGGATGGCAGTAGAATTAAATAATGAAGGACAATCATGACAAAATTACTTGATTAAAATATCCATTATGCCCTGGAGTGTCATGCAAATAATAATAACCTCGTTCTCAGGAAAGAGTATCAAACAAATCTCCCTTGGTGCAATGCTACAGATTTTTCTTAACTTCCTTTTGGAAGTAGAAGAGTCATTGTTGGTTGACTGATTTTGAAATTAGTATTAGAACTGTAAAATAGTTGAACTATCTTCACTATATTAAACTCAGGTACCTTCTGTAGATTTTGTAGATTAATTTTTATTTGGAATTCTATTTTTCTAATTTTTTTTATTATTTTTTAAGCTAATTTATATTCTATATGTTACAATAAGAAAATTTTTTAAATCACATGTTTCCTCAAGATTAATAGAAAGTACATAACAAATTCGCATATACAATATTTTTTACAATAAATGTCTCCGATTGAGTGCCCTTTACAATAACTTGACAGGTTTGTTGGTTTCCGTAGTTCTACAGAGGTCTTAATCTCGCGATTGAGAAATAGTAAAAAGCTGTGCAAAAGAAAATTTCCTTACACTAAGCTCTTTGTTTTTCTTGATGACTTATTAATTAATTTTAAGACTAGTTAAAGTAAATGTGAAACAGAAAATTATTTAAACAGTGGGAAAAAAACAAATTAAATATGAAGGATAGAAAAATAAATTTTAAGGTGAAAGAAAATTCAGAAATATAAAGTAGAATTTAACATAAAAAAAGAGAGAAGAATCGATGCGATTTATGATCACCGATATGTCGGTAGTAAACCGTGCATTAACATTTGCTCTGCTCCCACATTATTAAGTTATGATGCTAATTAATATTGTGGGAATAGAATTGAGTATTGAAACAGTATTCTAAAAATACTTAAAAAATTATTAATATACAATATGTTAATACATTTTTCAGGAAATCCAAAGAAGTTTAAGATTTTCCAACTACGCTGCTTATGGATTGGATATATACTTAGAATTCCACCAAATGATAACAAAAATTATGCTGAAATTGGTACCATATATGGAAAGAAAAAGTCGGGAAGACAAGGGCCAAATGCCCTGTACAGCTATAGAATATATGAGATAACTTTGTGCAGAAAGGATATTTTGATAAAAATTATTTTTTATAAAATTCTATTTACGATTTTATACCGAATTATAAATGTATGTATAGTAGATTTTAGTTTCCTTGTTTTAAACTCACTAAAAAAAGTTTCCGTTTTTGATCATAGTAAGCTTCGTATATGACGAAGAAAGTACTAAAATACACTGATTTTAAGAAATTTAATGGAAACGGAATTTCTTCTTTAGTTAATTGATGTGTATAAGTTTTGTTAGCGGAATCTTATGTAATTGTATAAAAGTATTATAAATACCTATTATGATTTATATTCTTGTAGATATTAATAAATTTTTAATGAGGTATAACTTTAAAACTTTTGATACACATACATATATGTGCATATATATGTATATATGTGTCTGTAAGTGTGTGTAAACGTTTTAATAAAAATTCTCAGATATCGTGTGAGTGTACAAGTGAACTCAGTTCAAGACGGAGGATAATGCCAAATGATACTTTATTCACAAATATTTAGTGCAAAATGAACACAGATAGCAAAACATTGATTGATTTATCGAACAATGAGGAATGATAGCTCTTTCACTGGTTAGTGACACAACAAGGATAAAGACAACACAGATTAGGAACTCAAATACAAAACAGCAATTCAGATAAAAGTCATAGAGTTTTCAAAAATATTCAGTTCACCAGATTATTAGTTTGTACTGCGGAAAAATTTCCAAGATGATACTCTATACGAAATCCGGAAATTCCCAGCAGATACAGGCCATTTATCGTTCAGCAAATTTTCACGCTTTCTCTCGGACTATTCCGAAAATATTCCATCACGCTTTGCATCTCTCTGTATTGATAAGTGTTCCGGCCTGAAGTGATGTCTCAGATATTGCCAACATTCCAGCATTTTTCAGAACCAAAATAGCCAAAAATGTCACCAAGGAGGATAGAGTTACTGTTTATATTTTCTTTTGTATTCGATGAAATCTCAGTAAATGTGTCTTTTCCTTTATGAGAGTAACTTTTCAGATATATATATATATATATATATAAATAAATAATGATTATTTATGATCTTAATAGGATAATTTGCACTACTGCAACTTGTGAAAAATTTCTTATAACTATTTTTTAGTGCACAATAACTTACTTAATTGTTATTTCCAGCAAAAAATTAAATGTAAAGTTTCTAAAAATAAAAAAAAATATATAAAGTGGTAAACCAGAAAAGTGTCTTATTAATATGAAATTTAAAACCTGCCATTAATTGCCTCACTCAAAGGCTCACGACTTAAAAATAGGTTTGTACTTCTGCACTAAAACCAGTTAGGTCGATCAGTCATACCCACTCTAAGCAGATAAATTTGGTTTCAGATGGCTTACACTCAGTCTAAGCAGATGAAATCGGTTTGAAATAGTTTCAGATACATCTACCAAAAAATAACTTGTCCCAATAATTTGCATAGTATAGTAATAATGTAAGTATATATATATTCTAATTTATTACTTGCAGTTCCTTCTTGTGTAATATTATTATTTGTAAGAAATTTTATGGAGTCATAATTAATATAATTTTCTCTAAGTGAAATATTAATAGCGGAATTAAATTTATTATAAGAAATATAAAATCTTTGATATTATAATTCTTAAAAATAAATAACAGTTCCAGCATTATATCTTCTATATCTATCAAATTCCATAAGTCTTATGTATTTTTTATATTCTTAACTATATTAAAGCTAATTTAAAGGATATTACTTTTATTGAATTTATAAACAAAATCTTGTAAGATATTTTGTAATATCTTACCAGCGTTTTTAATGTATTTGTATACATTAGTGACAGTTCCAAATTTAAAAGGGTTTTAAAGAAATTTCGGAGAGACACGAATCTGGAGAAATTTAATTTTATCTAGTTTTAATACTATTTTTTTTGTAAAGAGATACAATTCTAATATTAATTTTTAATTCACTAAAATTATTTTCTAAAGAGGCATTGTTCGTTTCTAGATGATTTTTAATATTAAATTAAAGTATTATTTACCAATAATTGTATAAACATTTGAAATTTTGTCAACATAACAAATAATTTTTCTTTTCAATTTCACGTATTGTAATACTTTCTTTAATCTTATAATTTATGTGATTAACATCTTTATATATGTGTGTGTGTGTGTGTGTATGGATGTATAAATAAAACATAAATAGTACAACTCACAATCTATAACAATCTAAGAAGATCCAACACTAAATAAACTTATTTTATTTAATTAAATTTTTGTTTGATTTGTATATATGAATAGGTGTTATTAACCCATGTCTATTAAACTATTTAATTGGGTATTTCTATATATTTTTTTTATTTTTATCTACTCCTCACACTAATAGATAAATTTTTTTAATTTGTAGGTTTTTTAGACTTATAAAAAAAATTTGTCGTTACAAAAAAAATAAAAAGTCTAGAAAATGACTGGGCTTAATCAACCCACATGATTAATATGCAGAGAAATATAAATAAAATGAATTTAGTATTTTTGGATGGTCTGTATTTCGAATGTTATGAATATTTACATGTACGTCGATGAATTTATTTTTATCATAAAAATTTAAGTTATTTTTCTTTAGTTGTAATATTATTTTCAAAAAAGGTAAATCGGTGTGTAAAGTTATGCAATGTACAACTTGTAAAATTAAAAAAAAAAATGAATACAAATATGTGTAAGTGCTTATTCTATATTTGTTTTGTTGTAAAAGTAATTTATTTTTACGGGTAAACTCTTTTATATAAATATATACTGTTATGTTAATCTACATACAATAATTATTTTTGGCTATTAAAAATAATATAAACGTATAATTTATATAAAGTGTTTCAGTAACGTAAATGGATCAAAACAAACACATTTAACTTCAAATTTTTTGATAGCAGTAAGATTACTAACATTATAAAAAAATGTCGAAAATGAAAATTATAAGAAACTAAAAAAATTTAAAGTACCTTAACACGTTCTAATTTTTGTTTCATCATGCGTTATCACATTTCATAATAATATTATTCAGATTAATTGAACAAGAAAAGTATAACATTGTTAGTTTAAAATATCAAGGAAACAGTGATTTGAACTTTTATTTTCATACGTTTTTAATTTCTTTTAAACTATGCTAGCCCGGTTAGTTCATGTGATTTAATAACCGAACTAAACTATTCGACATTAATTTTAATGTTGCAGTAAAATGTTGATGTAACTACATACAGCAGTCCCTCGGTAATCCGACATATATTGGACCACAGGGCATTCGGATAACCGAAATTCTCAGATTACTAAAAATATCGCTAAAAGTAATAAATTTAAACACTAAAAGTTCTGTGTTAATGTATAAAATTTTACACAGAGAGAGTACAGGCAAATGAAGTTTAAGACGCACGTTTTAGCAAATTATATGAATGAACTATGTTACATTGTTCAATCTCTAAGCAAGGCTCAATCTTATAACAAAAGTAAAATGGATTATCTTAAATTCATTTTTTTTAACTGAGAATTTTGAATTTGAGTTAACGTTTCAGTATTTACAATTAAAACACTTAACTTTGTTTATATATTTCCGAGACTAAAAAAAATTTTTCGACAGGCTATTTTTTTTTTTTAAATTTCATTATACGTAAAACGTAAATGTAATTATTTGCATGTTTTTTTTCCCTTTCAAAAAGATGATTATGAGCTGAATCGGATATTTAAAGACTTTCGGCTACAAGCCATTTTTGGCTTAGTGGATGCACTGTTAAACTTATGGAATTTCTACTTCTCTCCTAAAATATAAATTATTATCTTAATTTAAATGTCATAAAGTACATCCGAAAGATCAAAATAACGAATGCTTGTGTAAATTACAGAACTTTGACGATAGTTTAAATATTTTTTTATAGGATGAATATTTTAATTGAAGAAATATTTGGAGAAAGAAATATAATTCAACGGGAATTTTTATAATCCTGTGCTCTTACGGGTGTTATTTATTCTATTTAAACTAATACAATTTGTCCAAATTTGAGGAAGAAAGTAGAAATTCCGTAGGACACTAACATTGTGTTCACTGATTCAGAATCGCTGCTTGTTTATTTATTTCTCTTGGGTTCTGATAACGGCATTCTATTTTGTAAGTATTCCTCAAATAGTTAAATTAGTTTAACTTACAAACTTTTCAGGCTGAGAGAATTCTTTTTTCATAAAAAATGAAAATGAATTTTATATCTGTTTGAACGTTATATCTGTTTGGTTCTAATTGATCCTCATACTATTGATATACGTATAAATGCATAAAAAAACCTTTTTCAAGTAATACTCAATAGATGTCACATGATAGAAAAATATCATCTTCCTTTATTATTAAGTTTTCGATTCTTATTTCATAGAAATAGAAAATGAATAAATTTCTAATTCTCTTTTCAACTACACACTTTGAGGCCATTGTTTCTGATGAGACAGAAAAAGATTCATATATAATCCAACATTATAATGAACTAAAATCGGAGAAAATACTACTGTCAAATGACAATTGCCTCCGATCCATGGGAAGGGAAAATTAAAAGATGGGTGTGTGTTTATTTAACAATATAATTGATTCCTTGCAATAAATCCGTTTGTGGGCTTAACCCATATAAATTCTTTTGTACAGTCAAAAAAACTACACCATAGATATCCTTTTCTGAAGGAACCTGGAAAACAGGTGGCCGAGCCTCACAAATATATTAGGATGAGAAAGGGTGCCGGTAACAATAAAGAAGAAATAAGCAACTGCGGCGAGTGAGAAAGTAAAAGAAAAAAAAATCCAGAATAACTTACCCCAAAAGTAAAACGCCGAAGGCCATCCTAAATGAGGAATGTCGCACAGCCATCCCGTCACTACTCCGCCAATCATAGCTCCAAATGCAAATCCACAAACGACTAGAGTTGACAAAAAGCCTCTTTCGTGTTTTGGAAACCAATTGCTCATCATTCTGTAAACGCATGGAGTGACAAACCCCTAAAACATCGATACAAACATTACTATATATTGATATTGAAGTAACATAAACTCTATGTACAATCTCTAACATCCTATGTCATTAAAATAAAATCTAGGTCAAATTAATTTATTTTAAACTTTTGAGCATTACATATTGTTCATCATAACTGGAATAGTATCTCAATGTTCTTCGTTACATAATGTTACTTAACTTAAGATTTCAATTAAACGATGAAAGCTTAATAATATCTAGCTATTGTAAGTAAATTTTCCTCACTGTGATTAAGAAACGTAGTTATTCAACATAATCTCAAAAATTCATAAAGGATCAATTACGCAGTATACTCCCCATCTCTGTAATGTTAATCATGATAAAGGTTGTGGAAGATTTTTAGATAAATTAACTGGTTGTACAGGGGTCAGTATTTTTGTGTGCGTTTATTCCATTGTTGTTATTATTTTAATGTGAAATTGTGTCAAATTTGTGAAATTGGGCTGTTCGTAATTTTCTCTTCACTAAACAAGGGGAACTTTTGGTAATTTGAATTGCATAAAATAGCAACTCCTTCCCAACCAAATGAAACGTGATTAGGTAAATTAGATGAAGATAATAAATTTAAAGAATTGAATTTTGGATATGGTTTTATAAGTGAAATAGAATTGAAAGGAAAGAGAAGGGAGGTAAAGGATAACGCCAGGCTGATAAAAGTTTTTAAATTGGAATGATTTATGAAAACTAAAAGTTTAGATTAAAATGAATTGAAAGTGACCCATATTCAGAATAATAGAAGTCGAATCTACTATAATCGAGAAATGTTTGAATTGGAGTGAGTGATTTGGTAATCTAAGACTTTATTATTTGAATGTAAGCCAACATTAACTGAATTGAGAAGGATTCGATGGTCCTTCTAGAATATAAACTAGGATTAACTGAGTTAAAAGGATTCGAGACAGAGAGCGATCTTATATATATTCTGTACTGACAAATAATAAACTATGTTGCTTTTTTTCTGAAGTCTCTTCTATTGGAGTTTGTTAACTTCTTGACAACTTAATTAGACTTTAAGATGACTCAATTTCTAGATTTAGACTTTAAATGTGCTCAATTTTGCATCGTTTTAAAACTTTTCACAAGTTATTTCACATATGAATTTAAAATAAAACGATTCAAATTTTTAAAAGTAATGCTCTCATTAAAATAATAACAAAAACTGCAATGAATCCACACTGTATTGGTGGCTGTGCGTCCTATTCCATTTTTAGAAAAAAGTATTCCGTAAGCTTGGTCACTTAAAGCAGGGCCGCGGTAGCCTAGTGGTCATGGCTTCGGTTTCGTGGCCGGCGGTTTACGTTCAGTCGCGGGTTTGATCCTTGGTCGCTAAAGACCCACCTTGTAGCCGGGGCTGATGCACGTTAAATCTGTCAGGGCGCAAAGTTCTCCCATTGGCGGGGTGTAGAAGTTAGGAGAGGGGATGTCGTCCCTTGACCGAGGTTCAAAATGATGAGGTCCGTCGCCAATAGCCCTCGTACTATGTTTCAAATTTTTGATAATTTAAATATTGTATAAAGCTAATATTTTGTGAGTTTTTATTACAAAAAAAATTATGTAACTTTAGGGAAATAACCTCATTTCATAGTGTTCAAAATATGGATAAATCAAAGCCTGAGGGAAGTGTAAAAAAGTCTAAAAAACCGTCTTCTGAGATAAACTCAAATACAAATACTTTTCTCTATCGCATGACGTGTTTGATTGCAATTTTAAAATTCAATATTGGAGCGTTCCATTTATTGAATTCTCGTAAATAGCACAAACTGGGGAATCAGTGGAGAGTCCTCTATTTTTTAAATACAAAACAAAACAAAGCAGTAAATGTCTCAGTTTTCTGAACGGCTTTGATTGTTATTATTTCCCTTTAATATCTAATTGTTGGGATCCTGAACAAGCCACTGCCTTTTTACAAGTTGAAGAAAGCACTAACTTCCGACCTTATTTAGCAATGTTCGATTAGAAGGCTCCCATATCACTACATACAGATGCTAGTGGTTATGGAATCGGCACAGTTCTTTTACAATTACTAGGTGGACAAGAGAAAGTGATTTCGTATGTCTCAAGGACACTTTCAAAAGCAGAGAGGAATTATTCCACTACTGAAAGGGAATGTCTTGCAATCGTATTTACAGTGCACAAATTCATGCCTTTCCTTTTCAAGAAGAAATTTAATTTTGTTACAGTCATTCTTCGTTCTGTTTAATTAGCCTTAAAGCCCCTTCAAGAAGATTAGCAAGATGGGCTTTGCACCTTCAAGAATATGACATGTCCTTTATATATAAGAGTAGTAAAGAAGCATACTAACGCTGACAGCGTTTCTCGAAATCCGTTGGAAGATAACATTGACTCCTCTGAAGAAGTGAACATTCATGACCATTTTTAGGACTTAACGGTGGAACAGAGGAAGGAATTAAATCTCAAAAACGTTATCTCTTCAGCAGAAAAATCAGAACCATAAAGAACAACTTATGAATTAATAGATGTAATACTTTGCTAAAAGAATTTTTACCTAGATGGAAAGGGTGGTTACCCGTCATTCCGAGACATATATGCAAAGATATACTCCAATATTTTCATGACACATCTACAGGACACTTGGGAATCCTCAGAACATATGACTCAGAAGAAACGATTCTTTAAGCCGGATCTTTATCGCTATGAACGTGAATATATTACCCACAACCGTGAATGCTAAAGAAGAAATGATGTTCCACTTTAGCCAGCAGGTTATCTAGTATTTATCCCTTCTGCAATCCCAATTACATCGGATCAGGATAGACTTGCTTGGACCGTTTCCCAAGTCATTGATGGTTCATAAATAGATCATTGACTGTATTGATTACTTAACCCTCCATCCCACCAGGCAGGCAGTATCTGCGGTAGAAACCCCGGAAGTAGCCAAGTATTTTCTTGAGGGCATCATCTTTAATACGGAGCTCCAATAGTCATCATTACAGACCAAGGGAAACTATTTCAATCGAAACTAGTTTCGAAACTTAATCATCTTTTTAATGTTACCCACCGAGTGACGCCTGCATAACCTCCCGAAACTAAGAGTCTAAGATAGTCCTTTGATAAAACATTAACAGCCATGCTGTCTATGTATGTCAAAGTCGAGTAGAAAGATTGGGATGAATTATTTCACAGCGTTATGTTCGCATACAACACCGTAAAGCCGGACACAACCGGATTCACGCCATTTTATCTGATGCAGGGGCGTGAAATAGAGACGACACTCGACACTACATTCCCGATTCCCGCCAAAGACACCGAAGGCGACTACATCACTAGATGGCTGTCAAGGGCTAAGAATCTAGATAGATAGTGAGAGTACGAACCTGAAAGCACAAGAAATAGATCGAAGGAAGTATGAGTACAAACATCGAATAGTCTTCTAAAAACCTGGAGACCTTGTATGGATTTTCACACTAGTACGAAAAGTAGGTCTGTCGGAGAAATTACTTAAAAGATACTTCGGCCAAGTTACTTAAAAGATACCAAGTTCAACGACGACTATCTGATGTAACATATCAAGTATTAGATTTTGATCCTGGTTCGTAACGCTGCCTAACAATAGATGTGGTACATGTTCTTGGAATGAAATCCTACTATGATCCCGATGATGCATAGATGAAATTTCCAGATGATTCTTCTAGTCTTAATCCTAGATGAAGTGTATCCAGCCGTCGAAGAAAGTCATAATCTTGTCAAGTGTATTCCGGACCCATGATACGCTCACTTACAAGAATCTCACCACAAAATTCTCCCAAACTGTGGGACTCTGCTTGTCGCGGGAGAACTATGCCAGGAAGCGTAAAAGCACCAATAGTGCAGAGGTAAAGCGCATGTCTGCGGAACGAGAGTTCCCGGATTCAAAACCCAGTACTGACAACATTAAAAATTCACGCTAATTTTTTTGTTTAATTATTCTCTGATATCTTCTATAATTTCTAAGATCATTCAGAATATTCTTTAGGTTTCCAGAGATGTTTTCTGGAATATTCTCTTGTAATATGTAAACTCATACTCTCTTTCAAGCTGAGAGAGTTCTCAGTAAAGCGTAGCTGCTTTTGGTCTTTTAATAAATCACGTTATTCACTTACCTATTGTATATTAAAATCAACCTGCTTCATAATTTCTACATAACAATATTTCATACGTATATGATTTCCACATTTTGTTGACTGTAAGAATGTAGTAAATCCGTTTGAGGTCTTCAAAAGAATAATTTCTTTCGACTGATACTTTAAAAACGATCTTATATTCAATTTTAAATTTAAAAAACATAAATTGAACGTACTAACATACACCATTTTTTTTCAAACCTTTCAAATACAAACCCTTAAATATTTCCACATAAAAAAGGACTTTCACCACTTTTAAAGAAAGCAGCTCAATTACTAACTAGTGTCCAGGCCGAGTAGCAACACCGACACTGGAACCCTAGACGATACTCCAAGCGAATTCGTTACTCATTTACAGATCCCGGACGGATGAAAGTATAAGTTGACGGAGACCAGCGACCCAAGCCGAAACCACCGAGAATCAAACTTGAGTTAGTAATGCGCGCAGTCAGACATGCTAACATCTACACCACCGCAGCCTCTAGAATGATAAATGTGACACAAATTCGATTGGAATAAATTATATTTAAGTATCGAAATAGAATAATCTGATCGATACAATTTATTTTATATGAAATAATCAAAGAATAAAATGTTTCTTAAATTAAAATTAACAAAAACATTTTTAACTAGAATTACCTGCGAAAGTCCTCGTACGAACTGAACTGCAAGAAGAGCATAAATATTCCACCATGCAGCAAATGGAGATATGAAAGTGAGTAAACCCATTAATATGTTTGATACAACTAAAGGTGATTTAGCACCTACTGTATCGGCCACTTTTCCTCCAAATACTTGAATGACGAGGTAACCAAAGAATCCTGCTCCTAAAACGTATCCCTGCTGCTTTGAATCCCAATCGAATTCTCCTTGATACTGCAAAACAAAACACCAGAGTTGTACACAAAGCAAAAGTACTCAGTTTCTTAAAAATCAAAAAGGTAAAATATTTTTCAAAAATTTATAAATTCATCTACTTACATCAATTTTTGATGCAGTCGCCATCACACTTTGTAAGAGAGCTGAGGATAGAGTTTAACGTCGTCAAAACATTTTATGCTCCATTTTAGCTCATTGCTTGATAGCATTCTGAGCCTCATCACAGCTGAAAATCTTTTTCTACCTCTAAACACCTTCAGAGAAGCGAAAAAACTAAAACCGGAAAGTGTCAGATCAAGGCTGTGAGGGGGTGGTTGATAATGTCCCCACCGATTGAATCCTAGAGTTGCTTTGTGACGTTGGCTGTGTAAGGGAGACGCATTGTCATGCAACAAACACACTCTCTTCCCTCTAATTCACTTTCTTTTGTTTTGTATCATTCTGAGTAATTTTTATGGATTCTCAGTATCTCTCGGAATTGACTTCCCCTTGGTTAAAATTTAGTGACTAGAATCTCTTAACGGTAACAAAAGTTAAGAATTATGTGGTTTGGGGCCGAATTGATGGTTTTCAATTCTTCTGTCACCTTAAATTCATGGCATTACTTATACACATCACTATGGTTCGTGACACCATCTTGTAACAGTTTTTTTTTTGCTAAATATCTCTAATGGCGCATTTCCCTTTGCAAGAAGAAACCTGATTATTTTTCTCGACTTGTATCTGGAAAGATTCGGAATCATGACACTTATTTTAACTCGGCGCTGCAACAAAGGATGAGAAACGACGATACATTTGAGAGCACATTCTAATCCAAAAATTTTGACCTTGAACACAGTGCAGTCGACTGCCTTGAAAAAAATTCTTTTTGAATGTCAAAGACTCAATACTCGTAGTATCTGAACAGCTTTCGTATGTAAATAAAAGGAATTCGTGCGTCTTAAGTATGAATCGTAATAGTAATGACATAAGATTTACTGAAACAGATCTATGTCTGATACCTAAAAAGTTTCATTCTCATCGAAACAGTGTAGAAGAATCAAGTGAACATTATTTTATGATGTGGGTTTCAGCAAAAATGACATTCCTCCTTCTAAACGATTGCTAAACTTGATCAATGGTTAATCCGGCATTCTTCACTTACTTAGAAATGGATACAAATGATTAAGCTGTGCATTTTAGATAGTTTATATATAAAAAGGAACAATCTGCCAGAAACCTTTTCTTTGCTATCACGAACTGTTTCTCCTCTCCGCCAAGAGCAGAACTACCTGTGGAGTTTCCTGCTCTTGACAGAGACTCCGCAGGCAGCTTTTCTTCATTTTCACCTGTTGATTATGCTCATTTATTTTCTCACTTCCTGTTCTTTTATTCTGCTCAATATTCTCAGCCATTTTTTTTATCTTACTGTTCATTCTCATTCACGCTGATTCACTTTACCATTCGATGTTCTTTTAAATGATTACTCATTTTGAGACATTACCAAACATGTTTTAATTTTTATGTCCACAGATTAAACTTGTAAAAAAATGTTTTGCTTAGAGTATACATTTAACTCAAAACAAAAAAATATATATTGTTTTATTTAATGTATTGTGAAGGAACAGTTTTCACCTCCAAATTAACATCAGAATGGAGATTTTATTGATTGATTGTATGGTTGGTCAATTACATGGTGGCTAACACGTTTTGTTTTAATTCAACAGACTATTTTTCCTCAGATGTGTGTATATGTATAGCAATTCTATAGAGTTAAATTCATTTTCACTCTGACTCTCAGGTTTCACTACTTATGATTTTCTCTATGAATTTCACTAAGTAATTAGTCACTTTGATAATTCTTATTCTCTAAGCGTCTGATTATTTAGTAGAATCATATATCTTTTAAAAATATTTATTCTTATCTAAGAATAATAAGAAATCAGTATTGATAACACGAATAAGGAGTAGAAGACTTTCTCGCGTCCTCAACAACTAACTATTAACTGAGAAATTCTACTCATCTATATAATTTAAAAGGTATATCCGAATCAGGAACCATTATGCTCTAATCTAGTTCCAATCTCACTTTCAGGTGACCATCCCGGCAATCTCTCTTTCTCCCTCTAATCTTCAAACCCTTCTCTTCTACTAAAACCTTTAGTTGTCTAGGACCTCTTATTCACCACACAATATAAAAGACCAATTTACATAAGTCACGGTTTGTTCACATGAAGAGGTTTTGATATCAAATAACGTCATATAGAATACCACAAGGGTAATTGAAGGAAATATGCTTAAGAACCCAAATACTGAATACATAAGTTTTTGCTCATTGGATCTAAATAGCATGTGTACCAAAGAACATGTCAAAGAATGGCACTTTAGAAATGAAGAGAAACAGACAAAAATATTTTATGAAAAATAACAGAAATCATCGTCATTCACATAACTCGTACTCTGATCCACTAACGACAAGAAAGGATGATCATGATATTTGATTTTTTTTTTACTTTCTCACGCTGGAGGTTTTGATGGCCTTCATTTTTTACTCTCGTGGTTCTACACCTTCGCGGAAATGAACGTTTACACTGCACAAATCGTTTAAAACGTGAAATAATATTAAATAATATTTTTAAATATTATTAATAAATAATATTAATAAAATAATATTAAAACAACATAACTTGGAAAGTTCATTATAAATTAAGCTTGAGAAAACCCATTTGGTTTGGACTAAAGTTACGAGTGACAATACAATTCGAGACCTACTTTTAAAAGAAATGCAACGTAATATTGTTTGCTCCACTTTGAATGCAAAATGATTTTGAGGCATTTACAAATCAGTGTCTACTAAGGTTATTTACAAATCAGTGTCTACTGAGGTATTTACAAATCAGAGTTGAATGATTCTAAAATAAAAGCAAATTTAGAAAACCAGATATTAATGACTCAAATTTCTCTGGGAATAAAAAAAATTCTTTCACGATCTGTTGACAAACTCATGATGGATATCTTTCACATGACTCAAGTGTTTGAATCCTGATTTCACTTAAGACCCATCGTGCAGAAGGAACAATGCGAATGAAATTTGTCGAAGATTCAAAACCTTACATTATAGTGGTGTTTAATTTAAGAAAGTGGAGTATTGACTCAGAAAGTATTTGCCCAAGTCACTTACCCATAGTTAATCTTTACAATATCCTTCTCCATTAGCCTTAATTAATTATGTGCATCTTCATAAATAGTAAATTAATTCGTAATCTGGCTTCCTGAATTTTTAACCACTCAAGCCCTCTGGTAATACAAAAGCCTTCAACAGAAAAATGCTATGAGAAAGATTGTGACGCTGGGCTATTCGCGATTTTCTGTTCCCTAACCTTTGGAACTTTAAATTGAGATTGATTGCTGGAAATAACAGTTTCTTTCAAACCAAAAAGAAACGTGATTATGTTAATTATATGCAGGTGGAAATAAAGTGAAGTGATTTAGATATGATGGTATATAAGCAAAGGGATATCTAGAGGATTTGGTAAATCAAAGTAATATCAACTCTAAAGGATTAGGTAAGAACGTATCATTTTAATAATATTTGAATAGGTGGATTAATCCAAAGGCCCCAAAGAGAGTGAAAATTCCTTAGGCATTATATTACAGTAATTGATAAATAAATAGCAGCGTGAGAACTGACTGGTGTGTCTTTGCTTAGGTTACTGATTTTTAGAGTTAGTTGTATTTGACTGTATTATGGCACGAGAGTCGGATAGAAGAAGTAGTAGAACGCCACAAGATACCTCTACCAATTTACTTTTCATCTTCATAAAAATCCTACAGGGCTTTATTATTATAGTTATTATTACTATATAGCCTCCTTTTGTGAACTAGAACTAGAGTGATGCTTTAGATCCCTAGAAAAGACTTTCCGCTGAAAGATTTGTATAGACAAACTAGATGAAAAATCCTTAATGAAGCAATTAGTAGTACCTTGTGATTGTCTTCCTTCAGTATTTAACTCTATGACCATATCAAAGTCCATTTTTGTCATCAATATGTTCAGAATTCTAATTGACGATACGAAAGAAAAGTGGAGCATACTTTGTTATCTTTCAAAGAATATGCAAGATAGCTTTCTCTCGAATCCCTCTTAACTTAACTTATCATAATTTACGTTTTAATAATAAATTCTTAGCTTACCAAATCATTCATTCGATTCGAACACTTATCGATTATAGCAGATTCGGTTCCAATTATTCTGATCAGGAATCACTTCCAAATACTTTCAATATAAACAATTAATTAAGATGACAAACTTTCCGAACTACAACATCTGTCACCATGGCTTGATTCACTATTTCCTTTCCATTCTATTTCTCTTTTATAACGCTGTTTTTAATTAATTTCATTACACTTATGTTAAGTTCATCTAATTTACCTAATCACGTTTCGTTTGAATGGCAAGTAGTTGTGATTGCATGCATTTCAAATTCTCAAAATGTCCCCGAGGATAATGAAGAGAAAATCGCGAATAGCTTAACGTCACAACTTATTGGAGAAGAAACATATTAGTTACCGACGTGTAGCAGGTTTGGTTATTTAAATTCCAAAAGACTTGGAAGAGGCTGACACATAAGAAATCTGTATGAGCCTTAATCCCTCTGATGTGGAAAGTGGTTGCTTGCTCAGGTGCTGCGTTCAAATAAACCGTGGCTCAAAAGTATACGGCGTATTTACTGGGGATAGAAGACATTTGCACCAGATCAACAACGGAGAGATTTCAATACCACAATGATTTCTTGGAGATTAAGATTCTCAAATTAAAGCGCACCATAAAAGATTCCTGGAAATCGGGCTCTGAGTTTTTCTCTGTCGTTTTCCAGTTGCATATCATTGTTTTTCTACAAGTAGGCTATCCGAAAAATCCATTTCTTGTCTTTAATTTTGAGATGATCAAAAGTGAAATTATTACGTATGACTACGAATGTGACATTATTTAAAAGCGCTCTAAATATAGCTTCATTTCTGGAGAACATACCGAAACGCCATACCCCAACATTTTGTTTCCAAGATCCATTGAGAGAAAAAAATATTTATTATACATTAACCTTAAGACATCTGCTCATGACTTTGAAGCTAAAGCGTTTCTTTTTTCATATGTTTATACAGGTATCCTTGTTTAAAACTATTGCTATCCAAATTTTTCCATCGGCACATGTAAAGTCCCTTTATTTGTAAACTAAACAGTGCATTTAAATATGTTTATTATGTAGATATATATTATTACAATGCAAAAAAAAATGTATTTAATCATTTAGATAAATATTTGAATTCCTTGGAACTCCCACTTTCTTAGGTAGTTCTTCAATTTTAATGTAGAAATCCCAAGCAAATATTTCATTCATATCTAACTGAATGTCTGAATACGTATTATTGTAACGAAAATCGCTTTAACTTAAAACTTTAAGCGAATTGAAAAATAATTTTCACTTACTTCTGATTTAATGGTTGAACTGGAAGATGTTGAACGCAATGGACATGATAGCTCGCTTTCGTTCCGATGTGTAGTTTCATTTTTGTGACCATGTTTAACCATAGCTACAATAGCAACTCCTATCACCAGACGATTTATATTCATCAGACAGCAGAGAATAAACCCTAAAATTGTGACAACGTATCTCCGACCGATACAGCATGTCCTGTTTGCTGAAAAACGTAAAACAAAAATTATGTAATTCGCGTCAAAAAATAAAGATTTTTTTTTCAAGAAAAAAGCAAATTGGCTAAGTCTCTCGTCAATTGGCCACTTTGATTTCGTTAAACATTATGTAAATCTTATGGAATTTCTACAAACATACTCAAATCTTAAATATTTTATCTATTTGAATGCAATAAAGTGCACATAAAAAAAAGCAAAAAATAATAATGGTTTCTGAGGAATTACATTTTTCTTCCGATTTTCGAACACATTTTTTCTTTTATTTAAATTATTCATTTGTTTGTTTTCCGGTCTTTAAAAAGTATTTTAAGAATCGTTTCGAAAATCTGAGTTGAAATGTAATTCATCAGAGACTTACATTATTGTTTGCTCTTTTGGATGCATTTTATTGCATTTAAATAGATAAAATAGTAAAAATTTTAGAATGGTTATCAAAATTCCATGGGATTACCAATACGAGCAAGAAATCAAAATGGTCAGTTTAACAGGAGTCTTAAAAGTTAGAGATATTTTTGTGAAGCCAAATATACCTTTATTTCACACACATTGTTTTTATGAGTAAGAAATCATAGTAACCTCATATAATATTTTGTAAATTAAGAAAAATTGGAATAGCGTTTTCCCAAAAGCTTAAATAAATCCTGAATTCAAAGAAAATAACAGTTAAGAAAGCAGTAGCCTTACCATTCCATCTTATGAGCTCAAAAATGCGTTTCGCCATTAAAAGAATTAACTTTTGTCTGATGCCTTGGTCAAGATTATACAACGTTTCTTATCCTAATGCTTGTTTCCATCACGTGGTATTAGAAAACTGAGTAATATCGACATACATCTAAGGGATTAATATTCCCCACATGTCTTTTCTGCATACGATTAAGATCCGAAATGATGGCTGAATAATCCAATACAAAACTTTTACGGGAGCGAAATCACTGCTCCAGTGCATTAGTCACATGGATAGAGGTATTGCCCCGATAAAAATATAATTGCATGCCGACTAATATTTCAGCAAATGGTAACAAACTATAAGGATGGTTCAAAAAGTAAGTGTATTTGAAGACAGATGTCATCATCAAAGAAAACTGTTGTTACCATTGGGTACTGCCATCTGTTAAACGGAGCCAAAACACATTTGACATTCATTCATAAGTTATTTTTGATTTGGTAGTCATTTACGGCCAAATCAAAATTTGATTGATGCCGCTTTGAGTTGTTGACGTCATTTTGAGGCAAGTTGTATGCGTCGATGAGGCCCAGTTTCATCATTACGCGCAGGAAATCAAACAATAATAAAAACGATTGGTTGCTTCGGGACAATTTGCTCCAAAGAAGGCGAAGATTATCTCATTGGAGGGAAACATTTTGACGAAGAATTTGTGAAGTCAAAAGGCGTAGAAATTACGAATACGTGTAACTGAGACTTATACATTTGTCTAACGAGCCATGATGTTTACTAAAAACAAATAACTTTTGATGTTACGAGTCCCCACTCCTGGATTTATTGAAGGGTCCTTGTACTTTCTAATGTGCATATATAATCATCTGATGTTTGGTGACTACTGAGGAGGTGTAAAGATACCCATCTGTAATAGGAAATGAGCTTCAAATCATGACTTCGCCACCGCCGAGCTGCCAGGTGAAAAAACAACGCAATTCCTTTTGCAGATCGTGTCAATAAGTAACCCAGACATCGGGACCATCAAGGTTCTATTAGTTTCGTCACTGCAGATGAGCGAATTCCATTTTGACGCCTTAGGACAATTGAATTCGAAACATTCTAATCTTTCTGATAAGTAACGTGCTTTGAAAATCTTGCTCTTTTGATGTTTCTTATAAAATAAAGCTTTATATTCTTTTATTCTTCTGATAATGGTTTTCTTCGCGACATGAAGGTATGTTACAATCTAGACAGGTGGAATGTGTAATTTCTCAGCACGTGTTAACATATTGTCGTTTTGAAGAAAATGGCGTCAACAAAAATGCATAGGCACAAAATAAATGTTACATGGAATTAGGGTCAAAAAATTGGCATTACAATGCAGTAAGAATTGCATTTCGTTTTCTGAAGGTACATTTAGACTGATAACGTATATTTTATATAATATTTTATCGTCGATTTTAATTATAATATCCGAACAGAATATTATTGCCTATTTTAATAATATATATTTTTTGCTCTCATTTTAATATTTTATTTTATAATTGATTTATATGGTGTAGTCATCTGTTTTTATACTTTTTGTTGTTAACATTGGCAACATTTTTGTGCTTCAAAATGTTTGGCTTGTAAAAATAAAGCATACATTAGGTATTTAAAGACTGATTTTTCCCCTTTCTTGATATTGATTGTTCTGAGAAGCCTGGGACTCAGAAGTAAGCTTACTGTACGCTAATTTATATTCATTTTGACGAACGGATGATACATATTGGGAAGGTGATGGCTACCGAATATAAAGGCTCGAAATTGTTTTTGTCTATGGAGTTCGCAACTAAAGGTGAAGGCCTTTTACAAACAGAATAAATTAGTTTTAAAAAATGTCAGGACATGAAATTAGCGACACCAATTTATTTTTTTGTTATTTTATTTATTTATTATTTTATTTTATTTTCCCTGAAGCCACCAGCCT
This sequence comes from Nephila pilipes, assembly GCA_019974015.1. NCBI lineage: Eukaryota > Metazoa > Arthropoda > Arachnida > Araneae > Nephilidae > Nephila > Nephila pilipes. The sequence goes on from BMAW01126569.1 coordinate 21,066, forward strand.
TTGCATTCTTCCTCCTTCCCTTCCATTTGTCTCTCGCTGTCATCCAGTGCCAGATTTTGTTTCTTATATTTCTTTTTCTGACATGATTTGATAAATACTACATTGCTATCTATTCAGGATTTGATAAATACTACGTTACAACCTATTCCAAATTTTATATATACTACATTACTTACCTATTCGGAATTTCATAAATGCTATTATATATACTACCAATTCCGAATTTGATAAATAATACATTACTACCTATCTAGAATATGATAAATACCATGTTACTACCAATTCAGAATTTGATAAATACTACATTACTACCGATACAGAAATTATGCGATATCGGATATAAACTAGTCTTAAGATTTTAATTTCAGCGATTCGATTGTTTCATTAGGATTAATCTGTTTAGCTATTGATGTATCAAATTTAACCACTAAGAAGTTGTATTGTCTTTTATGTTTCCTGTTTATGACGTCACTTCCAAAATTTGCATAATACGGATTTATTATACAAAAAATAAGTAAATGTTTGAGTTCGAGGTAAACGTAATTTACAATCTATTAATCTATTATTCGTCCATCAATAACTCAATCAATTTTTATTCTAAGAGATTGTGTCTTTAATTGATCTTGCTGTGACACTTTATCTAACATTTCTTTAGCAAAATACGGTATTATCAAAACTTTTAATTAGTGATATATATATATATATATATATATATATATATATATATATATAAAGCAAAACTACATCAGATTTATAAAAATGACCACAGAGAGTGTATATTAATCTTTAGTAAAATCTCCTTACAAGTATGAAAGAAAATGTTATGGTTGATTGGTTGATATGAAAATATAATCACTACATAGGTAAACACTTTTCTGAAGGATAAATGTTCGATCTTTTTCATAAAATTTAATTTGTTTATTAATATCATTGTACTATAGCTCAGAAATGGTATTTCCTTTTTTGTATATGTAACGAAATTTTGAAACATTAAATGTTTAGTTTTAAATTAATTGCTAATTGTTTTTAATTACATCCAGCCTTGAAATGTAAAAATAATGTCTTCTATATTTTTGTAGAATATTAATTGTTAGAATGTGTAAAAAATGAGCAAAAGCCTTTGTATTGTTCTCCAAACTCTTTGTACAATAAATTTTTCGATCGCATTTTTTATCAGTTCATAATGTTTAAAGTTCTTTATGTAATACAAATTAATTATGACGTCACATGACATTTTGACTATCATAAGAACTTGTCAACCGTTACTAGATTATTTAGATTATTATATTGAGTTGTTGATGTCAACAAGAATTATTACTTTAAGAAAAAATGAAGAAAATATTCAAATTACTTATATTATTTCACAGTCTGGCAATAAAATAAACTAGTTAGTAGTTTCTAAAGTTACGTTTATGCACATCATCCTAAAATGAAAATCTAAAATTAAATTTTAAAGTTACACAATGAAATTAAATACATCTCACTAGAAAATCTTACAGAATATCATATTATAATTTAAAGAATCACTTATGGTTAATTGCATAAGTTGCAAAATGTTAAAGTGCAAGTAATATGAATTAAGGTTTGTTATTTTTCTACATTACAATTACGAAAATGTGTAGATTTGAAAGAAAGATAATCAGCATTATAAAAATTCCGAAGAGTTATGAAATAAATAATTAGATAATATCTCAAAAACGTGATAAGTATCTCAAATGTGCAGAGATTTATCTACCTACACATGCAGAAAAAACCAAAAGTACCAAAAACAACTTACCGTGTGTGCTTTCACATAAAGTGGGCTCCAACTTTGCTGTTATATTGTAGATTGCTACGCTGTAGCTTTTCTTTTGCTTCCGAAATGTGTTTAATATGTTCTCTACCATCTTTTGTCTAAAAAATAATTTAACACTTTTCAGTGAAATAATTTATAAAAGTAACGCACGTGGTTATTTTTATAGTTCTCTGAATTAAGCTTTCCAAAACAATTCTGATTTGATTTTTTATAATCAAGTTATGCAATAATTTTTACTAGGTATAAAATTTTGTTCAAACATCATATTGCAATCTTCACATGAACAAATAATTGGAACATTCTGAATGTTTTTTTTTTTAAAAAAAATGTGTTCCGTATTGTGAGGAGCATTATATTTTTCATCTGAAATTTCACTTCCTTTTATTCAGTAGTGATACTTGCGAATGCTTCATCAAAATCAAAATTCAACTCAGAAATATATATATATTAGTTTTAATATTAATTATCTTACATTAATCTAGGTAGTTCATTGTAAATACTTTGGCTTCGAATACTTATTATTAACAAAAATAATGCTTTGAATATTTATACAAGGTTATTGAAAATAATTCACCAATTTCAAAATGATATATTTTCATTAATAAACGACTCAAAAAAAAAAGTGATCCATGATTTCAAAGCAAATATATTGGACGTTTATTTACACGTGTTCTACATAACTTCCTTTAGATACACACATAATGTAAATTTCTGCCAAACACGTTGTTAAGTATCAGTGGCCATGGAGTGTACAACAACAGAAATCCGTTGTTTAAGTTCACATAAATTTGTGGATAATGGTGGTGCATAATCTTTATCTTTTACAAAACCTCAAAGAAAAAATATCATTTGGCCATATTAGGGGACTTAGGTGACCAGCTGTGTAACATCAATTCATCTGGTTCACTGCGATGAATGCAACTGCGAAATGGTTCCGTGAACGCTTCTAAAACAGTTTTCGTGAACTAGTTTCATAAGGAACACACTGTGCCATCTATTTTTGACAATGTACAACTTCCCCCGTTTTCCTTTGCATTCATGCGCTCGTATTACATATCATTCTGTGTCGTTTAATTTTTAAAATATTGAATTTTGAAATCGAAGGAATCAATTTTAATAATCCTGTTTATTGTTATATGAAAAGTGTGTGAAATTACTACACACACACGTGGATATGTTTTTAATATGCAAACATTTTGAGTTCATGAGAGTTGCTGGTGCTGATTACTAAAAAATAACATACTGACAATTCCTTTTAAGCACTGCAGCACTTTATTCTACTCTCAAAACAACACACTAAAATAAATATGATATGTGTTTCTATTTTTATAAGTATCGTCTGCATCATACACAAATAATTCAACATGTGGAAACCAATTTAAAACTAATATTATCTGCCTCAGTACAAATAATTAGCAATATCGTAATTGTCATGAATTATTTAAGTAGAGGTTTAACAAGTGTAGTATTAATAATTTAGAATTTCTGACTGCTTCTGAAATTTTAGCTTTTGTATTTTTGAAAATGCAATAATATTCATCCGAAAGGGGAAAAAATAAACAAGGTTTCTTCTGTTTACTTTTTTGCCTCTGAAAAACGTTCTAATATCTTCGAAGGATTTTTAACTTCTTACAATATTTGCAAACATTCTACAGATTCAGTGAAAGAATGTATACAGTAATAAAATTAATCTTTATTTCATCTAATGCCTTTTGTGGTATTAAAATAAATCCAACAGTCTAGATTTTAAAATATAATTACCGTAATTCCATGAAATAACTCTTGATTATATTGAAAACATGATATAAACATTTTAAACTATTTCAAATATGAAAAAATATAAATAGTAAAGTAAATTAAATGAAGACTATTCTATGTTATTTATAAAACAGCATAACTGCTGCAAAAATTACCTAAGTAAATATTAATTCAAAGTAAAAATTATTGCTATTGAAAATCATGTCATCATACGAAATAAATACTCAAAAGTGTTAATAGTTTGATGTCATTGCTAGAAATACGTTAAATACATTGAGAATTCTAGATCTTTACATGAATGTGGTTGGGAAGTAAGATACCAGCCTTTTTATGTCTACCTCGCTCTCCGAAAACGAAAATTGTGCAAGAGAGGTAAATAATTTTAGTAACACATTGTTTAAAACAAATTTTATGTGAAACGATTTATAAGTAGATTTAATATGGGAAGAATAAGGCATTTAAATTCAAATAAATAGAAATGCATGTACTACAATGTAGAGGTACATCTAAAAACATTCCATCAATATTAAAAAGATATACAATAATAATAAATTTACTCGGCTTATGACACTTAAAAGTACGCTTCAATAAACAGAGATTATGATACAAATGTATCCAGTTTACACTTACCTAATTTATAGAGGAAATTGAACAAAGTATTTACAACTGCTGCGCATTATTAAATCATGGCATGTAACTTGGAAAAGTGAAGAGCGAATTCTTGTTGACAATAAGCAATTTTTTCTTCTTCTAATACAGCTATTTATATAACATGCATGCATCTACAACTGTGTTCGTGTGAATCTCTTGTTATTTACTCATGCTATTCACCTTTGCCACGTGTGGAACTCAAAATCTGAGAAGAAATTATTCATAAAGTCGTCAATCATTACGAAAAAAACAAGGTTGTAGAAACAATGAGAATAGATTATTTATTAATACCAGGTCACGTCTTCAAATATATTAAATATTCATGGATAAGTATAGTTTTATCCGACTAAAAGAATAGATAGAGAGATAGTTTATACGTCATTCTCTTTTTAAACAAAACTTTTACATAGAATGGAATGAGCCAAAATTTGATAATAATGTAACAAAATAGTACTGTAACAGCTATTACAATTATAACACATCTGAAACGGCTATTACCCAAGATTTGTTAGTTCCAGAATCCATGATGACTAATAACTATATTCAATTAATTAAATTTCCTTTATTCTAATTTGTACTTAAATGGCTGATTATTTTTTCACCATATTTATTTTTATGTTAAAAGTTTCAGTTTAATCTATAATCATTTTTTATAATAATTTCTCTTGCATTTTTATTCGAATTTATACATTTACTTTTTTATATAAGACAAAATTAATTTGTTTATTGTTGCTGAATGTCAAATAAAATGAATTAGCAGTTTTAACTCTAATGCATCTTAATCGATCAAATTGGGAGAAAGGGGATTCTGATAATACTACAAAAGAATCGATAATCGTGTCTATCATCGAAAACAAAACTGTTTGAAAGAGGTTTCAAAAATATAACAAACTACATATAAAATAAATTAGGCAATAAATTTACAAATTTTAATTTGATATAATTAAGATCTATAATTTAATTGTGCTACGCAAACAGCCACTGAATGAATGAAAACATTTACGTCATTCACCAATGATCTTCACGATTAAAAACAAAAACTATTTGAGAGATATTTCAAAAATACAATAAGCAGTTTATAAGACAAACTTGGTAGTAATTTTACAAGTTTTATTTGATCTGAGTAAGTGAAATGGTTTAATTCTGTCACACAAACAGCCATTAATTCATTGAAATCATTTACGCCATTTACCAATGATCTTAACAATCAACAACAAAAACTCTTTGTGAGAGATTTCAAAAATACAATAAGCAGGCTTATCAGATAAATTAGAGAACAATAGTAAAGTGTTTAAATGGTCAGATGTGTAGGAATAATGTAATTAATGTTGTTACAGAAACAGCCACCCATTGGTTTAAAACTTTTAATTTAATTAGCTTTTAAAGTTTTTAAAAGTCTGAAATTTGCAAGAGAAAAAATAGTCCTGAAACACAAACAGCCATTAATTTATTAGTTTGAATTTGTTTGGACAATTGAATTCTGTGATTAGCATCTTAATTTAATCCGTCGATGACAATTGACGAAGACAGTGATTAAGCTGGTATCTCAAATATTTCGCCTTCTATACTGGGCTCAATTTGGGTACCTAGTTTGGTTTAATGAGCAACAACGTTAAAAATTTTCTTTTGTAGTAGCTTTTATTTAACTTGATATATTCGTATGAATGTATGTAAAACAAATATCTTTCCAGGACAAATTTCGCACTCGCAGTTTAACCCATTTCCTATTATCTGATTAATCTGAAAATTTGCACTCAAGTAATAGCCTGAAAGTTAATGTCTGTTAAAGAGCATCTGTATTTACTTTTGCTGATCGCCCAGCAAGCAAAATTTTGCTCACAAATATGCATAAACCCGAATGTAGAGACTAGTTTCTCATCCTATTTCTTCGCATATGGACATTTTTAAACAAACAAAAATTTGTAAAAATCGACTAACGCCGCAGCATTAGACATTTCGTTCACAGTGGGATCTGTAACACACACAGTAAGTTCAAACTGCACCTTATGTGCTCTGTCAATATCAGCAGTGATAGAATATGAGAACAAATTAAATTTATACTGACATTTCGTTATGTTCTGAAATCTTCTAGTGCCTTCGTCCTCCAAACTGTATAGAGGATCCTTAATCTTAGCAGATACATTTTAATGACCTTTATGTTTTCCTAATAAAGGAAATTGTTATAACACATCAATCAATAACTCCCGAGACTAACCCAGAGATGGCACTCGTAGTAAACCAGTAACCAGGTCTTTCTAGAGTACGAACCTTTGCTTGAAACGTGTCAAAATCTTAAGTCGATCGGCCCAGAAACAGCTGAGTTATCGAGGTTGGAGTAAAGTCGTTTTGTAGTTTGTTTAAAAAATGGAAAAAACCGAGTTTCGTGTTCTGACAAAACATTGTTTTTTAATGGGTAAAAACACCGTGCAAGCGAAACAATGGATTGAAAAATGTTACCCGGACTCTTGTCCATCAAAAGCAACGATTTGTCGGTGGTTTGCCGAGTTTAAACGTGGTCGTACTGACACAAATGACGCGGAACGCTCGGGTAGACCTGTGGAAGTCGTTACACCGGAAAATGTGAGTGAAGTGACAAAAATTATAATGAAAGATCGTAAAGTGAAGCTCCTAGAGATTGCTGAGATGACACAGATATCACATGGAAGTGTATTTACTGAAAAAGGTTTTTTGAAGTGAAGTGAAAAAGGTTTTTTCCAAGTGGGTGCCGCGATTGCTTTCGATGGAACAAAAACAGCAACGAGTCGATGATTCAGAAAGCTGTTTATCGCTATTTACTCGCAACAAAAAAGATTTCTTGAGAAAAAAAGAAAAAAAAAAATTTTTTTTGAGAAAAAAAAAAAAGCGTTGGAACGATTGTATCACCCTAAAAGGTGATTAACAAAAGGTGTTATGTTGATGAATAAAAAAAAAATTTGCAAAAAAATGTCGTTTTCAATGTTAGTCTCGGGAGTTATTGATTGATGTGTTAAATTGCCTTCTTCACTTGCAAACTGATATAGTTTTGTTTTGAATGATATCATTCACGGGAAGGAAATTTTAGTTCAAGGCGGATTTTCTGGCTTTCTTAGCAGGCCACAAAACGCATGTGAGAAAACGCACAAAACGGGGCCGCATGTGACCCGTGGGCCAGAATTTTGCCGCAAATGTATGAGACAGGATTAGAACATGAAATCTCGAATGGAAAGCCTCCAAGCATGACGCTCTTGACCTTCGAACACGGAACAAAGAAATTGAAAGGTCGTCGAACAACGATTGTAAATTGAAAAACACTATATTATTATTTCTGAAAAAGAAAACGAAATGTTGAAAAAAAGTATTTGGGTGATTCATATACTCCATTAATAAGCGTTTAATCTTGTGTTCAGGATGGTGGGAAAACCGCAGCAGAGCAAATGCTAAGTCGTTTAACTCGCATTTTTCGAATACGAAGAATATACAATTCCTTATAATAGTAACTGAACTTAATAAAACATAAAAGTCAGACAATTTGAAGTAAAAAAATAATATTCAAACAATTTTTATCTCAATATTTAAAATTAAAAAAAAAATTAAATGCAACCGAATTCATATTAAAGTAAAGCATTAACTCGAATTCGGTTACTGTTTCTGTGAGCAATGATGCATTAAAAAATCTTCTATAGCAGTATAAAATGAAATCAATAATTACAAATAAAATTCATTTGTTGTATCATATAAATGCTTCCTAATCGAATGAATGATCTTTACCTAACTCATTCAAAACCCGAAATTAAACAGTTTCCAAATGGGCTTCAATCAAATCGTATAGTATAAAAAATAGAAGAGATCAAATCCTGATATATCGAAACCTTTGACTTTCATATTAATAGTTCAAATCAGAACCAAGTCTCAAGGTCAATTTTGGTGAAAACGGTTCTACAAGCGAGTACAAATGAGACTCATTAAGTCAGCTGTCTATATAGATTTTCATCAAACTATTTTTCTTTTTGGACTTTACCATCAAAAATGAAAACTCCATCCTTTCAAAGCAATTTCTATATACAAATTTTGGGCTTGAAGAGCGCTCCGCGCTCTAGGCGTCCATTGAAACATCAACGTCAGCTGTCTATATATCAGATCCCCAGGTAACCCGGATCGGAATGAACGAAGAAATATTCGAGAAAAAAAATCTGCTAAATTTCTTTAATAACATTTGTATGTTTCATTCACGTGTCTTGAAAAATTATTTTCTTTATTGAAATCATCCAACAACTATGAAAGGAAAATTAGGAAGTAAGAGAAAGACTTCACAAACATAATGAGCAAAATATACAAAATCTTGTTACACCTCTTCGCTTTAATGGAAAATGCAATATAACAGCATTAAAGATGCTTTAATAATTCGCTAAGTAAACGTCGTCACCTTCCGCAAATATGATTAATACAAGATTTGTTCAATATAAAAGTGATTTCCTCGGCATTTTATTTATTAGCTTCCTTTTTTTTGATGGTGTTAGGTTGAAAAAATTGATATTGTAATACATTATGACTATAATAATCAAATTTAGTTTAATTAGGGAATATTTACACTGCAAAGATATACTTAATTTAATATTTTTCATCGTTTACTTTAATTATAAGATCCGAGCAGACTATTATCTCCTGAAGAAATATTTTTGCCAGAGTACTATTGTTTACAAATAATTTATAGTTTGCTCTTCTTTGAACATTTAATTTAATAATTTTTTTATGGCAGAATTATCTGTCATTATTCTTTTTGATGTTAACATTGGTAACGGTTTCATACTAAAGAATAATAGCTTGTGAAAAGAAAAGGCGTAAGAAGTTGAAGGAGATACTTTCTTTTCTTGATAGGAATTGCTTCCGCGGAGCATGAATCTCAGAAGTACGCTTACTTTACGCTAATTAATATTGTTTTATTTCTGGAACCAAACAAAATAAAATAAAATAAACAACGTTAGCACACATTCAAATGATATAAGCGCAGCCAATTATTATTTTTTTAATTTAATTTTTTTTTTCATTTTCCAATTAACCCGGATTTTTAATACATCGAATAGGCTCTGATCCTAACGAAATTGGCTTAATGAGGTCTTTTTTATATATAATACATTTCAAATGAATTATGTGACACGATAATCATGTAATTACGGTTGCGCGTTGTTGGCTAGTCAAGTAATAGATTACAGTTCTGATTCCATTAAGGATTCGTTGAGTGATGTGCGATATGGAAGTTAAATTAATAAAATACACCGGTTACGGTATGTATATATATATATATATATATATATATATATAAATGTGTGTGTAATGATTTAACTTTAATTTAATTATCTCTCTTAACAATAATTAAATTTTCTATTCTTTTTCATTCTCTAATTCAAAAGTAAAGAGCTCATTTTTATTTCTTGATCCAATTCCAAATTATCCTTTTATTTATCAGATCACGCACTCGTAAAAGGTGCTTAATCCCTATTTCCGTGAGATCATAACACATGACAAAATATCCCTGGAAATTCCCGACTATAAAGCTTGATGAATGGCGAAAAACCGCTCTCTGACGCTCTTCTGTTTCGCACTTCTGCTATATTAATAAGTGGGACTGCGTTCATCACCATGTAAGTTCACTCTCTCTCAGCAAAATAAATAAACAACCATGAATTTTAAAAGTCGCATTTTTATTTACTTTATTAATTAAATTCCTTATGTATATATATATATATATGTGTGTGTGTGTATATTATTAGCATTATAATAACCATTATTATGTCAACAAATATGTGATGAAGTAATAATGTTTCTACAGCACATGTATATGTATAGCACATGTTTTCAAATATTCAATAAACTGTTCTATATGCTTGGCGATTACCGATTGCGATTACCGATTATCCATCTAGTTGTTGATGTTCTTCGTTTAAAAAAATGAAAACTTTCTGTTTGCTCGTCGGAAAATATTAAAAAGACTCAAGGAAAAAATTTCCTGAGAAGGTTGAAAAGTGCCATTTGTTCCTTAAAACGAGCTTGGGTATATGTTATTTTTTATGTTTTAAAAGAAAAATTGTAGATTTTACTTAGAGAATCACCATATTTTTTTGCTTGTCATTCGTTCGGGATAGTCTATGCCTGATGTTCGAAAGGGATCATCAAATGTTTAAAAGGGGACGCTGCTTCTGAATCACTTATAGCTGTTGATGAATTTTCTTGGCCAAATGTTATCGTGGAAATTTGGGGACCGCATTTCAAATTTAAAAAAAATAATAATAATAATTCTTCGTACGGAGCCATCTAGATTATTCATAAATTAATGAATAATCCCAACTTAAGAGATAGGTTTATAGGGAAAATATCGGGGAACATTTCTATTATTTTTTAGAATAGAAATATAATTAGTGATATCGGCAGTAATATAAGAGTATATAGACCTATAAATAAGAATTTAGGAATAGTCTGGGCCTATAAGATTAGTATTTGAGTTGCCGATCATTCGTTTGCAATTTTTGTTACATAAAACCTTAGAATTTTCACTTATTTCAATGGCGAATGTCCATTGATGGCGCATATTCAAGCATTATATATCGTTCATTTAACGATATCTTAAATAATATTACGCATTCCAATCCTACGTAACGCTTAAATTTTCTCATACTTTTCGGAATAATCTATAAATAGGAACTACTTAAATATTTTACTAATTCGCTGAACCCGCTCAAAAGAACTTTTGAAATAGTTTCAAAAATTGTCTCTACGTTTTAAGAAAACATTTGGTGAATTTTTCTCATAAAATTTAATGCCTGTTTTTTTTCTTTCAGAAATGACATTTTTATATACATTATTATATTCAACAGTTACAATAGCCCGGCGAAAACAAATTTATATAACTTTTATGTTCTTATTCAAACATCTCAGCATTGTACGATCTTAAAATGGTTAGTTTGTTTAAATTGAAAAATATGAATAGATAATAAACAGATTCTTTTGTTTCAGTTAAGTGTTATTTATGTGAAGGCATTTTTTAACATTTAATATATGATTCCTACGCATAGAAATTTCATGATTAATTTTGTATTCACAAGTTTAATATTCTTTATTCAGGTGTTAAATTATTCTTATAGCAATGATTCAAATGCTATTTTAGTGTGCATGCGTCAAATTAAAAGCAAAATTACGTTTTACATTTTGATTTGATTTTCTGATCTGTACTTTGTAAATTTATATTAGGGATATTGTGTGTTAGCTTAACTTTTCTTATTCGTTGGTTTACAGCAATGGTCTTCAAATAGTGTTGCAAGGAACTCTGGGTTTTCAAAAAATGTCATAAAGTACTCCATACGTAAAATATTAATCGAAATGCTGAAATTAATAAAAAATAAAAGGTACTTACGTACTATTGCATCCATAAAGACTTTAGAATCTCATTGCCAAATGTGGAATCGTTATTTTTGTATTAGTATAGCTTTGTCGAAGCCTTTCAGGGCTGATGTACTAAGTTTGCTATACAAGGGTTTCTACAGCAAAGTTGGCGTAGTTGCGATAGTATGCAAGAACCAAATGAAAAATAAAGTATTCTGAATTGATTGATCAAAATTTAGGTGTCTGTGGCTATGTATTGGTTGCTACCCTGATTTATCACATGTAGTGTTGTGACTCATACTATTCCTAGTCACCTCTTGTGCCATAGCTAAACTCAATGTATTAACACTAAAAGTCAATAATTCAATCAAATAGACGTTAGACAGGTCGTACACACTGTATTTATTGACTAATTTCTAACATAATGATAAATATAACAGGCTCTCCACAGATAATGCACTAAATATATAAACTCGATCTACCAATAATAACTAACAGACTCTTACCACTAATGTCAGGTTGAGGCTGGCCTGACTTCTAACTTTCATTAAGCAACAAATAACTTGTAATATTTATCAGCCCCGACATCAACTCTGGAATAATTGCCAAACGCCAGAATCACTCGACCTCTATCGTGACTCTCAAACTGAGTTTATATATTTCCTATCTCCCTTGCTTCACTTCATTTCTATCTGCTTGTGATTTGAAAATTCCCGTTTCATTTTTCGTTGGGAAAAGGTTGTTTAGACAAAGCAATCAATCTTAATTAAAAGTCCCCAAGGTTAGAGAAGAGAAAACCGCGAATAGCCCAAACGTCACAGTATGAATGGAACATTACTCGAGTGCAACTATCATTTATGTGCGTATTCATTCGACAACCAGTCACATATGAATGCGAATATTTTTTCACGTCGTGAACAGTGTTCCTTTAATTTAGATTACCATAATTAAAGTATGCATAAATTGGACTTTTATAATTAGACTGATATTTGTACTGCAAGTTCGTGTTAATTATTTTTTCTTGTTATAAAACTTTTCGAGGTAAGCCTTTTGTAATTTTTTCCAATTTAGAATTATAAAATTTTACATAATTTTAATAAATTCACTACATATGGATATGTGTTTAAAATCTGGAGACAATTGAAAGTCACAGCAATATATTGTCAGAAAACCGTACGAAAAAACGGAAATAGAATGGAAACTATCTAGCATTTTGGAAGAATTGGACAGAAATAAAGATGATTTAAATGGATTACGAGTTGAATGTGAAAAAGTTGATAGTAACAGTAGTTTAAATTCACCCAAACTAAAAAGAACGTTTATAATTGGATTATCCATACTACTCAATAAAACTATTGAATACTCTTAACATAAAAATAAAGATCTAATAAGAAAAATGAACGCGTATTCTAAATATATGTTTTCCGATAATGAAGCATTTCTCGGAGATTATTTTAGAATTAACTAGTTACCGAATCGCTCGGGAGAGCAAAATATACTCTGTTACTGAAAAGTTAATAAAATCTAATCTTATAGATATAGTTTCTTGTAAACTGAGATAATTTCATTAAAAACATTAATAGCATACCACTTTTTAATACTAAAGTGTCAAAGTGAATAAAAGAAATGGCACAACAGTGTGAACATGAGAATTTTTGTGTTAATTAAAATCTTCTCATGGATTCACATTTTGGTTCTGAAGAATCTGTAAATGTTGTGGCATACCACTTTTAATTGTATTGGTTTGCTTTACGATTTTAATTCTTCAATCCAAGACGATGTGAGTTTTTTAACCCAGTAGTTGTTGCACTTGCAACAAATACCGGTGAAAATTTTTTTAAGATTATTAATTCAAATATGAAAGAACAGGAACTAAGCAGGGACTTATGTTCACGTATTTGCACTGTTGGAGCAAACTTTTTATTATCCTAGAAAAAGAAGCTATTTTACGAATAATGGACTAAATTCTTATGACATCCTGATCACGTGGAATATTTATCATGTGATACCCACCGGATGTAAATAAATCTTGTATTCGTTTGTTTTGTACTGCGTTTACGAAATGTATTATGTTTTATAAAAGATAAAGAGAGAGCTTAAGTAACATTTTACTATATGAGAAATTATCACACAACTTTCTTATGTCTTGTTTGAAAAGAATGCTGAAATCTTAATTTTGGATTACTGCAGCATAAATTCTGTCGTAATCATTCTTCTATCAACAAGCTGAAATGATGAAAAATTTATTCGGTTTACGCACAGATATTTTGTTATAATCATGAAAATGAACCAATTTAGCTGTGATGCTCTAATATTTTTTTTAAAAAATATGTTTTTACTAGTATTTTTTACAATTTCATTCAATAAAACGGTTTTGAGGAATGTTTATAGAATTTTTAATATGTTAGTAATTATTTTTAACATTAAATTAAATTTGCAACTTCGGGAAGGACAAACATTGAGTAGAATTTCATTTTATGATATATTTGTTTTTTTTAAATGAAATACTGAAGAGAATTATTAAAAATAAAACTTGATGCTTGCTATTTGAACGAAATATAATTAGTAAAGTCATTACTGATTATCGCACTATAGCCTTTGTGACTAATTAAAATATCTGAAAAACTGGAATATAAAAAAGCAATATAACTCAAAATGTTCTGTACATACTCATTACTTTATGATTTAATTCTGAACTTTTACTAATTAATTGACTTATCTAATTGGTATTATGAAACTAATTTCTAATTTCTCAAGTAGCACTATTCCAGGTAATGTTTTTAATTATGTATTTTTTAGTTTATAGCTATTTTTAAGAAATATTTTGAAGAATAGTTTCTTTCTTATTAGAACATATATTATGGAAACATTTTGACTATAATTATTTTAGCTGATGTCTAATTTACTATGCATATAATTTCGAATATTTTTTAAAAAAATTGAAGAGTACAATGATGGCTCTGAATATCTTTTAGTGTATCTCCCATACGTTACGCATATGAAATTAAATTCGGTATAATCTTCGCTAATATTTCCTAATTGTATTTAAGTGAAAAGAATTAAAAATAAAAAGTTGTCTTTTAGTTGCAATTTTCATTCGTAAGTAAAATGTCTCAGTATCCAACAAAAGCATTACGTTGTTCTTGTAAAACGATTATCCCTTTGAAGACTGCTGTCCATTTGGAATGTCAAGTTCAAAACATAGTATTTATATTATTTCTGCTTTGTTAAAGGGTTAATTGATCAGAATAATTATAAAACTCCAACTGCCCCAGGTTGTCATATCTGTTGGTATTGATTTTAATAATATTGTAACTGCAACAAATGTAACTTACATTTTGCTATATATAATTACTTTTTAATTGAATGAGAAATTATCACACAATTTTTTTGATGTCTTGATTCAAAATAATTCTTTAAATCTGAATTTTGAATTGCTATAGCAAAAAGGTATTGAATCATGCTTTTATCAAAAGTCTAAAATAATGACTTCAAATTTATTTGGTTTATGCACAGACATTTTTGCGATTATGAAAGCATTGTAATTTAACTGTGATTTGCTATTATTTAAAAAATGTTTTCCTCTTTACTTCTACTATTAATTTAATTCAATAAGATTATTTCAGATATTTAATATGTATTTATTTTTAACTTTTTTTGAAATTGTCTAGTAATATTTGTTGGTTTATACATTGAGAAATTTCTAATTACAATGAATAACTATTGCAAAAACACTTAAATATTTTTGAAACATTGCATATTTGATAGAGTATATTATAACATCTTCAGAAAGATTATATTATATATTAAGAATTGCTATTGATCTGTTTAGTAAATGATTTTCAAACGAGTAATTATTTGTGTATGTTGTTGACTATTCGTAATATTACATTGTAATCATATCTTTAGTGACTTCTTGACTTTAATTCCTGTAGATCAGCGTTGAAATTTATTTTCATACATGTAAATGTTTATGTATGATTATGATAATATTTTATTGAATAACACTATAGTATTTAAAAAGCAGTGTTGTAAAATTTTAAAATTTTGAGCCACCTTGTTATACTGTTTTATAGATGACTATACAACAATGATGCTCGAAAAAAATTCTATTTTTTTTGTTTCATAAGTGCGTAGTATTACTTAAACAATATTTTAATTGACGGAGAAATTATTATACATATTTCTATTTTATTTTAAAATATAAATTCATATTAGGATATTAAGGTTTTACCATTTTAGAAGAATTGTTGTACATCAGTTTTTCCTTCCAATAATACTGTGTGGCAATCATAAAGTAATAAATTATACATACGGAATAAAATATTGACAAAAATAACTTTTATTCCATTTTAAACTTCAACGAATTGAAATAAATTTCAGATGCTTTACGACAGGAGTAAGATATTTCAGAATATATTTTTCTTTAAGAACATGGCTTTAATTTAAACCTAAATTTAAAGTGTATTTTGGTACCTAATTCTTACAGTCAAATCTGACATTCTTCCTGTCATGTCTCAAATATTGTACATCATATTATAATAAACTGTCTGATGTTTCATCACCATTGTCTCACATTGCTTAAATAATTTGTTTAAACTCATGACTTGGTGGTAGGAAACACTGTGGCGTTCCACTACTTTTACTATCCCACTCTCGTGCCATAATACAGTCAAATACAACGAACTCCAAGAGTCAGTAAGTAACCTGCGCAAAGACACACCAATCAGTTCTAACGCTACTATTTATTTATCAATTACTGTAATATAATCTCTCTGGAGGGCCTGTGAATTAACCCACCTATCCAATTATTATTGAAATAATTCGCTCTTACCAATACCTTTCCAGTTGAGGTTACTTTGATTTACCAAATCCTCTGCGGCAGTTACCGCCCGCAACAACTCTTGATATTATGGATCTCTTGCTAGGTATACACTCAGAGTTAGCCACACTCGTCCTCTATCCTCTAAATTTTCCTATGCTTTTATACCGTCATATCTTAATAACTTTATTTTATTTCCACCTGCATCTAATTAACATCATCACGTTTCATTTGGGTTGGGAAGAAGTTCTTATTTCCAGTAATCAATCTCAATTAAAGTCCCTAAGGTTTGTGAAGAGAAAATCGCGCGAATAACACAACGTCACAACACAGCTTGTTTGCATTGTAATACTAAATTGGATTTTTATGTGATATTTAAGATTTTAACTCAGACATTTCATAACTTAGGTTTTTGTACAGTGAGGCCTAAAGTATTGCAAAAACTTAAAAAAATGTTTGGTGCAGTATATCCAGGTTTATTCTTGAATAAACTCAAACATTCATTCACACGGAATAAATAAAATAATTCAGTTTGTATTCTATGCATGACACAAACACTATATATATATATATATATATATATATATATAGTTCCTTAATTTATAAAAACACTAGTAAATGTTCATCTCAGGATAAGAGCGAACATATTACCCTGTACTTATATTCGACATGTGAAACATTCTTATATATAATCCAATCAATCATGTTCATTCATAAATGCCCTACGCTAAATATTTATTTTTCAATGGACTTTGTAAAATAATTCTTATACTACATGAAAGGATTGATATCTGCATAATGTTTATTTTACAATTTATTCACTCTAATTAACTTTAAAAAGTACATGGATAATGTTTTTAAAAAATATGCTTGTGCCGAAATGAGTTACAGAGTAAAACCGTGATTATGGTGTTGCTGAAATAAACAAGAATCACATTCGTACGACAAGGCAACGAAACAGATTGTTAAGTAGTATTCAAGATTTATGTAATGCAATTTTTTTCTATTTCTTAACATTCTGTTTTATTTTCTGCTGTAGCATTTCCATTAAAATACAATTTAAAAAAGAGGCATTTTGTACTTATTTTTAAAAATCAGACCGAGTATCACTTCTATAAGTTTTAATACGCGTCTTGTTAGTCACAATAGTCAATTTTAATTTTTGCACTTAATTTTAAATAAAAAATATTTAGTTAAGTTGTGTTTGATTAATGAATATTACTTCATAGAAGAAAAAAAAAAATAATTTATGAAAATCCTAAAGCTGGCAAATCATTATTCAATTTGAAATTGCATTTGGAATTTACATATTCATATACCTTTTAGTTAAATACTGTTGTTTTCTTTTTAAAACATTATAATCAACTTTTGATTAAATTAATTATGTTTGCAAAACTCATTTAAAAAAAACTATAATTCACAGTACAAAAGTACACCTATTTAAATCATAAATCATGATATAATTGTTACAGCTTAAATATTTATCTTGATTAAAAGAGAAAATAGTTTAATCCAAATTTAAAAAAAAAAATGTCACTTTATTTTTTAAACAGAAGCAGCCTGATAATTAATAAAGTGTTTATACATAAAAGATATTGTAATTCAGAAGAGCTTAATTACATTTAACTATTCAGATTTATTTTTCAGAGGTTTTAGAATAATTATATAACTAGAATAAATATTAGGGCCTTTATTTTTAATATGTTATAATAAAATGATGATCTGTTGATACGTAACAATACTTATAAATGAAATAATTTGGAAAATATTAAGCTTCAACAAAAGAAAAAAGCGGAAATAACTCAATGGTTGTTAACTGTTCAAAAATACATATTTTTAAAGTAGAAAGAAATATAAAGCCTTTATCAAAAGAATACAAACAAACGCCAGAAGCAAGTTTAAATAGGCTTAGCCTACCAAACATTTTTGCCACTCAATTAAACAAGAATAAGATATATTAGATACATAAAAACATATACAGATAATTTCCTACCTAATACATATAATTAAATAATCCAAGAAATATGATATTGAATATATTAATCGAAATAAAGTGAATGAATAAGATGTAAACAACGAGCATGTAGGGAAATCCTATGTTAACACAGACCACACCGATTTGTTTAAGTAGCAGTCACGTGATTTTGGCGTGAAGACAGTTGTCTGTGAATTTAGCCCATTGCAATAGCTCTACTTATTGAACATGATCTTTGTTGTCGTCATGAGTTGCATCAGCAAAAAGAATATCAAAAATACAAAATAACATTTTGGATGAAGCGGAACAGATATTTAATTTTCTCAAAAAATTCAAGAGTATTTAAATTATTATGCGAAGAGAGAGAGAGAGAGAGAACTATCTTGCATACATAAAACTTTGTTGTTACATGCATGCTGAAGTGCGATGGTTATAAATCTCCTCAAGGCTTTAAAGTTAATATTAATAAACTGAACGATAAAAACAATGCTTTAAATTTAAATTTAGAATTATGAGAATCTAATATGAAAAAAAAAAAGTTTTTTAAAGCCTATAAAGAATTTACTAATCGAAATAATAAATTTGAAAAAAGATTTTAAAGACATGATTCAGGAGCCTTTTATTACAATTATAAACCTCTATCAAAGATTACTTTTCTCAACAGGAAAAATCCCATGACTGATTGAAACAAGTGATTGAATTATTAAAAGATTATATGTTAAAATACAAATTCTAACGAGAAAATCTTGATTTTTGATTAATAATTTACACGGCATATCCTTAAATTTCTGCAAAAGCTATAAAAGTCTTAATACCCTTCGTTACAGCATATTTATACGAAAAGTCGGTTTCAACGTATGTCGGAAAAATACGAAAATAAATTGGATGCTGAAAAAGAAATACGTTGATAATAGAACCCAATTTTAAATTTTTGTACAAAACAAAGCAAACTCATACCAGCCGATACAATTGAAAATTTCATTTGTACATGTTAACTTTATTTTGTAATACTTTTTTAGCTTTTATTATAATATAATAAAAGAATATTAAGACGTTATTCTTCATGTGCACTACATCGATTGTGAATATTCTATTGTTCAGAATCCCGGGATCCGAGAAATAATTGACAAAGTTTGAAGACCACCGGTATATAGGAACGAAACGCATAAAAATGAAACACAAAGTTATGTTTTGCATTGTTCTGCGATTCCCTTTTCTCATTTATATTCGGATTTTGCTGACTTAATTATTGTTGTTCGTTGGCTTATTGTTCGACGCGCACAAATAACAGGTGCTTAGCAACTGTAAGTGAAGGATATGGGTGTACCCCCAAAAGTCTTTGACACACTTGAAAATACATATAAAGTCCTCTAATTCGTTTGCTTCGATTTTTTGATTTCTTATGAAAGTCTCAGAAGCAATACGAGGGCTATTGATGATGGATCTCGAAATTTTGAGCCTCAGTCAAGTGACGAACACAACACCTAAGCCGCGACCTCCCTCTCTAAACTTCCACACCGTGTCAAAGTGAT
The DNA here is from genome assembly GCA_019974015.1 of Nephila pilipes. Taxonomy (NCBI): domain Eukaryota; kingdom Metazoa; phylum Arthropoda; class Arachnida; order Araneae; family Nephilidae; genus Nephila; species Nephila pilipes. The sequence goes on from BMAW01126569.1 coordinate 40,952, forward strand.
TACTTGGAGCCTCGACAAATTTAATGTGCATCAGATCTTCAATATGGTAAGTTTTTAATAACATCAGGACTCAAACTTAGGACTCTAAGGAACGACATAGGTCCCGAGTTCACTAGCATGACCACTAGGCTACTTTAGCCACACTAATTGTCTTACCTAACTGTGGTTTGAACCAAAATGCTTCACACTGCCAACAGTCTTTTTTTCACGGGAAAAAATAGTTTCGATGTATATATAGTGCTGTATCATTTAAACTGGAAAAAGAAATTAACATTCAAAGCGTTTATTTTGTAGATGAAACTACGCTTCATTTATGTACACAAGCCACATTAATAAGTGCATTACAATAGTAGATCGAAATTCGAGTTGTCATTCATTTCGTGCGTCAAAACTAG
>BMAW01126569.1:41356-82785 GCA_019974015.1 Nephila pilipes
AATAACTTTTGAATGTTGATAAACTGTTTTACGAATTTTGATGATTTTCCCATTACTACAGGAAATATAATTAACTGTCATTCAGCTAACTGCTGAGTTTAAGAAAATAAGTAATATTTCAGTAAAAAAGCGTCAAGGGAAATTAGTTGCTTCAATATATTAAAACTCCAAAAATTAATTTGGAATTTTGTAAAATAGAATTCAGCTTAAACTTAACACTTAAGTTTTAAAAGATTTCGTGTTTTCCTGCAAGTTAAGATATTTGACTATATATTTGATACATTGTTTTCGCAATCCATGAAGAAATTACTAAAAAGAAAAAAGAAATGAAAATTTTCTAGTTTCTCATGCTTCTGAATTATAAATATGTTTCCTCAAGTAAAAATATTTAAAAAAAAATATTTTCTTTTTATTGGTAAACATTTAATAAATACAATACTATATAACAAATATATCCAATATAACAAATATTATTTGTCTTGTGGGAATGCAGAATTCTGTTACTTCTATACCTACACATTAATATCGCATATGTAATAAATAGTTTTCATTAATCAAATTTAGATACTTTAAGCAACACTTTTACATTTTATATGTTTGATAGAAAATTGTTTGAATACATTAAAGAGAGATACAATTTAAGTAATTTGATAACCAATTCATGTATAGAAACTATTCTGCTATATTGACTACGGTGCTAAAGATGTAAAACAGCCTTATAGAAAAATACGATTACAAGTGTATTTCAACAAAACCAGTCCTGCCAAACTTGTGCGAACTGACTAAATCCTTATCTTAAATTATGTTAATTTATCTATATTGGGCATAACCCGAAAGCACACAATTGATGTTAATTATTCAAAATGAAATAATGATTGTATTTTCTAACCTAATGGCATGAAAATTTATGTTAGTGAATATACATGCGCGTAATTTGGAGGTCATTGCAGAAACGAAAGAAAGTCAGCGTTTATACAGCTAAATCGCATAAAGTATTGTAGGATCTCCATTCTTGGCATTTATCATAGAAGTCGGCCTTTTTTATGTCTATGTGTCAACTTGTTGACGTTGACATTAATGGCAACCTAGCGTATCTCTCCATCTAACTGTTCCCATTTCTGTATTGCAAAGCGCATAAATAGCTGAGTGCTTTATGCATCTAGACAACCGAAGTTACATGTGTTTCTCTCTCAGGATATTGACATTTCAAATTGTTTATATAATTCGGCAGGGCTTTGAAGGTATGAGAGAGATTCACTGTCGAGAGGCAGATCAAGGCCGATCTTCAGGAAAAATGAGAGCAATCCTTGATTTGTTTTCGTATCAGACGTTTGTCCTGATACCTCCTGTCGCCAAACTTCAGTAAATGGTTGTACATACAATTTTATTAAATACTTATAACTCAAAGTCAATATCTTTACTTGAATATCTTTAGTTCTTCAAACATTACAGTATTATGTGAAGCATTGTATTCTTTTTGATGACCACTAACGAATTTCATTTTGGATTTGCATGTATACTTTTCGGTATTTTCCGTATTTTAAAAAAGGGACAGTTGTTTAAGTTTGCAACAACAAACAAATCATAAAATTTCTTGCATCTGAAATGTAATTTAATCAACTCTCTTGTATTAAAAGCAATAGAAGTTTTAATAAAATCGTTTAAATAGATTTTACTAGATATTTAAGGTGTTATATGTCGTACTGTTACATTGATCTAAGCATATAGAGTAAGACGAAATGTAAATCGAGTAAATGAAACTCATGAAGTAGTGATCAGCACACATCAAGGAAGATTAAATTATCCATTGAAGATGATTCCTTAAAATTCGAACAATCTAACACTTTCTTGTCTATATTTGTGATTTTGACGCAAATCTCAAAAGCAAAACATTCTAAAACATAGAAAACTCGTCTTCCCTCGATTTTCAGTGAAACATTTTTTTTGTGAATCGGTATTTTTCAAAGAAATTAAAATTAAAATACCGAATAAATATAAAACAATTCTAATTCTCATTTCCCTGACAAGTATATTTAAAATCACTTTGAGCATAAAACAAAATCCATAAAATTTTAATAGCCTTGTTTTAATTTTATGTATGGTGAAATCTATTTCTGGCGGAAATCGTAATTGTTGCCTTAACTTCTTTTTCATAAGGAAAAATCAGCATTTACTTTTAACTAAAACGTTACATTTGAAATGAACTTCTTAAAACAATAAGCACATATTTTCTATAATACATGTGCATGTTGTAATAAAATGTATTATAATAAAAACATGTACGCAGGAAGTTTAAATAATATTTACATGTCACTTGGAAGTACCAAAATATGAAATGTTTTCATTTGTTGTTTTATATATGAAACAAGTATGTCTGTCCTAAAATATATACAATTTTCAAGAAAAAAGTTATGTATGGTGTTTTTTATAAGTAATGAATTCCAGGTTTCAGAGATGAATAACAACATCTGCTGGTTGTCCTATTTCTCCTAATTCTTTGTTGTTTGAGCGAGTTTTGTCACTGTCTTCTTCAGAAGAAAAATTCCAAGGTTGAACATCTGCTGAACCAAATATACAAAAAAGTATTCCTGAGGTCATGGTGATTCCTATGCACATTACAAATATTTTATTCCACTGACCTAATGTTTGCTAGAAAAAAAAGAGAGAAAATTATTTCAGTATCAAAAATTCTAATAAAAAATGCTCAAAAAGGGACAAATCTATTAATTTTTTTTAAGAAAAGGGGTGCGATAATTCTAAGAGACGTTTGAGAGAATAGTTTTATATAAAGATTTTATAAAAGAACAATGGCTAAAATTTGAAAGAAAAAAGCTGCCCACATTCAAAATAAAAAAAAAATCTAATTGCATTGTTTATTATACAACATACTATCAATATTCCCTTAATATGGATTGCTTACTTCAAAATTTAATAAATAATTGTAAAGATATATCTATAGCATAGTATTTAAATTCTTCTTAAAAAAGATCGATTATTGATTTAAATCTGTTTATGGGTTAAGTAGTTTGCACTTTTTTTAAAAAATTATAAGTTATATACATACATTAGTAAAAAAATTGATTTAGGAAATAAATAGAGCAACTGCATAAATAGAAAATTATGTATACATAAAAGTTGAACAAAAGAATAGGATCATAAACGTTGAACGAAAAAAAAAATGTATTCTGTTTAATTTACATATAGACATCAAAATAGAGATTCAATCTTTAAACACGAATTTTTAAGCATAATAAATAAAAACAAATTGCAGAACATTGTATACCTTGATGGAATATGTACTTGTATATATATATAAATTGAGTAATATGACCGCTTACGTTTTAACATTCTGGTACGTGTTGTTATTGACAACTTGACTCAACTTATAAATACCTGCATGATATTCCAATTATCTTTTATTAAGGTTGTTAAATATCTGTCAAACGTGTCACATATTTTGAATAAAATATTTGTTTCATTATGTTATCGGGAGAAGAAGCACGTTTGTTACAATAAAAACCTCATAACTGATATACAATTTTATAATTGTTTTCATGAAAACGTTTTTGAATGGAAAACTACAGAATTTCATCTGCTTTCAAAATTTTCTAGCGGTTCTAATGTTGTCATCATCTCTTGACTATAATACTTTTGAAGTTTGCCGAAATATAATCATTTATATTGAATGCCGTATAATTATTATAATTATTCATTTTCACTATAAACACCATCATAATCATTAAAATATTATACAAATGTATTGATATGTACAGAAAAAATACATCATCCATCATTTCTTTGTAAAAACTCACCAAACAATGTGCAATGCATGTCAAGCAATATTTGAAAGGGACTGATGAGAAATAGATCGCAGCTATATTTTAAAACTAATCAAAATTCCTTTTGAGCAATCCAGGAGAGCAATGGATCGTTTTCCGTAAAGCCAATGAAGATTTTAACATTGACTGCTCTACGGTGGAACATCCAATTTCCCAAATGATCAGAAGGTATTTCGTCTCAATGAGTCGACTCGAATATATTCATGACACAGTGCAGTGACAGGTATGCACATTTTAAAGAGCAAACACTTGCCTACTAATCAATACTAATGTGTCAGTGGGTTATTTTGAGGTACGATTCACAGATATGTCTTACAGCTAAAGTGGAAAGCATTACATGTATGTGATCAACGTATATTCGTTCCATTACACATTTTGTTTATAGTACTTAATTTTACTTATATTTTCCAATTCCAAAAGTAAAATAAAAGTGTTCAGTACCGTACCATCAATACCTTGTTATGGCTGGCAACTGTCCTGTGAGTGAGTCAGTAGAATTAAATGAAACAAGAGTCTAATGTGTCTATGCTGCGCAAAAAAGATAAATCTATGATCTAAACGCTTGCAAAAAGGGAAAAAAATGTAAAATTTTGGTTGACAAGAAGGATTGAAAATAGAGAGGATCGCTAAAGTACACCGGGGTAAGTTATTCCTGTTTACCATAGACAATAAGCTCAAAATAAAAGAAAAAGATCTCTAGGTGCGTCGGGGTCATGATGTCCGAATCTTCCTAAAGAAGTTAAGCCCCTTAGGACTAGTAATAGTCTGGAGATAAATCCTCTTGAAAACCTGTGGGAAAAAATGGTTCGGAAAGTGTTAAACAGGAAACTTAGATTACTGAGGTATGTACAAGAAGTATTTTGATTCTGTAAAATATCACTGGAATAGATACGAAAATTAACTTGCCAACGCTCACTTGTTGTGTAGCTGTAATCAAGGAAGTCCCTACTAAATATTAATGCTTTCAGATGTTATTACATTTCCAATTTCAAACCGGGACAAAGGGCTGCATTATTTATTTTTTCGAATGCACATTTTTGTTAACAGTAGATACTGAAGTAGATGTGATTGCTTTTCTGTCCCAATTTCTGCTAAAAGTTGGGTTTAGAGGTGAGACTAAGGCAGTTTCACTTCATAGAATGTAATAAATATGTTTCGCTTGTTGTTCTCATTGTGTAAACTGTTTCTTTATCCATAATTTGCAGCACAGGTAACGTTTTCCGTAGATTTCTAAACACAGAGTGCAGCATGTTACGTAATGTTTCTGCACACTTCTGTATAATTAAATCCCCTGGATGTTTTTTTATCTGTTTATAGTATATACCTGCTTTAAATGTAAGTGATAAATAACAAATATTTATATTTTAATACAGTAAGGGTTGTTGCTTTAAGGCCACGTTGGTAATGTACCTCTCGCATGAAGAAATTGTAAGTTAAGTCGTATTACCTGCTGTATAGTTAACATAACTTCCAAGAAGAACATGAAAAAACACTTCATTTTTTACTTCTGTCTAATATTGCTAAAAATTTCTTTTTTGTTCCATTGTTTCGGCAATTGGTTTTGGATTTTATTCAATCTGGCATTGGAATGTCTTATATCATAAACTATCATAACCGTACAATATATGCACAATACCCTTACAGACAATAATTACAAGGTCAAATGAATAAAATATTTTTTTAAAAAGGAAGACTTACATGTAAATATGTCGCAGTGAAGGTGCATCATTTTGACAGGTGAATAGGCTGTTTAATCTATGATAATAGACACTGATAGGCTATTATAACCCTTCTCAGTTACAATAAACTAATATAACTGAGAGGAAAGAAAACGTGTACAGTACTCATATGCATAATTATTCAATTCTCAAAGAATTAAACATTTTTCAAAAAGATGATACTTGAAGACTCACTTGGCGCATTGTAACTGAATCATTTCGACAGCTGAATGGACGATTGAATACATAACGGGTTGAGTCGTAATCAGTTAAGACGGCGCCTACCACATTTCAAGCGATTCTTAATGGCACATTCGTGACACCTCGGCGTCTGTTTATCACGTGTTTGAGCCACACAGGAAAAAAGTTAGCTCAGGACTCCCAAAATATTACGAATGTGGAGCCGTAACCTTCAAGCAATTACTTAACTTATAAACTATTAACAAGTGATTAGCACAAATAATAACTTGTTTAAATGCCTCTAAAAATTGGGGTCTGATTAGAAACGAATCCGATTAAATATCCATCCTCAGATGGTTATTCCACACTAAACGCCAAACGTTATAATCTCTTTCTTCTTAACGTAAAGAAAAACACATAATTGCATTGTTTAAACCTTTAATATGTATATCCCTCTGTTATTACCACTACTTTACACCGCTCCCAGCTTCCTTCACATATAACTATTCCAATTTACATGGATCAAGAATAATTCACTAGCAAAGATTCTCAATCACAAATCGTTATAAAGATTCAATAGGTCTTTCGAAGGGATTACGATTGAATTCGATTACGAAGGAAATACGATTGAATTCGATTACGAAGGAAATACGATTGAAAAACCAATCGTATATAAAGTATCTTCATTATTTTTTGCTTTGACAGCATTGGCTCCATATGATACGGAGCTAATGCAGTCAATGCAAAAAATGTATTATATTATCTTATATATAGCTGATAAACCTAATTTTCTTATTTCCATGCTTTCCTATGCGTAGCATGGAATATACTTACGGAGACGGACACGAAATGAGGGATACGGACTCCCTTCTCTGTAAATCACAATATAATTAAATTATGTTTAAACTAATATTGTCTCAATTTTACACCAGTTATTTAATGAAAGGATGGTATTATATCCATTCAGTTATCATTATTCAACAGCCTGTTTTCCAGAATTTGATATTATTTCTTAAAACTCTTCGAAATAATATATAATTATCTTTCAAATAAATGTTATTTCATTTTTTTTTGTGGAATTAGTCAAAGGAAAGGTCTTATAACTACTAGTTACACTCTTTTGGATTCAAGTGATCATTATAAACAATATTATTTGATTATAAGAAAATTACCTACATTTGATTAGATGAAAGTTTACTTCACAAAATCAAAAAATACCGAAACACCCTGAGTGGTCAACCAGCCTTTAATTCAAATCTCTATTAACTAAATGTAGTGTGAACTGTTAACACAAAAACGCTTTACATGAAAAATCGGTTAACACGAAGTAATACTGAAATCCCGAGAAAATATTATATACTATCGGATCCTAGTAACTAGTGGTTCGTTTTCTCGCATTCGAGTATAATTCGAGGCTTTACTATAGCTCTCTTTTTTATGAGATTCAGAATAATTTCTTTTCCAGGTGACTTCAAGTCTTCTTGTTAAAAGAAGACATTAGCACTTTTGTATATTTTTATTTTACATATCGCGGGATAAACATACAGATCCAACTTTCAATAGTAAATATACTCCTAATTATGTTCCAAATGAAAGAAATTAGAAACATGGCAATGAAATGAGTCAAATGAACAAGAACTCTCGCTCCTAGATCGAGCAAACGCAAGGCGCACAGGAAGAGTAGGAATCCTTTACGAAACTAGAATTGTTGTGACCAACAACAACAACAAAATTATGAAGGTACAACTTAAAAAGCATCCAAAAAGAGACGAGCAGAAACTTGAATCAAAAAGAGGGAAAACGAAACTCGTCGCTTTTCTTGAAAGAAATGCTTCGGAGAATCGAAGGCTGAAAAAGGTTTAACAAAAATCCGAGTCAGAGGGGTAACTATGACAACTTTTTGTCTTACGCATTTCGGACACGATTAGTGAAAGTTTGAGGCTGAAACAGGTCCGACCATTTTAAAAGTTTTGTATTTATATCTTTGGGATTTGAATGTTTGGATTGAACAGGAATGACAATTTTTATCTGAAAGTGAAATTTCCTAGTTATGACTCAAAAAATTATTTTCAAGGTCTATCAATAATCAGACTAACTCTATATTCATTCACTTTTCATTGGTCAAATTGTAATAGTTATAAGGATTTGTTTTCTTGTGTTAGTGATTTCCGCGATAATTAAATATAGTATCGGATGAATGTAAATTAACTCAAGAGATTAAAATCGATGTTGGAATTTTTTAACGCACAATTTTTATTATTCTATAACTCGCGGTTCATTTAATTCTCAGTTTAGCGACCCTGGACTTCGACAACATCGAGTTAACGATATCCGAATGTAATTTCATGCATTGTTTTTTCGTTTAACACAAAAGAAAAATCGCTTAACACAAAAAATTTCATTTTTCAAACCCAGGTTTCTAGGCTTTTTTTTTAATTTTTCGTCAGACTGAACAAACGATACAATAGTTCAATGCCTCTTCTAGTACATTTAACTGCAAATATTAAGCTATACTATCGGAAACTTATTGAATAGTTTAATGCTTCGAAACCGAATCTAAAAATCGAGACGGATTTTATATTAGTTTCGTAACTCGTGTTACACTTACTTCGTGGTTTAGCAACCCAGGACTACCGCGAGTTAACGAATTCCACTGTATTTTCTTGCATTATTTTCGTTTAAAACGGAACAAAAATGTTTAACACAAAAATATTTCGTATCATAAACCTAGGGTTTTGGTTTGTTTTATTTTTGCTAGACCGAACAAAAGATACAATAGTTCGAGGTCCTTTCAAAAATATTTAATTTCGAATCTTAGCTATGCTGAAGGAAACTAGTTGAATAGTTTAATGTTGCGAAATCTAACTATAAAATTTAGATGGAATTTATATGAGTGATCGATATGACCCAAAAATGACCAAAATATCGAAAAAAAGTTTATTACCTTAATTTCATTATATGACTTTCCTAAACATGTGTACAACATTTTACTACTGTAGATACAATATTTAGGGAGGTATTTAAATTTCTATTAATAGTGCGTAAAATGATTTCCTTGACCTTCCAAATTTTAAACAGACAATCCTCAAAACTTTTATTTTTCAGGACGGTGAGGTATTTAAAATGCTAAGGCTTCTTTTTTTCCTCCTCCTTTCCAATAAAAAGCTTTGAACCTTTCTAGTTGTTTTTACTTAATGTTTGATGATTCTGTGCATGTAAAGAGCATTTAGATAAATAGTTTCTTTTTTTAAAAAAAAAAAATAGCTAAATTAGGTATAGTTTTAATGTTACTGCTATTATAGGGTCTGGTAGAAAAAAAATTATGTTAGACTATAAATAATAGTAGTACAATTAACACCATAGACAGAATTGTGAGAAATATTGCTAAGAAAACGAGAAAAAAATAAATAAAAAGCATAAAAATTTGTAGAAATAGTAAGATTTACAAAATATAGAAATTGAGTTATAGTAAGTTTTGTTTCCTGAAATGCATATTTTCCCTCCGTTTAAATATGGTTAATGAAAACTTTTTCTTATCAATATCCAACTAAAATAAGTTGGTTAGGAGAGTTTTGTCATAATAATAATGTAAAATAAGTTGTTAATCAATTTAAGGAGACACAGTGCACTGTGTCTCCTTAAATTGATTAACTAACTCATATAGGAAAATACATGAGCATTAAATTTAAACTTACCTCTTCATTTGTCATGATACCAACGATTACAGGAAAAACGAAAGCGGCTACACTGGATATAGTATTAGATAATCCCATTAAAGTTCCTATAAGATAGAAATAAAAAAAATATTTAATTTATAGTACATCCTCCTCAGACTCAAGGTCAACTTTGAATCGTTAATTTTAGAATAATTTGTATCAATTGGTTCTAAATACATGAAAATATATTGAAAAACTGTTAAACAAATTATTTTATTTTTTATTTTTGAGAAATTGTCTCCTGGAGGAGATATCGGGATAATGTGACATCATCATGTTAATTTAAATTTTTTCATAAATCTTAACTTAATGAGTAATTCATAATAATTAACATAATGAGCGTTTAGGTGCAAGTACGATATCCCTCTGTAGGAATATCTACTCTATTCTATCTACCTTACCTTTCTTTTCTGTCTCTTAAGGTGAAATCATCACTGAACGGATCGAGATTTGAGAGAGTTCAAGCTGTAACAGACAAAACGAAGGAGACGAACATACTTTCAGAAAATAACTTTCAGTACTTCTATGTCCCATGAAATTCGAATAGAACAGGGTAGGGATCGTGGAAAGGTGTATATGGAAATGGATATTGTTAAAATTGTGCCGAATACAAAATAAAGAATTTTATAGCATTAATCTGCTTTCGTTTTAGCCACTCCTTATAATTTTCGTCGTTATTAAGATTGGTCTATATGGGTTCCTCATGAGTTAAGCAAAAAACATTTACTTAATTGTGTCATCATATACACATCTCTGCTTGATCAGAGCAAAAACAAGCCTTCCTTGGGCTGGATAACTGGTGCTGAAAAGTGGATTTCCTACATCAAGTGGAAAAGAGTTTACTGTGAGCCCGGACTGCCTGCATCCTCCACCTCTTTGAGATTGAATAGTACAATGCAGTTTATAAGGGTTGGACATTCAAGGATTGCTTTTTTTTTAATAAAAGACTCAATTTAGAGAAATTTTATGACCAAATGATTGATTTATACAAAGAACTTAAGCTAGTGATGTTCAATAAAAAGCACATTACACAGCTTCATGATAAATCAAGACCATATTCGGCTGTCGTGACTCGTCAGAAAATCACAGATCTAATCTGAGAAATACTGTGTCACAACCATTATACTCCCCAGACCTAACAACCTCAGATTATCATCTATGTCTCTCCCTGACAAAATTTGTTTCGAAAAAAAAATATTCAAAGGTGAATCAGATGTGAATCAAGTACTAGAGCTCTTCGTCTCTAAAGAGAAAGCATTTTCCAAAAATGGTAGATACAAATTACCATCACGCTGACAAGAGACGGTAAGTAACGGCAAATTATTCAATGTTGAACAGTGAGTGTTATTAAATGTATAAAAAATGCATTATTTTCTTTCACTTGACCAACGAACATAACTACCCGGTAGACCTAATACTTCTCGATGAAACATATTGTTCTAACTTTTCTTTTTTATTATTTTGCAGTGATAGAAGTAATGCATATTTTGTGACAAATTAGATGACAAAGTTTATTCCACACAGCGGGGCAAAAATATAAATTTACTTAAGAAATGAATCTGATATTTAAGCAAATAATTTTCAAAATTGAGTTACGTTTTTTAAACACAAAACAATTCATTACAAATATTTACAATACCTGCAAAAGTGGGAGACATATCGACTGGTGTAATCATGCAGCCATTAAAAGAAAATCCAATAAAACTCATTGCAGCAACTGACAGTACAGTACTCAGCATTCTTTCACAGCCCGAATAGATTACTCCTAATAGACACAATGAATATCCTAAACAATCTATGGTAAGAAATAAAAAAGAAATTGATAAAAGTAGTTGATAAAGTCTTATTGAAAAGTAAGAGTAAATAGTAGTTTGTACTATAATAATTTTTTGATACTATTGATAAAGTTATAACCACTTTATTTATTCTGAAAGATTTTGAAAAGAATTTCCTTTTTTTGATCGCTGAATGATGGAAAATTGCACCGTTGTTAAGATATATATATATTACAAAGTTTTTATCTTTTACAATATCTACAATATAAACGTCACGACAGGAATGAGTTGTAAGTGTAAGGGAAAGAAATACATAGACCAAATAATACGAGGGTTGTTCAATAAGTCTTAAGAAATTTCAAGAAATGCGCCGCTCGTATCATCGAAAATCGTTTGTTTTTAAAAATCATCCTGATTCACTAGATTTTTCTACTTGTGTTCGTGATGCCTCTCGTACCACAAAACTTCTTCGTCATTACTTTTCTGATGACGAAGAAGTTTTGCATATGAGACTATCTACGCCTTCTTTGGAGCAGTTGCGCTGGAAGCAACCCAACATTTTGTTGTTGCTTGATTTCTGGTGCATAATGATGAATCCAGTTTTCACCAACGGTGACAACTCGAATCAAAATAACGTCGACAACTCGACGTGGCAACAATCAAACTTTGATCTAGTAACAAATGACTACCAAATCAAAACTAACTTATGAATCAATGTCAAATTCGTTTCGACATCGCTTAACATTGAGTTACACCGAATTGTAATAACAATCTACCTTAATGAAGCCATCTGTTTTTAAATACAAAAGCCTTTTGAACCACCCTCTTAGGTAGACTAAGTGATGACCAATTCTGTACGATAGGCTCAGATACTACTTCAAAACTGAAAAAAGGTTTAAAATAAAACTCTTCGTTCTTCCAATTAGATTGAGTTATTTTAAACTGTGTAATTGAGAAACTATTCCTTTATCAGAATTTTTACTCCGTGTAAGAACGTAGAACACAAGTTTATGATTTTAATTTAATAGATTAAATGATGTTTATGGTAAAATTGAATATATGATTTGAAACTTATCTATAATTTTCTGCGCGAAACTGATTTATACAGCGGAAGTAATTTCTTAAAAAAAGTAATAAAAAGCAATTAAAATTCTAAACCTTGCATATGAAGAATTGAACAATAAATTGAAAATTAAGAAGAAGAATACTTTATAAGTGATTCTTAGGATACTCCAAACACAAAGAGTTAGGCAGTAAAACTGCACATTCCTAAGAAGCTTATGTGGTATGCGAATGTGTGTTGGGGGGGGTAGGCAGTGACCACACGTTCCTCACACTTCGAAGTTTAGCCTTCATACAGATTTGGATCGGTGAACAATGATGTTTCACTGTTACAGCGTATTTAGAAAATGGTCGAATTTATGCATGATTAAAACGATAGTTCTTCCTACATTTTCATATTCTGACTCATGTTCCTGTTTCAAGCTAGAAATACGTTCTGATTGGGCTAAAACTTATAAGTAATGGGTCAAACAACCAGAAAAATAGGTAGTAGAAGAACAACAACGAGACTCCTAAAATTGTGAAGACTGTTCTAACGCTCGTCTATAGAGTATCCCTGAACTATGAAAGGGTCGTCTTCAAAGAACTGCAACCTATGTTCACAAAAGGCAACAAGGGTAGAATCAAAGAATGGACTAAAAGTATTTAATATGAGTGTACATGTAAGTCATGTAAATTTTCTCCTTATTGTACAAGTCGGAAGTCCGAGATCAAGGTTTCTAGTAAACGCTACTGTAACAGCTTTCACGTTCTTAGGAATCCTAATCATGGAACGGCCAATGTAATCTCTACAGTTAGCTAAAAGTCCAGGTATTTGAAGGTTAATAAGCTCCGAAGAAAGCATAGATGGTGAAATCGGCCGGCAAGTTGATGGCCAGGTTTATCTTGGGAATCACACGGAATAATCTACAACGCTTACTTGGAAAAAGAAAAACCAATAACTGGAGAGTATTATGCGTCGTATTTGCACTGGTTGAGCAAAGAAATCAAGTAAAAATATTGTCAATTGGAAAAGAAACATATTCTCTTCCATCAAAATAATGAACAAGTGTACAGCTGCAGTTTATGTGGCCAAAATCATGGAATTAAAATTCTAATTATTACAATATCCACTGATTCCACCGTATTTGGCCCCCAGTGACTTTTTTTAAAAAAATTTCCAATCTTAAAAAAGTAGTTCGGCAAACAATGGTTTAAGTCGAAAGAATAGGCCATTGCCCAAACAGAAGCCGATTTTGAGGACCTTTTGAAATCTTACTTTTTAAATGGCCTTAAAAAGTTGCTGAAACGCTTGAAAAATTGTCTAGAGCTAAAAGGAAATAAAATTGAAGGAAAAAAAATTGCTGAAATTAATATTTTTTTCTATTTTTTTTTCTAAGGACTTATTGTGTGTGTGTGTGTGAATAATCCTAGTATATCTTGACTACATTTACATAGAATAATTTACCTTAAATTTCAAAATACGCAAAAGAGACGCAATTAAAACACATTTCTGGGCATTAACAATCGAAAACACTAGATGATTTGATTGTGTAATAAGGTATTTGATAATCATCTGTATATATATATATATTTTTTTGAATTTCTGTAAAAAATACGTCAAAATCTTTTAATCAAATATTCTTTAAAAAACATTAAGCACCATAAAACACAATTCAATATAAAAACATGAAAATATTACTTAAATATATGATTGTTGCTATTTACTGTGAAATATCGATAACTGATAGCATCAATAGAGAAGAGAAAATTGACAATTACACAGGAAATTGAATCCTTTACGAAGTTTGTCCACTCCAACGTAATTGTTGGAGTTCAACCATTTTGTTGTACAACTTCCTATGAATGTGAGCGCCACTTGAAATGCGAACGGAAGAGATGTTAGGATTCCATTCTATAAATAAGAAAACGCGTGTAAAATACGAGATAAAGGTTTGGTAAAATTATAAAAATAAATACACAATGCTTTTATAAAATGTTAAGGTGCTATTTTAGTATAAAATCAGATTTTCTTAACAATGAATCTTTTCTACGACTTAAATAATGGTAAAGATTTTTAAATATTTTAAAATTAAGATTTTTTTCTGAACTATTTAGATGAGTAAGTACTGGATGTGATCGAAAAGTAATGCTTTTACTGTCATTTTTTTTATTTGTTAACCGATTCTTTCAACTCTCTTGGCATATGTAATCTCTACGAGGGGTATAAAAAAATTAATTATTACTATGAAATATCCGAGATGTGTGGATGAAATTTATTTAGCATATTAATTGATCCTTATGTACCGAATGCTGTAAGTTACAACTATTAATCTTGATTCGTTTATATCAAAATGTTATAAACTTTTGAAATAACCTGAAATATGAAAACGGCAAGAATTCAATCTGTTAAGTTCTACAAAGAAGATCTCCGAAAGGCCAAGAAACGCTGGAAGAAATATATTACTCAGGATAGTGACTATGTTCGGACAACTTTTAAGAATAATAAATAAAAAATAAGATTCTATCTCGAATACTTTAGTAACAATTAAAAGATGACGACACCCTGGGGTAATAATCAAATAATCATTTACGATACTGATTGTTATTTCAATCTAAGGGCTATTTGGATATGTTGCGTTTAATAAGGTTAGCTGTGATCTAGAGGTTTGAAGAAATATATAAAAAAGATAAAAATTGGTTGACAAGAAGGAAGGTCGAAAATAGAGAAGGATCGCTAGGGCATCTTAAGGGCACTTTCATCAAATTTACGCCCTCAGGGGCTTACCTTCTTCAGATGAATTCGGGTATCACCTCTCATGGCCTCCTAGTGATCCTTTCCTTTACTATAGGTCTTACTGTATCTAACAAACATGCGTGACGTGTCACCGGGATACTCTAGCGATCGTTCTCTATTTTCGATCCTCCTTCTTTTCAACCAATTTTTATCTTTTTTTTTTTTTCTATTTTTTCAAACTTCTGGATCACAGTTACTCCCTATTTGGTGCAGCATAGCCACATCTGACTCTTGAACCCTTAAACTTCACTATCACTCACTCAAGTTTAGCAAAGACCGTAAACAATTTAGGAAAGAAAAAAAAATTAATATCACTAAGGTGCCTCGGTTGGGTGTAGCCCGTACTTATCGAAAGAATATTTGTCCCTGATGGCGTGAAATGAAACAAATCAACATGTGAGTAGCTGTAATTTATAATTTTTTTGAAGATAAGATCAACTGAAACGCAGTATTATTTTTATCAAGATATCTGGCTATTTCTTGGTAATAATTAAAAATTTTCTGTACCTCGTTTTGTATATGCACTCCCCCCCCAGGTATCATTGGTATTCAGAGAACTAAAGAAGATGAAGATGTCATTGGTATTCAGAGAACTAAAGAAGATAACATTAGGCTGAAGTAGCGAGGCTTCATGAACTTTCTGACTGTCGAGAGTTGCATGCTTATCCGAATTCTTTAGCGAAATAAAAATGTTAATAGGGCAAAATCAGTTCGGTTTGACGGAGGGTGCTCACTGATTTCTTGAAATAAAGAACTTTGTTAAACTCGCATCTCTATGTGACAATTCTAGAGAATCATCACACACAGTTGCATCTTATTTGAAAGTTGCATTTGTTCCTATTCTGCAGCATGAATACAGCCACTGGCATATAAGTTACGAAACTCAAGAGAGGTTGCAATTTCTGGAGTTCAAAAGAGGCCTTTGCCACTAACAATGCAATTGCAGTTTTGCACCTAGTAAAATTCTCCTCCTCTCAAAGATAAAATTGCATTTTCAGGGGCATTACTTTTTTTCTTCCGACGAGATGAAAACCACCAGTGAAGCTTGATGTCCACAACAACTACCGGAATTTCTTCTCCGACATTTTTGCCTAACTAGTCACGTGTTAGCGCATTGCTTGAAAAATAATATGGATTATGTAAAAAAGGGAATACTGCCTTATAAACGTAACACATGCAGCTATCAGGTACAATAATTGAGAAAATTGGTTAAATAAAGAAGCTATGGCCATGGAGGCATTATTTTTGAATCATTCCTTGCACTGTTTGTGCATTACTCGATTAATATTATTAATAATGTGCCTTAATATTATGAAGCAAGTTCGTGAACAGAACTTACCGAACCATGGCCCCTCAGTGATTACAAGTGCTGTAAGATGAGAGACTGGTGGAAGCGGCTTCTGTTTGCACCAAAATTAAGTCGCGTAGAAGCATGGAGATTTAGTGCTTGACAGGAGTTTGTATTAACCCTTCCCATATTATGGTGTGTTAAGATAACTGAGACAATCAAAATGCTTCAAATTTTGTATTTTTTTTATTTTCCTGTTAAAAACCGAAGGTTACTTCCCTGATTCCGTAAGTAATTAGGACCTTTTCATACAGCTGTCGCATATACGATATGCTGCAGTTTCGCCCTTGAAAGACGGGAGTATCAACGATGACATGGAGGAAATTTCTCTCATTCAGACGGGTGAATCGTATATGAATCGCTAACGTGGAACAAAATTCAAATATTTTAAAATCCAATAGATGGAGCACTATGTCCCCCAAATTGGTCTTATTACAATATTTAGACATTTTTCTTTGACCTAACTGTTCGTAGCTCTTTTCTATAGGATTACGCCGAAAAGAGGCTAATGTAAATAAACATCTACGGGTGTGTTTAAATTTACTACCACGCACTTTTGAACATGGTTGCTAATGCTTCAACGATGTGTTTAACTTTCGATTCCATGTGAGAATGGTTTTTTTTCTGTTCCAACCTTTGAATCATTTTTTTTTCATTTCATTTGTGTAGTTCTGTTAGACGTGCAATGATAAAAGAAAGAGGAATATACGGCAATTCTATAAGAATTAATAACTATAAGAAATTAATAGCTAACATTAGTAAAAGTGCGCTATTAGAAATTAATGGGGTGTTAAGTAGGTTTTTCAGTGAGTGTAGATGTGCAAATAAGTTCAATGAAACAAATTTCTACAATTTTGGCAGTAACTGTCCCTTACTATTTTGTTTCAAAAAAACCAAAGTAAAAAAAAATTGGAATAATGAAACTCCGTCATTCAAGAGGTAATTATATTTTTTACTTAAATTTCAAAAAAATTAAATTTCATGTAAAATAGGCTTTTGATGATTTTTTTGGAATTGGCTTAATGAGCAAAAACGCCTCACCCTTAACACCTAGTGCGGTCGAAAGAAGTGCCGCCTGTTTTGGAAGCGAGCGCGAGAGAAAAGCACTGTAACGAAAGGGGTTAAGAGATACGTGTCAAGCCATATAGAAAAATAACTAATTGAGTTTTCATCAAAGTGTGCTTTTTGAAAATTCTGGTACTTTTTTCTCAAAATCAACTTTCTCCGTAGAGCTGATATTATTCACATAATGAAATGCTGTTACCTTTTTTCCATTAAACACTCGGATATATTTCAAGTATTACACAATTATTTACATAAAGGTTAAGGGGGAAATGAATCATATAAAATTGAAACTTTTACGAATGATATTAAATTTAATTTTTGAAAAAAAAAAAAAAAAACCTGTTATGTTCAGTGTAGAAAATGTTATGTTAATAAGTACACTGTAATTCTTTAAAGTAATAAATACATCAGAGTTTACTCAAGATATACCCAAAGATTCGTACATGACATACTAATACAGCTATTGATTACCCTTTTGCTTAAGTCTAATTATATGTATGCTCGTAAATGTGATTTTCTTTATATAAATAAATATACAAACATATAGATATCTCAATATCAAAATATGATTCCCATTGCTTTAATTTCAAAAAGTGAGGATTGCTTAAACTTAGCACACCACTCAGAATAAGACCATTTTTCCTTGCCGAAGGCGCCTCAGTTTCCTTAATTATGAAAGTGAAGTAGTATCTCAGGCGCATCTTCATCACTATTTATAGTGTCGTCGTGGTGTTGTCACAGATAGACCTCATGTATTTACAGAGTGATGTTCGTGCAAATTAAAACCAAAATAAAGAACTTACCAACGCATTATTTTAGATCTGTATAAGTAGAGAAGAGATTTTTTTTTTCTCTTTTTCTGTAACAACTGAACTGAGAGTACCAGGATTCTAAGTAGCAGCATGCTACTAAAATTATTTATCAATTCCTCCTCTTTGTGTAACCAATCAGTCATCTGGTATCACTGAATAAATGTATTTAAAATGTTTCTTCTATAACTAAATCTAAAATCTATATTTTAGGGAAATTTGCCACTTTAGATGGACTTGATTAAAATATCCAATAAAGGGAATCAAACATTATTAGTTTTATTGGCTGATTGATTGATTTGGTTAAGGTAAAGGATATGATACCTTGAGAGTACTATCTACCTTGCGAGTACTAATTTACTGTAATTAATTTAAAATATTACAGTTGAATATTTACGGGATGAAATGATAGTCACACTCCCATTTTAAATGCCGACGTGATATTTTGGGTGCAAGACGCTCGCTAGAAAATTATTACAACCTTCTCCGACACGACGTTCGAGTCGAACGTTTTATAGATATCTCTGTTGTTCCTCCTCTTCGGAAAATTTAGTTGTGATGAATTGGCCACGCCTCTTTCAAAACTACGAGGCATTATTATCCTTTGTTTTAGTTGAAAGCTGAAAATTATAAATTTAGTTATTGGTCACTAAGCAATAGCTATATTTATTACTTTCAACTACCTGGAAAACTGGATATCTGATGCTGGGGTGTTCTTGGTTCCCAGGAGAATCGAAGTCTAAGAGGTCAAAGATCATGAGAAATAGAAATGGTTCTGGCCCTTTCTCACGAATCCATCTGTCTTCAATGAGGTTGGATCCTGTTTTGATGAAAGGGGACTACTAACAAACTTGTCGTCACTGAAACATGTTAATCGTTAGTTTCTGATTGATCTGAGACTTTATTTTTCCAAGCAATAAAAGAAAACATTGAAGAGCGATCCATCATTTTTTGGACTCATGAAGGTTTATAAGACTCTGAAGAAATTAAGGTATTGAAATTCGAACATTTCAAATTTAACTTTGTTGATACAGTGAGTGGTGGGTGTAAGCATATATTTATTAGACTGAGGGTTTCGGGCAAATGGTTTAATAAGAAATATCGAGGTACCACGTGTCACCACTTATATTCATAGATTACTTTATGTGTCTTTTGGATTCACTTCAAAGAAGACACATTTGTTGCTTACTTGAATGGAATTTTAGATTTTTGTCGGCCAAAATTATTGGTGCGAGTTTGGCTCGTATTTCGTCGACTTTCATTGGTCGGCGGAAAACTGCCGGTGGGAATTTGGAAGAGAACTGTGTCCTTTTTTTTCGAAGAATGTGCATAAATTTTAGGCATGCTCTGTTGTCAATATTAGTTTTTCGTATTTAATGAAGTCTAAGAACGTTAAAACTTTATAATACTTATTGTTCAGCAAAAAAAATCTTACTTCTTTAATACTGAAATGCAACATCGTTCCGAGGAATATTGGTTGAACTGCCAAGAAATGAGATCCAGTCCAGAAAGCAGAAAATATGGCGTAAGACACTGCATAAAATGGCACGGATGAAAATATTTTTCTCCAGGGCGTTGGAGGCCTCTGAAATACAAAAGTTTACTTTCATTTTACTTCGTATGTTTGGCATAATTTTTCATATGGTTAACTGCATTTCAAAATAGATCCGAACGGAAAAAATACGTATTGCTTAAGGTTGCTATTTTCCAAAGAAAATTTATTTATTGTGAATTCGCCTTTTTTAAATAGGTCGGGGAGAGGAGAGAAAACCACCAAAAACTAAAATCTCACCCTTATTACAAATAGAAAATAATACCTGCGTTGACTTAATATGATTTAGTTATTTATTTAAATATAGATTTCATAATTTCCGAACTCATTTCCTAAGATCCATTTCGAATTCATGAAGGTATTATTGTGAAAAGGGGCTATTCACGGTTTTCTCTTCTTTAATCTCAGAAACTTTATATCAGTTTCAATTGCATAAAATTACAATTACTTCCCAACCAAACTGAAATGGTATTAGGTAAATTAGATGAAAATAGAAGTGAAGTTAAGTGATTGAGAGATAATGACATACAAATGAAATAGATTGAAAGGAAAGAAATGGAAGATAGAGGAAAACGACTCGCTGACAGAAATTTTTAATTGGAATTGAAAGTATTTTATTAGTTTAGTTGATTGAAACGGATTTTATAACAGAATTATTTGGATAAAAAAAGAATCAGCTATAATAATATAATTCATAACTATGAAATGATTGAATCATACAAGTGAATTGGTAAGTTAAAGTTTTATTAATTGATCCTTAGTTGGAATTGATTAGTTAATTTGAGATTCGATGATGAGCGACAACAGCTATCCATAAGTGAATATCAACAAAGAATTTATTTTATAAAACATGACTTCAAATGGAGTAAATATTTATTACATGATATCCACGGTGCAAAAGCTGAGTAATGAATGAGTGAATGATTGTTTCTTTAGTTTCGGTCAAGTGACAAGGATAAAGCCTGAGCTGTCACCTCTAGCTCCAAACTTCCACACCACGTCCTGGGAGAAATTTTAATCAGATTTAAAGTGCATCAGTCCTACTAAACGATAGGTCTTAGTGCCTTCAGGGCCGAACCTTCGGTTCGATGAAGCCAGCCGCATGTCCGTGAATATGAACACTAAGCTACCGTGGCCATATGTATATATTCATCTGTATTAGTGTTTAAACCTTTAAAATAATTGACAATACTATCTAAAATCTGGTAAATGCAATCAAACAATAAATTCCATTAATTCTTACTGTTTTGTATTCCTTTTATTACATTCATCTAAATGACATTGTTCTAGAATTCGAGAAGGTGTATAGAAAAGATTGATTTTACGTCACCGATTCAAATCGTCCGTCCCGTGGATCATTTTATATTTAAAAATGAAAAACATTCCCTTACATATAGCTAAAATAAATCTCAAAAAATATGAATAAGTATAATGAAAATAAAGAATTATTAATTGACGTTTAATCAAAGATACATGAGAATTAACATATATAAATCTTGCGTGTAAATGTTGCAACAAAGGGAAGGAATTACGAAAAGGAATTTATACGAAAAGGAAATGTATGTCAGGTGTTATTTAATTCAAACTATTCGAATATTAGGGTTATGGAACATTTGTGTGTTAAGCAGAGTCCGTTGAGCTGCTAATTAAGACATACCATATTTGTCTCAAAAGTAATGAGAATAATTTTATCCGGTGTTTCTAGCACAGTACTAAAGAAAAAGGCTGGTAGCTGCAGGTGGATTGAAGCTTTAGTTATGTATTACAACGGTCAACAGGTGGTCTCATTTGTCAGAGCCTCCGCAGTGGCCCTTCAGAAAGTCATTGAGTGAAAGCATTTTCATGCTCATGATTCAACAATGCATGGATCAATGATATGCAATAAACTTGATAAATGTGTTAATGAAACTATGGAATCTATCCCTTGAAAACATGTCTAGTTTCCCCATTCCCCATGCAGTACAGACTTAGTCTCCAATGACTTCTTATTTGTTACACTAAAGATGGATTTAAAGAGACACCATTTCATCACATTCGAAAATGCTCAAAAAATTGTTACTACATGGTTTCGAAGCATCACATAAAAAGAGTTTGCAAAGTGCTACGAACAAAAGTAGAATTGATGGATTCGTAGTATTTTAATGGTCAAGGTTAATACTTTGAAGACTATTAGATATATGTTTCATTGTCTGCCTAATAATATAATTTTTTAAAAGAATTTCTCTCAAAATTTGAACATACCTTATATACGAGACAGAGCTGTAAATACAGAGCTGTAGAAGTTACAATGAAAATAAATTACAGTTATTTTCCAGTAGTAAATGCTTAAAGATAGTCACATTTGTAGCGATTTTAAAATTACCGACTCTTTCTATTACCTAGAATTCGGTAAAATTTTGAAACAAAACCAGTATATTGATAAATTACCAAAAATTCTCCAACCTATGAATATAAACTAACAATTCTTAATAATAAGACATTTTATTTGATTAGTATATACTGTGACAAAAGTATGCGGGTATGAATTATATTCTGACCATAAATAATGTACATAAAAGTCATCAATTTTACAACAGATAACAAAACATTACTTATACATGAAAAATATTTACAAAGGAAAGCTATACAAATATATAGTTATTATAAATATATGACCCATTTCTCAACAATATACCTCTATTTCTCTCTCTCTGAATTTTTGTTAGTTTGTTCTCATTTTTATAGTTCTATAGAATGATTAAAATATCACTTTTAGATACTTTTAAGATTTTCTAATAATTTCAAAAGAATAAGTTACGAAAACAAGAAGTCTTAAACTCGGTTTTTTACTATTCATCTCATGTTCTGGTACTCTAAACAAATATGAATACATTTTGTTAAATTTTTGAATAATATCACTTAATATATCAAGAGTTTCAAGTTCCTCCATTACTCTTTTACTTCTGAAGAGTAATGGAGAAACTTGAAACTTTTCTTCATAATCGAGATAAACTACCAAATTCGAAATATATACACACACACACACACACACACATATATATATATATATATATGTGTGTGTGTGTGTGTGTGTGTGTCAACCATGGCATTATAAACTAATGCTGTGAGATGGTTAGTTAACTTACCTTTTGAGATAAATCTGATTCTTGATTTTGTAAAATGTAATTTAATTCAGAGTCTTTGATGTTTGGATGACACTTCGGTGATTCATACATAAATAACTGAACGCAAAGACAAAGAAGCAATCCTAAGGCTCCTGGAAAAAATGAGGCAGTACAAGATGAATTTGAACTTGAAACGATATAATATTTGCATAATGTAGAAAAGAATTCCAAGTAAATATTTCATTGCTAAAATTAAATCTCGCTGTGAAAGCTTGAGGTAAATTGAAAGAAATTAACACCAGAAAAAAAAAATAAGAATCCAATGAATTTATTATGAATTTTTTACTTTAGTTTATGTTCAAGTTCGTGCACAAATTCATTTAGGTTTTAAAATAGGGTAAAGGTAAATTAAACAGTGTTTGTAAAAAAATCACAATATATCAATGTAAGACAGATGTAACATAATTGTGTAAAATCACAATTATATTACATCTGTCTTACAATCCTTAAAACATTGGATATGTTCGGAATGAAAACTTAGCAAATAGCTTTTGTGTTACATCACCTAAATTTTGAAAATGATAGCAGCTTTTCTTTGGGGCAATATCTAAGACAAGAGTAAAATTTATTTAAAAAAATTAATAAGTTTAAAGCAATTAATTCTTGTCATAGAATTTATAGAATAATAAAAAAATAGCGAGAATTAAATTATGGAAAATAAAAGAGTTAAAAGAATTAATTTCGAAAACTCTGCTGCAAGTAATTATTGACTAGTGTTTATAAAAATCTGTGCATACGGCAGATAGTCCTCGAATAGCATGATTGCTCAAAGCACTGTTAAAAATTAGACGACCATTCAATAACACGGAATTCGAATTGCACTAAATCACAAATATTACTGTTACAAATTAACTATATCATACGGTACATATACAAACGTACATATCATACACTTAATAGGTACTGATATTTTTTCCTGATTTTCTCGAAGGTAACATATTTCATTTTTCTCTTTATATATTTTTTATGTTCTCAAAAATATTATTCTACAATCTATAACAAAAAAAAAAAAACGCACCAAGAAGGACATGTACGATGAAGACAAAAATTGGTGGATAGGAAAATTATGTATAGATTAGAAAATGATTAAAATTTCAGAAAAATTGAATGATTTATTTCAGAGTTACATAAACTGCTGTTTGTAGAAAATGCAACACCATGAAGGAATCATCAGAATCAAATGAAATTCGCAGCAAATGTCAATTATACGATATTATGCAAATTAATAAAGTTTCAGAGCCATCGCGCGTGCGCGGCGCGCGCAGCGCCCTCTGAATTGATGCTGAAAGCGTATAAATAAAGTGCTGTAGCGGGACGTTGAAAAAAGTCTATGATTATTTGTTAGTGGCAAACGTTTAGTGAGACCTGAGTATGCCTCCACGACGGAAGAATAAGAAATTCAAGCAACTTACGGAGTTTGAACGAGGGAGGATAATCGGCCTTCGAGAAGGAGGATTTTCCTATCGCGCAATAGCAGCTCGTATGCAGCGGAACAGTTCCACAGTGATGCGAGTTTGGAAGCAGTGGACCGACGAGCACCGAACAACTCGAAAAACAGGCACTGGACGACAGAAGGTGACGTCAGAGCGCGATGATCGACACCTGCTCCGCATGGCGGTGAATGATCGCACAGCTTCCTCCAGGCAGCTGGCAGCACGTTGGTCTACTGCTACAGGTGTACAATTGTCGGCTTCGTCAATTCGTCGTCGTCTGCTGCGCCGTGGATTGCGTGCAAGGGTGCCTTTATACAGGATTCCCCTCACGGCGAATCATCGACGGCTGCGTCGGCAGTGGGCTCTTGAGCACAGAGACAGGCGAGCTGATTGGCACCAAGTTGTCTTTTCAGATGAATCACGCTTCAATTTGTGGACCCATGATGGCCGTGTTCGTGTTAGACGTTATGCCGGTCAACGCTGCCTTCCTGAGTGTATTATTGAACGACATAGTGGTCGAACACCCGGAGTTATGGTCTGGGGTGCGATTTCGTATCATGGACGATCCAATTTGATACGAATTGAGGGTAATCTCAATAGCAACAGGTACGTCCGTGAAGTGCTACAGCCCGAAGTCGTTCCTTTCCTTCAAGGCATCCCTGGAGCTATCTTTCAGCAGGATAATGCACGCCCACATGTTGCGCGGACTGTTCGAGACTTCTGTTCAGCACAACGCATGCAACTTCTTCCTTGGCCTGCTTATTCACCGGATATGTCGCCTATTGAGCACGTGTGGGATATGGTTGGTCGGCGTCTCGCTCGTGATCCGCGTCCTGCAGTTTCCAAAGACGAACTTTGGTTGCGCATACAAGCGATATGGAATTCTCTTCCTCAAGCAGATATTCAACATCTGTTTGACTCCATGCCACGTCGTATAGCAGCACTTATTGCAGCGCATGGTGGCTGCACCAAATACTGATTTCGGACGCTTAATTTGTTTCTTTTGTTTTGAAAATTTCATCATTTATTTGTATCAGTACAAGTCGTTTCTGCATTAAATTTCATTTGATTCTGATGATTCTTTCATGGTGTTGCATTTTCCACAAACAGCAGTATAGTTACAAAGTAACGAGCTCAATAAAGTGTCGACCCACCTCTAGCCTGGATGCAAGCTGCCACACGACGTGGCATAAAGTGATAAAGCTCCCTGATGGTCTCCTGGCAATATTTCTTGCTGAATTTGCTTCAATTGTCAGGCGAGGTCATCAACATTCCCTGGAAGATTCAGTCGCATCCCTATTCTATCCCAGACATGCTCGATTGGAGAGAGATCTGGCTGACCAAGGAAGTGTTTGACAGGCTGTAAGACAGCTCACAGCTACACGTGCCGTATGTAGTCTAGCATTATCTTGCTGAAAAATAAGATCAGGATACTGCAAAAGGAAAAGTTGCAAAACAGTATTGTCAGCATCTTCTAATCGTCGCATCGCTTCGACCCACATGACGAGCGATTCTCCGATTTGCCCAATCGGCCTCTTTCAATCCTATGATACAACTCCTTTCAAACTCTCACAGTTGCTTGTAAGGAGCTCGAATCCTGCTGCGAGGTATTTTTTTCAATCGTTGAAAATAATCCTAAATTGCAATGCAACAGAAAATCTGACCATCAAATTGAAAATCGCTTCTTACATACACCTACTGAGTGCGCAATTTTGATGCACTGTAGCTCCCGCTATTCATTTTGTGGACACCAAATTTTTAATCAGTTGCATGTTCGATCCCAATGTCTTTACATACGAAATTTCATTACAATCTTGCAACTCCTTCTTGGTGCGTTTTTTTTTTTTTGTTATAGAGTGTATTTTGTATAATTGATTTTTTTTTCGTATACAGTCAGTTATATTGACAAATATAAAACAAAATTTTACTTACAAATTTAAATTCAATCTGTACTGAAATTAAGCGAACAATTTTTAAATTATCGGAATAAAATTTGTAGATATTGACAAATATTTTACCAAATAAGATAAGTATGTGTCACTTTTCCTTAACTTTTTTAAAACAATAATTTAAGTCACAAAATTTAAAGATCCATTTTGTGGCTTGAGTTAAACATGTTCCACGCCTATGTTAGGTTTTCCTATTTATAATCATAAAAAGTTATTTCATTACCAAAATATGAAATGCAATATCCTATTAAATAGACTCACCATAAACGTAATAAACAGATGGCCAACCACCCAAAAAGGAGGATGAGCACATTGCACCGGACGAAAATCCACCAACTAAAGATCCAACCGAATAACCAGACATAATTAAAGGATTGAGTAGACCTCTCTCATTACTCGGGAACCAGTTTGCAGCAATAACGCACTGAGCAGGGGATATCAAACCCTAAAATGTAAAGAACTATTCATGTATGATTATCTTATATATGATTGAATTCTGGTTTATATATGATTATCTCGAGAACATGTCTCAGCATACATTGTAAGGCGAAAATTGCTTGAAATATATAAGTTCTTTCCAAGCTTTTAATCGCACCATTCATTTTCTAAACGCATTAGTAAATACAGTATAACCTGAAAAAGTCGAAGTTAAAAGGCGAGAAAAAAAAATCAAAATTATCCAAAAATTCGAATTATATGTTTTCGTAAGCCGAACAGGTAATTTTAGTTTGCACAGTTAACTCTACGAGATTAATGATTTTTCACACAATCTTTACTTCTCGTAATTTACAAAATACATGAGCGTTAAAATACATGTATTATATTTTTTAAATTAATTAAATATTTTAGTGAGTATCTTAACAACTTACAACTTTTAAAAAAATCATATATTTTTAATTGCCTCTTGGAATGTAGATATAGAGTGATTACAAATTATTCTAATCTGACAAATTATGAGATAACACATCGATCAATAACTCCCGAGACTAACCCAGAGATGGCGCTCGTAGTAAACCAGTAACCAGGTCTTTCTAGAGTACTAACCTTTGCTTGAAACGTGTCAAAATTTTAAGTCGATCGGACCAGGAAAAAGGTTTTTTGAAGTGAAGTGAAAAAGGTTTTTTCCAAGTGGGTGCCGCGATTGCTTTCGATGGAACAAAAACAGCAACGAGTCGATGATTCAGAAAGCTGTTTATCGCTATTTACTCGCAACAAAAAAGATTTCTTGCGAAAAAAAAAAGAAAAAAATTCGGAAAAGCGTTGGAACGATTGTATCACCCTAAAAGGTGATTAACAAAAGGTGTTATGTTGATGAATAAAAAAAAATTTTGCAAAAAAAATGTTGTTTTCAATTTTAGACTCGGGAGTTATTGAACTTTCAAAGAGAAAGTGATATTTTTAAGTTCTTCATCACTCTTACCAGTAGAAGCGCAATTACAATAGTAATGCACTTTAGCTATAAAGTCTCATGTGCTAATTATACTGATATAAATTAAGGGGTCTTGGAACCCTTAAATTTAAAAACTTTTCAAATTTTTGAAAAACGTATATGTTAGAGACCCATCTTTTCTGAACATTTGGGTGCCAAAAGTTTATCGATTTTGTTATTTTTCTACTTCAGCATCATTTTTCTCAAAACAAAACACTATAGGATTTCACACTCGAAGGATTTCACAGACTCTTTCAAACATATTAGTTTGAAATGACATAGACATATAAGAATTAAGTTTCTTTATGACTTTTACAAAAATTGTTATACAAATTATTAAAAGAAGTAAACTTAAATTTATTTTAATTTGATTTTTTTAAAATTTAATAATTTTCCTAATTGTATTAAAAATTCTTTTTCCACTAAATTTTTAAAACGCATGAATAATTTCAAAAATATTAGTTTTTCTAATAAATAACATTGAGTTTGTAAAATGTTTTATTCATGCCATACTACAGAATCTTAATCCCTGTAAAATATTTGTTCCTGTAATTTTGAAAAAAATATCTACTTTATATTTCTTTAGGACATTTTAATTTTCTTTTAACGTGAATGACAATATGAAAATTAATGTAAATATGCATGACTATGAAAATTTCTGCTTTTTTTCATTGGTGAGTTATATTGGTTTGAAAAATGTTGTTGTTTTGTATACACGGATAACGGTTAAAAGTCTTGATATCCCTTATAAGAATTTATTTCCATTGTCTTAATGCAAAATTCTAGGGTATTGGGAAAAAAATTCGAATTATCAGAAATTTCAAGGTATAAAAGTATTTATTATAGAGAGGTTTAAAATATCATCAATGTATTTTAATTCGAGACAAAGAACATGTATTAAGAAATATATTACCTGTCCGAGGCCTCTTAGCAATTGCATTGCTATTAAGAGATAGCTACTAGACCTTGCAGCGAAAGGTGAAAGTATGTGACCCAATGAGGAGAGAAAAATTCCAAACAGGACGGTAAATTTCGCTCCGTAACTTTCAGCCAACATTCCCCCAGGCATTTGTGTTACTACATACCCCAGGAAGCCGGCACCCAATATGTAACCTTGTACAGCAGGACTCCAATCGAATTCTCCACTATTCTATAACGTAGAAATAGAACGAAAATTATATCTTAAAAAGTAAACCAATTTACAGGCTTAACATAAAATAAACAATTTTTATAAATGATTGTTTCATGACGCCTCACAGAAAAGCAACACAAGTGCTATTGGCTGCGGATCTCGTAATTTTGAGCCTCGGTCAGGTGACGAGGACGACACATGAGGAGGCATCTCCCTCTCCAAACTTCTACACAAAGATAATGGGAGGTCTCGGGATATATACCTGATTTAACGGACATCATCCTCACCACATGGCGGCGCTTTAATGACAAAAGAGCTCAGAGCCACGACTCGACGGAAATAATACTAGTCGCGACTCTGCGACCATGACCACTAGCTTCTGCAGTCACAAGTGTCATAAAACATACTTCAGTAAATCCCTCATCTGAATATGTATTTCATCAATAATTAATGAAAGAAAGTAACATCAAATTCAAATATTCTAAGGAAGAGCTTATCTAAATTTGTATTCGAGTGAAGAAAATTAGCTTTGTTTTAAATTTTAGAGTTAATCCTCTGTGAATAGTAGGCATGAGGCGCTTGCCTCGGTTTAGAGTAATAAGAACCTCGCATATTCATTTAATTATTCATTTTTCATAACATTACATGGTATATTTTTCACTTTTGATTATATCAAGAAGACATAATCGCTTCTGACTTACGTCTCGGCCATTTTGATATCGTGAACTTATTGTTAATCCTATGGAAATTCTACTACTCCTTAAAGTTAACTAATCCTGTGAAATGCTCAAATCTATACCATTTTATCTGACTTAAAAGTACATCTGAAAGAGCAAAAAGTAATCAAGATTTCTGCGGAATCACATTTTTCTTTCGATTTTTAAAAATATTTTGATCCCTATTTTACTGATTCTATAAAATTCCCACGATGACTTCATTATTTTTTTATTATTTCGGAGATGCACTTTTTTGTATTCAAATAGATAAAAAATAAAGTACTGATTTTAGAATTCCATAAGATTAACATTACGGAGAAGTAGAAATTCCTCAGATTAATATTACGTTCATGAAATAAAAATGGCTGGAAGACGGGAACCTTAACTCTAGTGATCGATCACAGCCGGAGAACCTACTTACATGCATCAAAAGATGAAAATGCTTTACCGAGCCTCTAGGTCTGATTCTTCTTCAAGACATGCAACTACGAACTTATTTAGCACAGAAAAAACTTAC
Source organism: Nephila pilipes (assembly GCA_019974015.1). Taxonomy (NCBI): domain Eukaryota; kingdom Metazoa; phylum Arthropoda; class Arachnida; order Araneae; family Nephilidae; genus Nephila; species Nephila pilipes. Next base: position 71,537 of record BMAW01126569.1, read on the forward strand.
ACGTGAATTCTTTCTCATATCAGTAACTAATTCTACAATAGCTCAAAAAGTACCTGATTTGATGTCAAATGTCAAGACAAAATGTGGCGTTACGAGTATCATTGTAAGCTGCCATTTGTTCAATGGCGCCATAGCAAATTTAGCATTGAATGATAGGTTAGGTTCTTTTTTCATGCCGTATTGAGTTGCAGTGGCCATTTTGTTTCGAGTATTCACAGTGAATGACACCTGAATTTATCATTATTCACCCGAAGAAAAATATAATAAAAACAATGGGTTGCTTCTGGTTAATCTGCTCCTCAGAAAGCGAAAACGGTCTCATGGGCGGAAAAAATTATGGACACGATTGTTTTGGAATGTGAAGGGGATCGCATTCATAGATTATATTGAAAGAATGAAAACGATCAATGGAAAATACTACAGAGAGTTACTCTATTCCTAACACGAGTATTTTTTTAACCGACTTAGTAGATATTCTTCTTTCTGAAGAATAAATGCACAAAATATAAAATTCCACAAAGTTAAATCGATCAACGCACACGGACGCACGCACACACACACACACACACACATATATATATATATATATATATATATATATGTTAAATAACGAGACATGCGATGCTGAAGAAGAAATACACATGCGCCAAACAGCAGCAACCGATAGCTGTTTAGCGTGAAGCCTTTCCTTTAGAAAATAATGGCTCTTATTTCTGTAAGCAAATCCGTATACCTTCGAACGCCTTCGAAAGCAATAGAATTATTATTTTTTCTTTTTGTTTCTCCAGAAAAATGATAAGTGAGCAACGAATTATTGAAACATTTCACAGTAATCTTGAAAAAACCGCTAATGAAACTTATAATTTATTGAAAGAAGTGAATGGCAATATAAATTTTTATCGCTTACGTATGTTTTTGGGTAGTTGAAACGTTTTCAAGACAGTTGAGAAAACTTTCGGGATGATTCACTCCCGGGTCGTCCTTCGTCGTCAGAAACGGATAACAATATCGAAAAAAATCGGTAATCTGGTTTGATCTGACCGTCAGTTACGTATTCGTGCTATCTGAGACCATAGAAATTGATAAGGTACCTGTAAGGCAAACTTTTCCACCAAGACAATGCGCTGGCTCATTCCACATTTTCTGTCAAGAGTTTTCTAGACAAAGTTAAATATTCCACTGTTATATAATCCACTTTATTCGCCGCATCTTGAGCCCTGCGACTACTATCATTTTTCTAATGTGAAATCTGCATTAAAAGGAATAAGATTGGAGTCCATTGAATCTGTGAAAGAGGAATCGGTACGCACCCTGAAGGAACTGACAGAAGACTTCCAGCACTGTTTCAAAGAAAGAATTAACATAGAGCAGTGTAGGGATAGAGGTGGGGGGGATTATTGAAGGTGATAATAAGTATGACATCAAAATAAAATGTTTTACAGCGCCAGACTCGTTATTTAATAGCCCACCTCATACATATATATTCTTTTTCAACTGGAATTGTTTATTTATACACATGGATAACCTCGCAGATTCCCATTTTACCTGTAAAAGTTTGTATACATTTTTTCTCCTTATTTAGCAATCATGGAACTTACTTATGTCTTATTAGAACGCTATTCAAAGGGTATTCGAGTTAGAAATGGGAACGGGATAACACATGGTAATAGTGTCCATGGTCTTTTTTTCCTTTTTTCCATGAAGTCCATTGGGATAATGTACTTCCCATCCCAAAAGGCAGTCGTTATATCTCTTTCAGACGATGAGACCAGCTTCATGATTTTAAAAGCAGAGACATCGGAATTTAGTTTAATTTTTATTAATGACACACTAGAAGCAACACGAGGATTATTGGTGACGGACCTCGTAATTTTGAACCTCGATCAAATGACGAGGAAGATACTTGAGCTGGCACCCCCCTCTCCGAACTTCCACTCCACGTTAACTGGAGGACTTTGGGCCCCGACAGCTTTAACGTGCATCAGCCCCAGCTACACGGCGGGTCTTTAGCGACCAATGATTGAACCCGTGACTGAACGAAAACCACCGGTTACGAAACCGAAACCATGACTACTAGGCTACCGCGGTTACGCAGGGTATCGGAATCAACCCATTTTGATATGTTTCATGGATTCCGGTATATAATAATGAATATATGTCTCATCAATTGTAACAACTCGAAGCAAAATGATAACAATTTAAATCTGGCAGGCATTTCCTGCAAATATAAAATTTGATATGACAACCAATGACTACCAAATCATAACTGAACTATAATTCCGGTTTCACTTATTTTGCCGTCATTTAACAAACTCTTTCAACTTGTCAGCCAACTTGCCTTAACAACGCCCTCTGTCGTCAAAATCATGTACTTTTTGTTCCACTTTCATCAATAATTTTAGTTGAAGTAAATTTATGGCTGATAAAAATATGGTAAGTTGAATTTTGTGTTTTAAACACAAAACTTAAAGTTTTGTTAAGTTAAAAATTAAACTAAACTTTAAGTTTTGTTTAATTTTGACACTAGATATAAAAAGACAGGTACTGATCAGGAAAGTAGCAAATCATACAGCTCCACTACATCGCCAGGCCCCATGCAGGTTTTGCGTTTGTCAAAAAATTGCAGAGCTAAGATGGTAAATTCTACTGCATTCGCCTGATTTCCCATATCTAGATCCATAAAGTTATTATCGGTTTCTGTATGTGTAAAAAGTTTTTGAAGGAAAAAAAAATTCCAAAATGAAGCAGGTGTTAGCTCTGTATTGCTCTAGTTAATCGTCTTGAAAATTGAGTACTTTTATAGAAATAGAATTTACAAATTACCATCCCTCTGAGAAGAGATCATCTGTCCCATGCCTTCAGTTATTTTAAAAAATAATCAATTCAAATGTAATAAGATTTTGAAAAGGTTTTATAATTTAAAAATCAGTATTAAAAGAATAAAATGCAAAAGGGCTTATTGAACAATATTCATTAACAAAAAAGTCTGTTAAGATATAAACACCAAAAAGATCAACAAAAAAAAGTTATTCTAGAATAAAATTTGAAATACGGACATAATGAACTTTAATTCTGGCAAAAAGAGATACTGATGGAAAATATGTTTCACTAAATGCTTAAAATATGTCTTTTACCTTTTATGTCAAAAATGAATAGAATTTTCCGAATATGCATATGATTATTGCTGATTGTATCACAGTAATATGTAATGTAAATAATTCTCTATGCATAATAATAATAACACAAATAATAATACTCATCTTAAATAATTACATCTAAATCCTTTTTCTTTAAGTATAGAACATTTCACCTAATATGAATAATTAGAAAACTAGTGCCTCTTAACTTGAATTATTATGATAAAGGAAAGTTATCATAAAGGAAAAAGTTATCATCAAGTTATGATAAAGGAAAATCTCTCAATCCCGTATACAAACAATACTTGTTCAAATGTGATTCATATATTATTTATAAGAGAATAAAATGTCATATATAACTGTAATAGTTGTCACACTGTACGCCGAGGGTGATTCAAAAAGCTCTTGTATTTGAGGACAGATGGCATTATTAAGTTAAATTGTTGTTACTATCTCTTAATTGGAGTCGAAACAAATTTGACATTGATTGGAAATTTAGTTTTGATTAAGTAGTCATTTACTGCCATATCAACATTTGAATGCTCCTGCATCGAGCTCTCAATGCCTATGAGACCTAGATACATCAATACACACCAGAAACCAAGCAATAACCTAAACAACGGATAGCTTCGGGCCAATCTGCTCCAAAGAAGGCAAAGATAATCTCATCACCAGGAAAGGTTTTGACAAATAATTTTTGAATGGCGGAAGGCATCTTGATCACGACTATAAGTAACTGAGACTTTGACAGCTGTTTAGTGAGTCATAATGCTTACTAAAAATAATGAATTTTCGATGCTACGAGCAGCATCACTTGGAGTTTCCAAGAACTTTATGAATGACCTACGAAAAATAAATATAAAAGAATATTATTCTTTATTACATAATTTTAAGGATTCGATTCACTTTCTTTTCTAATTTTTAAAAAAGAAAAAATGTATAAAACATAATAAAAGAAAAACACATACTTACTTGCGGAAGATTTTCTCCCGAGTTTGAAACGTTGAAAGGACAAGATAGAACAGAAACATTAGAAGTCTTGTGAGAGTCGACAGCAGTGTTGTTCACCATCGCAACGACACTAATGCTTGTAACTAACCTAAAAGCGTTTATTTCAAAATATCCAAAAAATTGTAACAGGGCTACTAAATAGCGATATTGAAAAAACGACCTTGGGGCATCTGAAAAAACATTTTTTCTGTTTTAACTAAAAGATTTTACAGGAATAAAAAATTGTAAAATAGATATATATTATATAAAAATTATTAAAATACATACATACTTACACACATACACATATACATATATATATATATATATTACACACATATATATTACATAAATACATGAACTAATAATTTTTTTAGATAACAACTAAAATAAAGTTACCAGACCAATAAAATACAAAATGATATATTAAATATTATGAGAATAAAATTTGACATAATTAAAATTTTGTTCACATTTTTCGAGTAAGAATAAATGTGAATTAATAATAAAATTTATGAAATCCCAAAAGTATATAAACAACTATAAAATGCATAATAATAAGTTCAGAATCAGAAAATTTGCATTTTCCAAACACTTTTCTTGAGACCCGATTATTGTTGAATATAGAAGATTAATTAATTCAATTTGATTTATATATATATATTACGATATGCCTCTTAACGTTGAGACGTCACAAGCTGTTAAAACTTGAATTTTGCATTTAATGTGAAAACATGTACATTTCGTAAATTTTTAAAGCATACAATGCAGCAAATCTAGAGTACTTCATAACTTGTCGCAATATGACACATCTACAGAAAGGAAACTGACAGAGAGGCCAAAGACAATATCTCGATGGCAATATAGACCACATTTGCGAGGTGCTACCAGCAACAAGATACTTGTGCGTCAAATTACTAATAAGATAGCTGGGATAAAAAAAAAAAAAAAAACTGGATATTCCAATAGGACAATGCTTCGATCCATAGTTCTACATCAAATAAAACTTGGTTTACAAATAATCAAATTACCTTTATGAATTACCCAACCATTAACTCGGATCTTAACAAGATGGAAAATCTTTTCAGGACATTAGAACTAGATGTGCATGTTAATGGACTCTAATTTTCATTCATGTAGGAGTTAAAGTAGCAAAAGAATCTGATTTGTTCTCTTTCAAACCTGATTTTCTGGAAGCCTTATTCACTGCACGCCTGATCAGGTATTCAAATCAATTAGAAATAATAGTTTCAATGGATAAAGAAAAATGGATAAAGCCATATTATTTTTGTTTTAATTTCTTTCCATAAAAAAAATTGAGAAATTTATGTATATCAATATTGTATTAAATTGCTATTGGGAATTTTAGGTGGTAAATTGCTATTGTGGTTTTTGAAACTATTATTTCTTATGAAATAATGGTTTCAAAATTTGATCCATAAAAAATGGATAGAGCCATATGGTTTTTTTGTGTGAATTTCTTTCTCTCGAAATTTGCGAAATTTATATGTATCAATAATGTAAAAAATTGCCATTATGGTTTTTTACGTTGCTTATTTTCCCTTTGTTTATTAACTTTTAATTAAGCTGCAATTCCGAATAAAATTCCCTATCCATATATTCAAGAAATTTGTTGTATCATAGCTGTTCCTTTAACCGATTTCGATTTTGAAAGCCGATTAGTGCAGTAAGGTTTCCCATTGCACAGTTTATTATAGTGTAAAAGATTTCTCCCAACATTTGGAGAGTAAAAACCTCAACTTACAGTCCTCAAAACATAATGATGACATCTTACACGAACATTCTAAACAACTTCCTCAATTTGATCGCATCCGGACAAAATTAGTGTTAATGTCAATAGATGAAAAGGAACTAAATTATGGTGTTAAAGTATCAATTAACTTAATTAAAATGATTAATTAATCTAGATAAGAGTTTTCTCATTTTCCAAACATTTCTTATCTCACAAACGCCCGGTAGAAAATGGTCCATATAACCAATGTTACAAATTTCATTCGAAACTGATGATTACTAACAGGAATATTTAAAGAAAACCACTACAATCCAATAGCATAAGGGTGCTTACAAAAATATATATATCCTGACTTTGAAGGGGTACAATAACAAAATTAAAGAAGTTGCAATCTTTTTCGACAAATTATATTAAACATGATACTTTAAAGCTTGCAAAATCAATTTACATTTAATGTGATCACTACCATAAACACGAATGGATTCAATAGATAGTATAACTCACCCCAATACATATTTCAGCAACTTCGGTATTACAGTTTGGTTGGCATCAGCTATTCGGGTTTTGGCGTCATGTTCATCGGCAGTTGTGTGAACAACAATTTGAGAAGCCGCAAAGAACGAAACAAAATAGCAAAGAGTTTAATCAGGACTTCTTAGAAGTCATTAATTAAGAGCAAGGTCGTAATCTGCTCCGCGACCAATCAATCGCAGCGGCAATTTGACGTTTAAATATCCACCACATTATGGAAAGTGTTGAGAACGACTGATTTTCAAGCCATTTACGTTACAGCTACAGCACGCTCTTATTAAAAATGATGAATAATAGAAAATTAATGTTTGTATGTTTGATTTTAATAAGCTGGACGAAGACGTTTTCCTCATATCTAACCTCTTAATCAGAGGCTCCCATGAATTCCCGATTTAATTCCCTGCTATTTTTATCTTTGAGGCTATTTAAAAGATAAAATTTCTTTTTTCTCATTTCTATCTGCACACATTCATAATCAGAATCGTGAATAATTATAACCAACCAAACTTAAGCATTCTGAAATATATGAGGTATAAGTTCTACTATTGACTAGATACCGTTCGTGCTTCTAGAGGGGATCACAACGAACATTGAAAATTTAATAAACTTTAAAGTGTTTTTTTTAACTTATTTTGCCGAAAAAGGTAGTAACTTGCCCATTTTTTAATACTATATGATAAAGCGATTTATAATAAAATATTGCAAATTAAGTATGCGTCAATTGTGATTCCGATATTTCTGATCCTTAGTTTTGTTTTGAGTTTGAATTCTTCCTGAAAAGTTAAAGGGAATTACGTAAAATTTCAATTTTTTTTTTTGATAATGGGTTGGTCTAAAATACTGGTATTACATGCATTGTATGGCATGAAAATCTAAAAATTAAAAAAAAAAGATATCTAATAATTAAAATTCACTTGCTTTCAAATTAGTATTTAATAATTTATTTTTTTTAAAAAATAATCTTCTTCAGTTTTTATTGTTACATACGAGGGGACATTTCTATCGCATCCATCATATTTTACAGACCTAGAAAAACATTATTTTATAATTGTAAAGAACTTTCTGCGAAACCTAATATTTATCAATGAAGTTTATAGAATTGAAATTCCTTTTTAATTTCATTAATCAGCTTTAGAAATACTTAAAAAGAAACTTACCTTTTTGCTGAATTATTTTATCTGAAGATCCATTTTGGTAAAGGTGATTGTCACTAAAGGTGATATCCAACTTGTTGATATGGTTATTGATTTGGTTTTCAGAATATTTCTTATGTCCATAAGAATCATTGGTTTTATAAGTTTCTTTTAACATTTTGTATACCTTTTAATATGCTTTTTCCTATCTATTTCCCTACTTCATGACATATCCTGAAACATACAAAAAATATTTGATACGACTGTAAAACAACAAAATACAATTCTTGAATGCTAAAAAAAACTTAATATTGTGACAGAACAATGAAAAATGTGTATTGATATCTTATGTCAGTCCTACTTAATGTTCCAGAGCATGCAGTGAAATAACCAAGTTATAAGATCATAAGCATGCTTTCTACTACCAAAAAATAACAATTTATTGCGCAATGTAACTTTATTACAGTACTTCATGATCTTAGGTTCCTGAAATTACAAACAGAAACAACTTTTATATCTCAAAAGTGAGCATAAATAACATTTTTACGTGAAAATGAACGACAATACTGAAAGCAATTACTTGTATAAATATTTCTTAATGTTATGAGAGCAAACATTCGATAATAGAAATTGAACCTCTTTCACATTGTAAATATAGATCAATAGCTTAAATTGACTATTATTTTAGTTTAATAACTTAGTTGATATACATCCTAAATAAACAAATAGAAAAAAAAGCAAAAGTTTGAAGCAGAATGTTAGGTTCATAATTGGACAGACTTTTTTAATGATACAATTAAAAAAATAAGAAATGTATCCGAAAATAAAGTTTAAAATCTACCACATATTTTTAGAAAGTATATTTTGAATTATTCTATCCACATTCTTGTGAAAGAGGCATTTATTATAAAAATAATTCAAGTTGAAGATGAATAACCATGTGTAAAAGATACATAGTAAAATATCAGTACAGTGTAACCCACATAACACGCGGTAGTCGAGTTTCATGGTTACTTAAGCACGGAGTAAGGGAACCGCGAGTTGCAGTATTAGTATCAATAGACTAAAATAAAAAAGATACATCGACATTTATGCTTTTCGCTGCCCAGTCCTTTCCCTGACCATCTTTTTTTTTATCAATATCTGCGAATTCAATACATTTACGAAGCTTCATGCTTAGCCAGAAGAGAGGAATTTTTCTATTATTTTAATTTTTATAGTCAGGGTTTCCTTTTTGAAGTAATAGATCATGTGTTATAGGTGTAGGGATTCTTAGTGATTTCAGCTGCAAACAGAAAGTCTAGTAGGGATCCCCCCGTACAGGTGTAAAGTCGTGGGATCTGCTACCACTGTATATTTTAAGAACGCGGGATTGCATAAAATAAGTTAAACAGGAATAGGACCGAGAAATAAGAATGAATGTCTTACTTTCAAATGAGAGAATGGGAAAATTATGAAATTAATTATTATGAAGAGAAACTATTAGAAATTAAAGTTAAATCAACACACACACATTAATATATATATATAAATTGTAACAAAAACAACGTGATATATCAAAAAATTTGATCAATACAAAATGGTTGAACATACAGTTAATCCTGCCTGGTTTAAAGGAGGAAATTGTCACGCCATTCAAAAGATTAATATGAATTTCATATAAAAGGAAAATAAGAGTTTGGACGCCGCAATGTCTGGGAGTGTTTTCAAAAGCGATTGCTGCTTGACGGAGTAGTAGACTTACTAAACGTCTAGAATTAGTTCGAAAATTTCTGCTTTTTTATGCTTTCCGGTGCAAAGTCCGGAGCTGCAAAAATTTCCGTGGTTTGAGAATTTTATGACTGGTGGGGATTATCTTAAAATTTGCAACTCCGTGTTCGACAGAGAGTTCTTAAGCATTCTCTTACTTCTATATATCTCTAATTTGACATTGGAGCAAAAGAATAAATTGTGGTTCAAGTTCGGAAAAAGTACCAGATACTATTGATGAGAAATAGAAAACAATTGTTAAGGTGTTTCAAAACACTGATATATCATGTTGCTATATTTCTAAAATGGTAGAGTTTACGATGTCTTTGGCTGAGGCATCTATTCCACTTTAAAGAGTTTTTCAATCATGTGACCATTTGGTCTTTAGGAAGAGGTAGACTTTCAGTATCTATTGTTAAACATCTACTAAATGTTAATATTTCCTAAGCTAGTCACATAGAATATTCAGATCCAGAGTTCGAATACGTTAGATAGTTCGGTGTTTCGTTAATATATTACTCCCCCCCCCACCTGTTGTCGTAGAGTAGCTCCTGCAAAGCTATCGGTTTTACCTCGACTGAGTTATTCCTTTTTCTGAGGCTACAAAATACGTCAAGTTGTTCCTACTATAACATTTGTAGCATATGTTATTTTTTCTTAATGGAAGGTCCGAATTTCCACGTGTTTCTGATAAGTCATATTTAAATAATTTTTTAAAGTATTTTCACTTAAAATGTCCGATTGTACCGATAAAAGAATCAAGAAAGAAATTTAAAATGTGATTTATTTCGAAAAAAAAGGAACATTTTAAACATGGAATACATATTAAATAAGTAGTTTTTTTGTCAATCAAATTATGATAAGACAGTAAAATTTAAATGGTTAAAGTAATAATATATATAGATTATGCAACAATTACTAGCCCAGTGCAAGTTCTTACATATGTATTTCCAACTTCTGGTTTCATAAAAATGGTTAAGATAATAACTTAGTATACAAATTCTGTACTTTTCATAGTCTTTTTTTTTTGTCTCAAAAATATTTTTTTCCCTTAGAAAAATGTATGAAAAAATAATTTAATACTTTCTATTATAACTTCCGTGAGTGTAATTTCACGGAAATAATTTTACATATAGTTATGAATTACAATTTTATAGCAAAAATATTGTTAAAGAGAAGTGCTTCATGTTTCTTGGGTAGCCGCAATAGCTTATTGATCATGATCGAGGACTTACAACCTGTGTTGATTTCATGGAGTCGTGGGATCGAGCACTAATACCACTAAGGACCCGCCGTGTAGCAGGGTTGATACACGTCAAATCTGTCGCGGCCCCAAGTCCTCCTGCAAGCATGGTGGAGAGAGGGAGGTGCCTGCTCAGGCGTCTTTCTCGTCACTTCACCGAGGCTCAAAATTACGAGGACTATCATCAATTGCCCTCGTGAAGTTCCTCAGTGCAACCTTAATAAACAATCATGTCAAGTTTCTAAATAAATTTGACGAGAAAGTTGGTGAGGGAAAAACAAGTAGGCAAAATAGAGGTACGTAAGACATTATGTCAAAAATAAACATTTAACCAAAACCAAACAGGCTCTGATGATGGAAGTGGTAAACTTAAACATTGTTAAATGAAATTGTTAAAATTATAGTGATTTGATGGAATAAATAATAATATTTAATTATAAATAGTTATAATTATTTATAAAATAATTATAATTATTTATAATTACATATTATAATTGTTTATAATAATTATAATTACGTATTATATTGTTTGTAATAATTATAATTACGTATAATATTTGTTTATAATGTTTTATAATGTTACGTATTATATTTATAAGAAATTATAATAAATAATAATCGCTATAATATTAAATGATAAATAATTATGCTTTATCATATATTATTAACATAATAATAGTTATTTATAATATTATAAACGTAGTAATAGTTAT